>BSBK01000248.1:90000-545430 GCA_027943335.1 Chamaecyparis obtusa
GTTCCTGGAGTATAAGACTCCGCAAATCTACACCAAGAATCAAAGCTGATATCTCATGTCTCCTGCGACTCGAGACATTGACTACCACATTTTTCTTACCCTAGATGTACTTGAATTCAAATTCATATTCACATAGAAATTCCTTCTATCACCTCTGTCTGGCATTGAAATTAGGCTGAGTAAAGATATAATAAAGACTATGAAGCTTAAATCATTATCCTAATAGAAAATATCTCCATCGAAACAATGCATGGACCACCTCTACCAACTCAAGGTAATGTGTTCGATAATTCAATTTGTGCTCCTTGAGTTTGCGAGATTCATAAGAAACCACCCATCCTTCTTGCATAAGGTCTGCTCCTAAAACTTCGAAAGAAGCATCAACACACACCATAAAAATCACTTGTAGGATCTGGAATTGCTAGAATAGGTGCATTGGCTAGACACTTCTTGAGGTTCTGGAAAGCCTCCTCATTCTATTTAATTTCTGACTCTTCTAGTTTTTCTCACCCACTCTTCCAGTTTGTCTCACCTCTTAAATGACCTATCACTTTCCAAGTTTCTCACACGTGTGAGTAACTCATGTTTTTTGAATGGTCATCCTTTAATCTATGTGTCCCTTATGTGGCTCCTATGTGGATGCCACATAGGTGCCACCTCATCCAATCCATCTCATCTTTCCCAAAAATATATAAATAGGGTCCTTGCCTCTTGCATTTCATCCATCATTTGCATTATAGAGTTATTTTGTTCATTTATTTTCAATAAATCTAGAGCATTTAGCATATACATGTTAGTTACATTTCTTAGTTTGAATCTTCATAGTATGTTAGTTTAAAACTTGAATCTATGATAGTTATATCTCATTCTAGCTTCATTCTCTCATCTTGAAAGCTATTTCCTTATACTAGTCTTGTCATCATTTGATCTCCATTATTTTTTATATTAGTTTTGCATTCATCTTTGAGAAATTGCATTGGAAATCAGATATTATGTTTGGAGAGTGTTGACAATGAAAAATTCAGGTTCTAAATATGCCAAACATCAGGGAAGTATAATCTATATTTGCATTTTTCATGTAATTTGCCTATGTAAAAAATTAAAACAATTAAAAAGGCTTAAAAAATCATTATTATTCAATGTTCATGATATAGGTTTTAGGTTATTTTATTTCAATAAACTTGATGCATGTACATTGTGAAATAAAATAATTCTAAAAAATAATAATAATAAATAAGGTAATTAAGTAAAAAAGGTGGCGAGAGGGAGTTGAACCCTCAACCTCTCAAGCCAACCTTTTTTCCTACCTACCTACCCTCCTACCCTCTAACTAGTTAGTCTATTTATATTCTTCGAGAGGATTAGGAGGAGAAACTAATTTATTTACATCTTCATGTACAGGTGAAAAATCAACACAAATTTCTCATTCAGGGAGTATTTCTTTCCTTAGTAATTTCAAATTTAAATATGAAATATTCCTCTCTTATATATTATTTATTTTATTTTTAGGAAAAAAGAGTGGGGAAAGGGAGTTGAACACTCAACCTCTCGACCCACACTTTCTTCCTATCCTAACTACTCGACCTACCCTAACCGATTGTCCTATGTTATTCCTTGAGAGTATGGGTAGGAAAGAAGGGATAAATATTAGATTATTTGATTTCCTTTTAATAATTTAGAAATAAATTATTGGGATAAATAAGTGTATTGTTTTTCTCTTGTATGTATGTTTCAAAGAGTTTTTTTTTTCATTTCACGAGATTATTGTTTTTACTAATGTGATTGCTTTTGATTTTAATTTATAATTTACCCTAAAAACATTAAAGTGAAAGGTGTATTAAAGTAAATTCATATTAGAAAAGATTACTATGTTTTTAGGTTTTGAAATATTTTTAATTGATATTAATCTTCAATTTTCAAATACCTAAATGTAATCTTGTAATTTTACCCTATTGTAATTTTAATTTTAAAAATTAAACTTGTAGGGTAAAATGGGCATAATTGATTATATATTACCATATGTGATTTATTTGTAACTTTTTCATTTTAGGAAATACTAATTAATTGATTTGAAGTGTATGCTTTTGTTTTATCTTTCACCTTCATTTCAATATATGCATATTAAGGTTTTTGTTTGAAATGTGAAATTATTTTACTACAAAGACCCTAAATGTGTTTTATAAAATGGTTGTAATATTACTTTTACATTAGAAATATTTATATCATTAGGGTTGTTATTTTGTAAAAATCAATGCACTTTCCCTAAGCGAATTATTTTGAGATATTGTGATATTTAGGGTGAATGCTTCCTTTTTTTAGGGTAGATTATAAATCTTTTTACCCTAATGCTTTTAAAAATATTTCTATATGTTATTTTTATTGTATTATGTTTGTGGAGATGCATTATGGTTAATATCTTATGAAAGTAAATTTAAAAATATAAAAATTTTAAAGTTATATTCCTATGCAATAATTTTAGGTGTTGATAACATTTTCATATGTTTTGATAATTAAAGTAAGTATCTATGATTAATGGTTTAATTTTATTGGTATTTCTATTTTATTTATCAAAATATTTGTGTGAGTTATATCATAATTTTAGTTGATATATTGTGAATTAATAAATGAGTAACTTTAAAGATCATATTGAAAACCTAAAAAACTATATAGTATAATAACTTTAATTTTAAATTTTCTTAAGAAGATTACCTAATGCCAGGTGTTTTTCTGCAGGCATTAAACATAAGGATTTGGATTTTCATGCATGAACACCTGTAGATATAACAAATCAAGTTTGTTACATGGGAAGTGTGTTTCCCTAAAAGCCATTTATATGGTTAATATGTAATTGTGGGGGTTAGTTTTAGGGATTAGGTTCTGTAAAAAGGTATGTCTTTTCACAAGAAACCTTTAACTATTATATTTATATTGAAACATTTCATATCAAAGATATCACGACACACAATTGGGACAATACCTCCTGAACTATGGATTTGGACCTAATATTTCAATTTTTCAAATGCTAATGTTGTTATGTATGTGGAGCCTAATCAGACTTTTGAGATTCATTGTATGAGGGATTATTGTAGCTTCCTATGGCGGAATTGAGTTTCAGGTTTAAGATTGTAATCATTGGATAGTAATAAAGATATTGGACTCATTGTTGGTGGACGTAGCCTAGGGATTGGGTGAACCACATTAAATATTATGTTATTGTGTTCTCTTCTGTGTGTTCATATTTGCATTTTTCTGCTTAGTATTCTAACAAATGTCAGATAAGTTGTTTTATACCTTTCGAGGTTATATATCTTTTATTTTCAATTAGTTTTTCAGATGCTCTGGTAATAGGGTGTTCTACTTTGTTATTTTCCTTGATTTATTTGTTCAAAGTTAATTTATGCAATTCAAATAGCAGCTGTATGGCCTGAGAACCTACCGTTGTTCCTTTCAGCCTCTTAATTTGGGTTAAAATTGATAGGATTAATTGTATGAATTATTTTGAATTGTGATTCAACGGAAGTATGTAGGACAATAGTCTTGCTTTATAGGAGTAAGTTCTCTTAAAACCGCCTTTGATTATACGTAAGATTGGAAATATATGACTCTATACCCAAAATTGTATTAAGGCACTGATCTCATTTCATTTGAAATTGTCATTTGGTTCTTTTTGTAGTTTACATATTAAATCTGATTTCTTCTTTATAAAGCATTCAATTAGGTTTTAGTGATAGTTTCAGGCTTTAGTTTAGATTTCATGCAATTTAGCTATTAGGAGATTATATTGTTTTCCTCCAAGGATTGTTTACCCCTTTGGAAGGAATTGCATTTGTTTGTGCATGCGTTTGTGCAGCACATGGCACTTTTGAATTCAGGCCTACCAGCCTTGGCTCAATCGAGCCAAAATTACAGAAGCACTTGTGTGTGCTTATTAGTTGGCCTCAAAATGGTCCAACATTTTTGAGCACCAATAGAGAGCACACCCACAAATCTCCCAAATGAACAAATCAAATGGAACATGGGTGCTTCCATTTTAGTTAAATTAGAGGTTATGTGTTGAATCTTTGTGTATGCATGTGTTTTTAGCTAATATTTTCTTCTTTACGCTTTCCTATATATAAGATTGGATTATGCATGTATACATTTTTGCATGCCCTATGGGACCCATGTCCCTAAACTATTAACCAAAATATCAAATTTTCATACACCTACAAGTCTTGTTTCCATAACAACATCTCCATTCAACGTAGAGGTGTCTCCACTTGTAAATTTCCATCTACACAGATTGACATTTTCTTAGATCAACGCCTCTACGTCAAATCAACATCTCTGCTTGTTCAAATATTCACCTAATTTTGAAAGGGGTTTTCACTTTTAATCTTCTTTCTATGGTTTTTATATATTTTAGCATTAAGTTTTTTGATAGACATTTATTTTTACGAAAGTAAATACTGTCAAAAAATTAAATTTTTCTAACCACAAGCTTTAAATCTTCATTTCTACAGATTGATGTTTGTGAGTCTCAACATCTACACTTCTAGAATTACTATCTCTACCTAGTAAGGTTAGGTATAATAACACATGTTGAAATTGGTTTATGTATTTGATTTTTAGTTAACCTTCAAAATTGACGTCTAATCCAATCCGTGTCTGTGCAGATCGATGTCTATACTTGTTCTTTGGCATCTCTACCCATTGCAAATTATTTGAATTCTTTCTTATATTACTAAAAACTAACCAAGTGGTGCATCTTGCTACCATTTTTCGAAGACTAGAAAGAAAAAAACTACTTACATTTGTAGGTTTTCAATGACTGCTTAATGTTTTGAATGTATGCTTTCATGTTTTGAGAAATGAACACTTGCAAGCTTTGACCATCTTTAAATTCTTTGTGGGAATTTCTTATGTTAAAGTAGTTGAACATTAACTATTTTAATTAAGTGTGAGTTTTCAATTGAACCCCATATCTTGTGTTCTTGGAAGGATTTTTCACTAGAGGTTAGATTGCTTTAACTTACATGATGAAAAGATATAATTTATTGTATCCTCTCTCCACACCTTAATGGATCTTGGGTGTAAGAGAGAGTCATTTTTATCTTTGCCTCTAGAGAGGCATGTTTGGAGGGAAGTGCTCCCCTTCAAAGGACAACCTAAAAATGGTAAATAACTTGAATGATATATAAAGAAGACACTAAACAAAAAATTGTTTTATCTTTCCAAGCTGGGGAGTTATGTGTGCATGATAGTTTGGATGGGGAAAAATAGTGCCTAAGGAGCTAGTGTGGTCCACTAGAGACTCAAGTGTTTCACACACATACAAATCGATTGGAGGGATTCCATAGACCTAACTATGAGCTGTTAATTTAGAAGCATACCCTTTTATCATTGATTTAACACTTCTAATGCAAGAGGATTACACCATCCCTTGAAGTTACTCACCATACGTATACCCCTAGACATGAGGTGTAAAGGATTTTGGATTTCATCACCTAAATTTGAGCAAGCCCCTGCAAGGGGATCCCCTATTCACCCACTCCTTGAAGACCCTATTAAGTGTTGGAAACTGCAATTGAAACAATTATTGTATTGTCATTGATGTCAAACCTTAATTGGTAAGACTGTTGCTACTTAGCAAAGTACTATATCTATTTGAGTGTTGCTAAGGGGATAGGCAAGGTTGGTAACAATAGCACCTAGAGAAAGGTTGAGTTATCCTGATACTACAAAGTGTACTTGACTATGTTGTACAATGATGAGACAATGTATTATTTATACTAGTAAGACTGAAGACTAAACTGGTAGGCTTGACTGAGCAAAAATGGAGAAATCATGTTAAAGCCGAGTAATGTTAGTGTCGACCGAGTCAGTGTATGCCAAGCAAAATTCTAGTGTCGATCGAACAACAGTTAATTGCCGGGGAAGACAATATAAGCCGAGGAAACATTTTTTAGTAATGACCGAGCTTTCTACATGAAGATCGAGTAGTTGATCACAGTATTGACTGAGCATCAACATTTTTATATTTGAAGAGAATTTAGTTTTGGAGCCGATATTGTTGAATTCTTGGATTATGTAAAATGTGTTGACTTTATTTATTGATTGTTTGAAAGCATTAAATGCATTGTAAAAATTTTTATTGTAAATCTTTAAGAGATTTGAGATGATTCTGGAAATGAAGCCAAAGAACATGAAGTGGATAGAGTCAATGAATTTGACCTAATCCTATGATCTATGAATGAGATTGAGCGGCATAAGATGAGTTAACCTAATTGAGAAAGTATTAAGGGAACCTGAGCATTGGATATGTGTGTGCATGGGTGAAAAAGAGAATGCTAGAAGATCAGTAAAGATTTACTGACTGTATAAGTAGAAAAGGCTGAAGGAGAATTGTGGTGGTTGCTTGAAGAAAAGTTCTGAGTAGATCAGAGATGGATATGGAAAAGTTTCAAAGTCAGTAAACTAGCATTAGTGTACAGAATCAGATCTGATATTTGCAAAGTGAGTTGTATATTTTTCAGATAAATATTGCTGCTACTTTCTAACCATTGTAATAGTCAAAATTCTTTTAACAAAGGTTGACCTAATAGTCATATGTTAAATCCTTTGAACAAGGTTGCATTCTAATGGAGTGTATGTAAGTCATATGACAAGGCTCACTTTTAACAGGGTGATTGAAATCCTTTAACCGGGTCACACCTAACAGTGTGTATTGTAATCTTTTATAGGGTTGGCTTTTAACCGAGCTCACTTCAGACGAGTGAAAATAATAGTAGCATGTTACAAAGTGGTTTTTCCCACATTGGGTTTCCACTATAAATCTTGTGTTAATACTTGTGTGAATGTTTTGGTTTGAACATTTCTATGTCTTACAAGTTAGGTTACAGCTGGGTAGTGGATTGCATTGTTATATGTTTCTATTATTGAATCAGTGATGACCAAGTTTGTTTTGGTTATTGGATTTGATTTAAGGAAAAGTTTTTAAGTTTGTCTTATACATCAGGACTTGAGAACAACTGATTCACCCCCCCTCTCTGTTCTTCTAAATCATATTAACAATTAAGTGCATTCTTTATTATTTATCTCTGCATCAACTTACCTCTAAGATTGAAAGGGACATATTGCATGAGGGTTCAGTATATCAAGATTGGAGCTTGCTCCTATGGGTTTACAATGTGTTAAATTCTATCCATTCCTCAAGGTAGAAAGTACTTATTTGATGTTAAGACCAGTGAAAATGATTTTTGAAAACCTTTTTGAATGTTAAATATTTCACAATTTTTCAAGTTTATGCCTGTTGTTCTTGTTCTTTCCACGAAAAAAAATCCAACAAAGTAGTCCATTAAATAGTCAAACTTGGTCAAAATCTTGAAAACTTAAAAATCTATCTTTTCTCTAGATCAACATCTACATAGATCAATATTTTTGTAGATCTGTGTCTGCACTAATTAGATCCACATCTTCACCTCTTTGGAATTTAGATAGAATATTCTATTGACTAGTCAAAATCCCTACAATGGTGTCTCCACTTGTAGTTCATCATTTCTACAGATCAACATCTCTAACTATGATTGGTGTCTCCTCTATAAAATAGTGAGCTCATGGACCTTGCAAAAATTTCTTATTTTTACTCTCCTACAAGACCATCTAGTTATTTAGTCCAAATTGGTTCCCTATAGTCCAGAATTGCAATTTTCCATGATCCATGTCACATTCAGGGAAACATAAGAATGTCAAAGTCTAATTACCCCTTTCCTACAAAGAGAATAAAATAGATGATAGAACCATCAAGCATCAACAACTTGTTACAAAAGAAACCCAAATTTTTGCCCAACAAGCAGAGAGATATGACATGATGATATTCAACAACAAAGTCATCAACTTCATCACCAAATTCTAAGTGAACCAAAAATTCATCACACCTACTAGAGAAACCTATGATAGATAGAATTAGACCTTTCACACTTCATTAATCCTTCAGAAATCTTCTAATCTTCCATATAAATCATGAATCATCCAAATTTTGAATTAGGAGCACCATCTTTTATTTGGACTTAAATCTTGTTATCTTGTTTGACCCACACCCAAATTAGAGTCAGGAACAATTCAATCAATCAAACCAATGTTTCACATCTTCATTAGGATTTTTATCACAATATTTAGGTTAAATATTTATCAAGGTGTCATTAAGATCCTCATCTTTAATAAAATCTTAGTTGAATTACATCACTTGAGAACATTGTATGTCTTGAGTGATTGATTTAGCTAGTCAATATCCTATTTTTCTTGAGATCATTAGTCTATCCCAAGTAGAAGAAAGATGTAATCAAACATCCAAATCATTGTGCCTAATAGGATCTTATTTTCAATAAGGTTATCCAAAACCTTTATCCAATCATCAAAGTCAAAATCAGTCTAATTGAGGACCTTACCTCACAATCCATCATCCAAATCCAACATCTTTGAGGCCCTGACCTCACAATCAAAACAAGTCCTAAAAATTCTCTCCTAGTCCTAAGGCCATCTTACATCCCTCATCAAATATTTCACCCAACCCATTCCTAGACTTCATATTTCATCCTTCATTTTACCAAATGTCACATTTGTATTCTTGTAACTTGCTCACAAGCTAGAGACATGAGAATATTTATAGCAGACATGATAAAAGACAATGAAAAATTATTTCCCCAACACTTCTCAGAGGCACTAAGTTTCCTACTATAGAGGTCACCAATGAACCCAAATAAGAACTTGTCGATCACTTGGATACATCTCCCCATGTGAATGAGTTTCTCAAAGACCCTTACAACTTGGAGATTGTAGTGAAGGCCATTAAACAAAATAAATATTAAATCTTCATGAATATTTTCACAAATGGAGTCATGGTCTCAATGAAATTTGATGATTATTTTCTTTTTTATAATGTTATCAAGGCCATAGCTCCTATTGATACTATTTTGGCTACTAAAAATAACACAACATCATCAAAAGACAAGGGGAAGGATACTTTTATTAGGCCTTCTACTTCACATCCTACATCAATATCTCAAAATAAATTGGCATTTGAAGCGGTATCAACATCATACCATGCACCAACATTTAAATTAATTGATGAACACATTCAACAAATTCTTAGCGCTATTCCAAATTTGACCTCTCACAAAAATTCTCATACTACAATGCACACATCTTCCAACATGGATACGAGTATCTTGAATATAGGTCAAACTTCATTTTCGTATGTATCCATACAACAATATTCTTCATTACTCTTCTTGATTCCTTCAAGTTCTTTGAAGATATATGTCCCTGCATCATCACAAACATATCATTACAGACCTCCTCCCACACTCAGACTTAGATGAACTAGATTTTTAGCATCACAATTTAGAGAATGGAAATCTTTTGGGCCACCATTTAAACATCACAATGCTCTTGAATTGGCCAATCAAATAAATTAACTCAAGATTCTTGTGTATAACATGTAAAATGGAGGAAATAAGGAATTATCTTATGATGAGATATGTCCTTACCCCTCTGAAAATTCAATCAATATGCAACCATTTCCCCCAAACATTGAGATCCCTAAATTTGGCAAATACAAAGGGGAAAAGTGTTCAGTCCAACATGCTAAGGAATTTTATGTTCTCTGTCAAGAGGTATCCTATAATGAGAATTACCTAAAGAGACTCTTCACTAGAAGTCTTGGAGGTTCCGCCCTTGAGTGGTTCATGAACCTCCCTCATGGGTCCATTTACACCTTCTTGGATTTCATAGAGAAATTTTTTTCATAATATTTGTATAACATTGAACATGAAGTGTCATTAAGTGATTTGTGAAACACCAATAAAACAAATGGAGAGACCTTTTCCAATTCTGTATAAATGCAGAAACACGTTGTGAATAGAATGCCTTGGAAAATACCTGAGCAAAACTTGATTGACATATTTACTAGAAAATTTGTATCTGAGATTTCATTCCAAATGAAAATGGCTTCACTTGACACTTTATATTTGTCACTAAGAAAAGGAAGAACATTGAAGATGGGCTCTTGGAAAAGGGTACCATTAAATATTATACCCCTTCACCTAATAATGACAAACCTAAGTTTTGGACAAATAAAAAGGAGTTGTCAATGATGGAGTGACTGATGCCAAGCATGTTTAGAATGTACAATATCCAATAATCAAGGCAATTTCAATAATTAGAACAATAATTGCAATCAAAACAACAACCAAAAAAATCACAATAACAATCAGAATGGCTCATCACAAAAGAAACAACCAAATAGAAATCATACCTACTTGTTCCCACATAATAATGACAATGAAAAAAATTATAATAGGCATCAAAATCAATAATATACTTCTCTCTAAGGGCCAAGTCAACTATATACGACAATGTCAATGTCAATGTCAAGTCCAAGTCGACATTGTCGCTCTTCCTAAGGGATTCCTATAGTTTGTCTTCTCAAACAAGGAGGATCTTGAATTTGTTTTCTATGGGGGACCTTGGTGTTTGGAAAGTTAGCTCTAGCATTAAAGAAATGGGGGCCTAAAATGGATCTTACTGATACTTTTTTTATCAGGGCTCCAGTTTGGGTTCATTTTCTAGGACTTCCACTAGAGTAGCGGAATGAGGATGTTTTGAATGGTTTGGCCTCTTACTTTGGAGAGTTATTATCCATAGATCCTATGAATGCATCTAAAATTAGATTGGTTTTTGCATGGGTCTTTGTTAATGTCCATTAGCTTACAGATTTCCTCGAGAAAATTGACATTGTCTACAAATTAGGAAAATGGAGCCAAGAGGTCAAGTTTGAAGATTTTCCTTTTACTCACTTTTTTTGTAAGAAAACTGGGCATTGCACCAAGAGTTGTCTGAAGAAGTTGAAGAATAATGCAAAAAAACCTAATCCAAGAGAAAAGAAAATGGAGAACAGGAAGGTTTGGAAGCTCAAAAAATCTGATTTGGACATCTCAAAGGAGAAAATATTTCTAAACACTAAAAGTGGAATGAAAGTGGAAGATCAATCTAAAGGAGACAAATGGGAGACCTCTTTTCCTCTAGGGGAAGGATGTAAAGAAAATGGGAAATGTGATCCATTCCCCCCAAAGCATAGTAATTTTTAGTGGCTACTATTTTCCAATTGGCTAATTTTGGAAATTTGAGAATCCAAATTTGGCTAATAATTCAAGGTTTAAGGCAACCTAAATCGCCACATTTTTACAAAATTTTGATTTAGAAATATTTAAATCACAAAATAATTTATTTTATTAAAAAACCTGAACTAAAAAATTCACCACAATATTCGATACATGATTAGATTTGATTTGCAAAATTTTTCTAAGTTATTGTAAAAATTTAAATTAATTCTCCAATAATATCATGATTATTAGTTATTGTAGGGATCTATCACCAACTTTTAGTTGCCATTAAACTAACTTAAAGTATAATCTAGTGACCCTCATTATATTCTGAGGTAAAATGTTACTATTTGGTTTGTAATGTTTATGAGAGCTAAAATTTCTTTCAGATTCTTGATCTCAATATAAATCAATGGTCTTGAAGAAACTTTGGGCCGCATTAATATTTAAAAATATTAATACATTTGTCTCACACAATACAATGAGGTTATTAGATTATATTTTAAATAAATGGTAGCAAGTAATTATTACAGAGTCGATTCTTTAAACCCATCAAATATTTCCACATTAAGCTGAATAATTTTCTATAAGAATTCTATTTTTTAAAATAGAAGTATTCACCTTAGTGATTAATTGATTTATTTTTATTGTTTGAGATTCACCAATATTTTCTAAAAAAAAATTGTTATTAAAAAATAATCGCCAATAAGAATACTTTTTTTTTCAAAGAAATTGAGAGATTTGCCAATAGAAATTAATTTTTTTCAAGAAAATGAAAGATGTTAGTAATAAGGTGTCTCAACCTTGGTTAATTTATATTCTTATTATTTGTTTTGTAAAATGTATTTCTTGCAAATAATGTAATTAAGTGTGAGTGTACATGTCTAGTTGGCATGTTGATGTGTCACTCCACTTGATGTGTCAGCATCTTGAATTTTGTGTAAGGAGATCATGGCTGAAATGCTTATGACGGATTCCTATGACACGTAAGAGCTATGTCTGGAAGATTCAATGACATGTGAAGACATGTGGCAACTGATAAAAAATTTTGGGTTCCTATTTTCTCAAAGAATGGTAAAACCCTAATACGACTATCTTTGGAAGTTTCCTTAAAAAGGAAGTGCATGATATAAGCATTTTTTAGGGTTGCGAAGATAGGAGAAGTAAGTTTATTGTTGGAACATTTTATGCTGCTATGATTTGTCTTCAAGAGTTGGAAAAATATTCTGAAAGAACTTGCATTGCAAGTGTATTGTAAACTGTAATAGTTTTGATTAATACACTGTGCAGGTTTTGGAGTGCTGGGGTTTTTACCGAAAGGTTTCCCCAGGGTAAATCATTGTGTCATTCTCTATTTTCTATATGCATGGTATATGGCTGCAATATCTTTGTTAAAGTAGTTAACGAATATGAAATTGTAAGGATTTAAAAGAATTTGCACAATACTTTCCTTTAGAGATTAGTGTAGGAAGCTGTTTATGCACCTGAGTTTCCTTACAAAAGATTCGCCAAGATTTTATATCTTTTTTAAGAGGGGGGTTTCTTAAAGATTACTCTACCCCAAAGTCCTTGAAGTTGGGTTGGTTGAAATTCCTAACCAGGTGGAGGATTTAAACAAGATATATCATTTTAGACAAGAAGGACAAGATAATGACTCTATAGGGGAATTAATTAAGGGGGCCCAAGAATTGGGCAAGGAAAATGAGGAAAAAGATACATTGGAAGAGGGGGAAATAAAATAGAATGACCAGGATCAAGAAAATGTGATTATGCAACCCTCTAGAGTGGAAGACTCTTTGTGGCCTGATAACAATTATATGGAGGGATTGTTCAATGATTCTCAACAATAAATTATTTTGGGTGATGACCCACTAAGTGATTCTAATAAGCTAGGGGAGGTGGATATTATTAAATATTCATTCCCAATGGATGAAAATTCTGTGATTAGCCAAAAGAAAAGTAACAAAGATAGAAATCAACAAAAATCCATTGTTGAAGACTTGGAAGGATTGTCCCATAAAACTAGGGGAGAAAGAAAAGGGAAAAGGAGAACTCTTCCTCCACTATTTCCCAAACTAGTATGGCCAATAGGGGAAAGACCAAAGTTGATGTTGGCTCCCCAGAGAATACCCTTGGCATAAGGTTTGCAAAACATATGAGATAGATGAATAGTATACAGAATATAGCGGATGGGAAATAAGCCACCATCCTTGACTACACCCCTAAAAATGAAGGTTATATCTTGGAAGATAAGGAGGTTAAATAGCCTCCATAAATAAGATATCATGAGAAATATGGTTAGAGATCATAAACCTAATGTGATTTAATTCAATAAACCAAGATAGATAAAGAAAAGGCAAAAAAACTTAAGATCTTCAAAAATTGTGGTGCGACTGGAAGCAGTTCTAATGGTGCTTCTAGAGGTATAGTCATATTCTAGAATTAGGATTACATTAGAGGCTAGATTTTGTTGGTTGAAGGTAATTTTGTTACTGTCAAACTTCATCACATTAGAGGTGAATTTTACAGGTTGTTTCCAATATTTATGCTCCTAATAATAAGTCTATTAGAAATAAATTTTGGGACAAAGTTTCTCTAATTAGGAGTGCTTTTCCTGGTATTAGTTGGTTGGTCATGGGTGACTTTAACACCCCTTTAAGGGATTGTGAGAAATCTCATGGAGTTTATGAATTAGCAAGCTCTTATGGATGTTGATCTATAAGGGATTAAATTTACTTGGTCGAATAGAAGAGTGAGAGAAGACTTGATTCAAATTAGATTGGACCAAGCCTTGATTTATCATGATTGGTTGCAAAGGTATCTCTTCTCTCTCTCCTCCTTTATTAAGATTGGTTATCATATACAGGTGGATGGTACTGCTATGTTTAAGGTCACTAAAAAATTAACAAAACATTAAAGACTGTGTTAAGAAATGAAATAAGGAGTCTTTTGGGGATATTTTAATTCTAAATCTAATATTCAGTCAAATCTTAAAGACATTCAAGAAAAAAATAGAGAGGAGGGATATTCTCCACTCTTGATTGACAAATAAAATGAGATTTTGGTTAAGTATCATGACATTATTTCAAAGGAGGAAACCTTTTGGAGGCAGTGGTCAAGATCCATTTGGCTGAAGGAGGGACACAAGAATACTAATTTTTTTTATTTGACTATGCTTAAACATAGAGCTACCAACCGGATTTACTCTCTTTACTACTAGAGGAAGAATAAAAAATGATGAGGACATTGCCAGTGAAATGGTGAGATTTTTTTCCTCATTTCTTTCTATTGATCCTGCCCTAAAGTTGGAGAATCGATAAGTGCTTCTTTTTGCTATTCTGCCTATTATCATTGAAGCTCATAACTACATTCTTGGAGCCAATCATGTTTCTAATGAAGTTAGAGAAGTTTTTTCCTTTGAAGAGGATAAGGTTCTTGGCCCAGATGGGTTCCCAACATTTTTTTTCCATAAGATGTGGCACATTCTGGGTAAGGATGTTTCTGATGCAATGCAGGATTTCTTTGGGGCACGTAGAATTCTGAAAGAAATTAATGCCAACTTTATTGTGTTGATTCCCAAGAAGGTAGGGGCTGATACTAGGGATTACTTTAGGACTATTATCTTATGTAATTCATTGTACAAAATTATCTCTAAGGTGTTGGCTTCTTGATTACTGAAGCTGCTGCTAGATCTTATTTCCCCCCAACAAAATGGGTTTATTCCAGGTAGGAAAATTTTGGAATCTGTTATTGTGATGAATGTATGTTGGAAAGCGAGTAGTGATTGAAGGTTTACATGTTGTCATTTTTGGAAAAAACATACCTATGTGATGATTGTCTAAAGTGGAAGTAATTTTTTGATATTCAGTTAAGTGAAAAATGCGTAAGTACAAAGATAGTTTCCAGAATACAATCATACTATTTTGGTCAATGATCATGCGATACTTATATTTATGGTATGTGAACATAAATATATGTTATATGAGATATAATAAAGATTTTTTTATGACCACTTTAATTTTGAATTTTTTACTTGCTTTTGAAGTTGTGGGAACACAATATGTAGTAAGAATGGGGCACTTGAGTATACACGAAGATTGGGATAATAACATATAGATGTGACAATTGGGATAGTAACATATGTTATTTTTATGATATGACTTATGACTTATGATATGTCATATCCTATCTTAGCGTGTATATGGTCACATGATATTCTTTAGTTGTGAAAAAAGTGTAAAGACACATTTTATGAAGAATCAGTGAGTTGACAAGGAAAATAAGATGATTGGATATATATGTGTGTGTGTGTGTGTGTTAGGAATAGTCCCAAGAGATAACTGAGAGGGGGGATGAATTAGTTATCTACAAGATTTAATTATTTATCCAATTAAGTATAGAATAACATTAAGCATAAACACAATATAAGAACACTTAACACAACACCACAATTTTGGTTATGGGGAAACCAAAATAGGTAAAAACACTAGTGGGAATCCCACTATAAACTGCACTAGTGTATAATGATCCATGTTATAAGATCTTACAACCCTGTTAGGAGTTGATCTTTAAAATGCATTAAGTATAGTGACCTAGTCAAAGGTCGAACCTTGTTAGGAGTATTTTATAATTAAACCTATTAGGGGTGAGGACACACTATTCGAGAGCACACTACTCAAAGGGGTGAAGGCTGCAACCTTTTGTTTAATAGATACACACTATATTTGGATCTTGGTGAACTGTGAGTTAGACCTGTTGTTTGGATCAGTTCCAATGAATAGCATAAACTTTATTCTTTTTCACATAAACCTTCTACTGATGGCTCATTACTTTGCACCTTCTTCTCTGCTCTTGTCTTTCAACTATCTGCCATACATAGCGATCACAACTTGACCAGCTATAAGTATCTTTCTCCAAATGATATAATCAAGTCAGCCTGTTAGAACTTCCTTGAAATCATATTAGAGAAATAATATAACTCTCCAAAAACATCTCCAATGGCTATACTAAGCACACAACACTATTTAGGACCGTGCAACTCCATATGAGTACACGCGTCGCTTCATACTATCGGCTCCACAAAATTAACTGATACTTTCTTCTCATGCTGAATTACATTATGAGATCTTAACAAAAAATTCTTAACTCTTTTGAAAACACTAATCCAAGCATGCATATCCAAATGATAGGCGCAACTACTACAATAAGAAAAATAATGTTAGCTCCATCAGATAAATTCAAGAAACTGTAACTGTCAATTAGAAATATCATAACTCAACTTGTACTGCACAACTGACTCTGCATCCATGAACATAGATTCACTAACATGTATACAACATAAATATAAATGTGTAAGGCTCCATTAAAATCATACTGCAAATAAAAAATTGAACTCTTCCTGGGACCTATCAGGAACACTTACTGATACAAACAACTGTATTACTATCTTCACTCATAATCAACCTTTGCATCTATGATATCATGTTGATAACATATCTAGGAACCATATACTCAAGGCTCTCTCCATCAGGCTTCCCTGCATGTTGCTTACAATATGTTGTCATCAATGACAAACATACAGTCATCACTGGCTTCTTGGCAAATCTCCAATAATCTCCCCCTTTGGCATTGATGGCAACATATGGAATGAAAAACACCACCAATCCAAATGTACAATTATTTTCTAATATTCTTCATTTCCTCAACTGAACTACCCCAAGGATGAATCCTCTCTTACTATTTTTTTTCTTCTTGCTAAATACTCACTCCACCTTTCTAAAATTGTTACACATGAAGTTCTACAATTATTTTATAACCTTCTCCATTTCCTCAACAAAACTCCCCCAAGGATGAATCCTCCATCTACTGTTGAATGCTTTGAATATCAACTATTGTATCCTCTTACAATTGTTTTATTTTTCATGACTATATACTTACTCCCCCTTTGACATCAATGGAAAAGGGTGCCAAAGAAAATAAGCACCAGTACTACTGAAGTAGAGTAGTCAACCATTCATTAGTCACTAAGGACTGATGCACTCCTCCAAACTCTAATCAAATTTAGGGAAGGGAATTACTCCCAGCTTCTCCCCGAGATAATCAAATGTATCCTTAGGTAAAGGCTTTGTGAATATGTCTACTAGCTAATCTTTTGTGCTCACATAGTCCAATTTTACTTCTTTCTCTACAAATTTCTCTCTTTGGAAGTGATATTTTATCTCAATGTGTTTATTCTTTGCATGCATCATAGGGTTCTTTGACATATTGATAGTGCTAGTGTTATCACAATGAATAACAATAGGATAATCAATTTGAATTCTAAATTTTTTTATCATTTGCTTGATCCAAACAATTATGGAACAATTTAATGCTACTGCTACATACTCTGCTTCTGTTGTGGACTGAGAAATACAATTATGCTTCTTGCTTGTCCAAGTAACAAGCCTATCTCCAAGAAATACTGCTCCTCCTGAGGTACTATTTCTATCATCCACGCATCCTTCCCAATATGTATTCGTATACACATGAATTTCTACATTCTCTGAATTAGGATACCATAAACCATAGTCTATAGTTCCTTTCAAATATCTGAATATCCTCTTTACTGCCATAAGATGACTTTGTTTAGGTTCTTCTACAAATCTTCCAACAATACCATCTGCATTAGAAACATGAGGTCTAGATTGAGTAAGATAGATTAGTTTACCAATCATAGACTTATACAAGGTTATGTCTACTACTGCTGAATCATCTTCTTTTGAAATCTTACATCCTATTATCATAGGGGTACTTAATGTCTTGCAATCATCCATCTTGAACTTCTTCAATATCTCTTTCACGTACTTAGACTGATTAATGAAAATACATTTGTCTTTCTATTGCACATTCAGTCCCAAAAAGTACTTGATAGGTCCAATCATGCTCATTTCAAATTCACTCTGCATCTCTTTAGCAAATTCAACACTAAGCTTGTCATTACCACCAAAGATAATGTCATCAACAAATATAGCAACTAGTAGTAATCCATCAGGTGTCTCTCTTATGAATAAGTTACAATATGTTGCTCCTTTCTTGAATCCAATCTTAGTCAAGTAACCATATCATATTTCATACCATGCTCTAGGGGCTTCCTTAAGTCCATAGATGGCTTTCTTCAATCTACATACCATATCAGGTCTATCTCATAAAGTAAATCCTTCAAGATGCTCTATGTGAACTTCTTCCTTCAACTCTCCATTCAGGAATGCTGACTTGACATCCATATGATATACTTTGAAGTCTTTGAATGTGGCATAGGATAGAAATAACTTTATGGCTTCCAATCTTCTTACAGGTGCAAATGTATTTGAATAATCAATTCCTTCTCTTTACGCATATCCTTTACATACTAGTCTTTCTTTGTTTTGTACTATTGACCATCTTCATTCATCTAGTTTCTGAATATCCACTTGGTTCCAATCACATTCTTATCACTAGGTCTAGGGACCAGCTCCCATGTATCATTCTTAATTATATGATCTAGCTCTTCTTTCATTTCATTATGCCAATCTGAATCATTACATGCATCTTCAACACTTAAGGGTTCAATCTGTGAAAGTAAGCATACCTCTTCATTAGTTTTTGAACTTTTTTCTTTTGATCTTGTCATGACTTTTCTATTCTGATCTCCAATGATATCTTCCTTTAAGTGGTATCTAGATGTGAATTTAGGAACATTAGGTGTGACTCTCTCATTTGTCTTTTGTGATTCTTCTTCACTTGTTTCAGGGTCATTGAATAATACATCAATGTTGTCAAACATTTCATCAACAACTGTTTCTCTATTCATAAGACTAGGTTCTTCTTCAATCATAGGTGCATAATCATGATATCTCTCTTGAATCATAAACTTCTCATCAATATTTACATGTGCACTTTCAATAATCTTCTTCAATCTTAAGTTAAAACATATATAAGCTTTTCTTTTAGTAGAGTAACCAAGAAAAATACCTTCATCACTTCTTGCATCAAACTTGCCAATAGCTTCATCTCTCTTGATGTAGCACTTTCTTCCAAAGATTCTAAAGTATTTTACTGTATGTACATTCCCAAACCATAGCTCATAAGGTGTCTTGTCTGTGCCTGGCCTCAATTGAATTCTATTGATAGTATAGATTGCAGTACTGACCACATTTCTCCAATAGGTGTGTGCGACCTTTCCTTCAATCATGATGGTGCACGTTGTGTCTAGTATGATCCTATTCCTTCTTTTTGCAATTCCATTCTACTAAGGGGTTCTAGGTGCACTTAGCTGTCTCTTTATCCCATGTTCTTCGCAATACTCATAAAATCTGTCAGAGGTGAATTCTCCTCCTCTATCTAATCTCAGACATTTTATCTTCAATCCAGACTCATTTTCAACTTTAGCTTTGAATATTTTGAAGTTGGAATGCAACCCACATCATTCGAGAATAATCATCAACAAAATAAAGTACCTTTCACTATAGTATGATCTTGTTTGAGTTGGTCCACATAGGTCTGTATGCACTAGATCCAATTTTTTCTCTGTCAAATTATGCTTTCTTCTAAATGAATTCCTCACATGCTTTCCCATCACACATTCCTTGCATATTGTATCAACTAGTTTTGCAATGCTAGGAAGGCCTCTTACTACTTTTACATTGCTTATCTTCACTATGTTGTCAAAATTGATGTGACATAGTCTTTTGTGCCATAACCAACTGTCATCTACTTTAGCAACAAAGCAAATTGCTTCTAAATTGAGCTGAAAAACATTACCTTTTGTCTTTGAACTTGATGCAATCATTTATCCTTCCTTTTTACTAATGATGCATCTATTTTCTTTGAATTCCAACTGATATCCTTTGTGAAGCAACTGTCCAACACTTAGGAGGTTATGCTGAAAACCATCAACATAAAAAATATCATTAGTGTTGTTCTTTCCATCCAAGGTGATAGCTCGCCTACAATTTATAGGTTTAGGAGTGTTGTCTCCAAATCTAACCATGCCACCTTTGTACTTATCCAAATGTACAAATCTATCTTTGTCTCCTGTTATGTGATGTGAACAACCGTTGTCAATGATCCAATCTATTCTGATGTCTGATTGTGAAATCAATGGTAATTCTTGTGCTTTATTTTCATCTTCAAGGTCCATTTCATCAAAAAATTTCTCCATATCTTCAAGAGCAATGAATCCAATTTCATCTTATTTTGAATCTTCATCTGATAATCCATCTCCAGCATAGTAACATTCTTTTGTATACTTAGGCTTGTAATTAGCTTTGAACTTCTTGACTCTTGTAGGACACTTAGAAGCAAAGTGACCAATCTTGTTACATGAAAAGCATTTGAATGGTAACTGACCTTCATATTTTCCTTTTCCTTTCCTTTCTTTCTTAGCAATCATAGCAATGAAATCATCTAGTGCTTTCTCTTGATCATCATCATCAAAATTACCAGAAGTGTTCAAGGATTTCTTACCATGGACTGAAGCTTTGAAGGTTGTCTCACTTTTAGGCTCAATCTTCAAACTTGATATCTCGAATGCTGAAATCTTTCTTATTAAGGTCTCTCTTTTGAAGTCTTTTGAAAATTGCATAGTCTCATCTAGGATGTTTATCTTGCTCTCATATTTTGGTGTCAATGTAGTTATCAATTTATCCATTATGTGTTCTTCTAAAATTTCTCCACCATTGTTTATGATTCCTACAATAGCTTCATTAATCCTTTGATTGTAGGCTTTGATGTTCTCTTCAGGTAGCATCTCCCATGTATTGTAATTTTTCTTCCATGTCTTTCTACGCGCATTCTTATCTTGGACATCTCCTTCAAACATGTCTTCTATATACTTCCATATCTTGTAGGCTTTATCTACTTTCTTGATCTCTGAAAAATCACTATCAAACAGGGCACTGATAAGGGCTTCTTTGGCAATAGCATTTTGAGTGAACATCTCCTTCTACTTAAGAGTTACATCTTCCTTTGCAAGATCTGATAAAGAAGGGATTTGAAATTATTTAGTAGCTACTTCAAAAATTTGAAAGGCATTGCACTGCAAATGTGTCATCATTTTGTTCTTCCAGTCTAGATAGTTCTCTCCATCAAACTTAGGACTTTCTTTTCTAAAGAATGCCATCTGATCAACCTCAAGCTATTAAAATTTCTCTTCGAGGCACTTGGCTTTGATACCAATTGTTAGGAATGGTCCCAAGAGATAATTGAGAGGGGGGGGGGGGGGTGAATCAGTTACCTACAAGATTCAATTCTTTATCCAATTAAGTATAGAAGAACATTAAGCATAAACACAATATAAGAACACTTAACACAACACCACAATTTTGGTTACGGGGAAACCCAAATAGGTAAAAACCCCGGTGGGAATTAGCACCCACTATAAACTACACTAGTGTATAATGATCCCTGTTAGAAGATCTTACAACCCTGTTAGGAGTTGATCTTTACAATGCATTAAGTGCAGTGACCTGGTCAAAGGTTGGACCCTATTAGGAGTCTTTTATAATTAACCATGTTAGGGGTGTGGACACACAGCTCAAAGGGGTGAAGGCTGCAACCTTTTATTTAACAGATACACACTATATCTGGATCTTGGTAAACTACGAGTTAGACCTGCTATTTGGATTAGTTCCAATGAATATCATACACTTTCTTCTTTTTCACATAAACCTTCTACTGATGGCTCATTACTTCACACCTTCTTCTCTGCTCTTGTCTTTCAACTATCTGCCATACATAGCGATCACAACTTGACTAGCTATAAGTATCTTTCTCCAAATGATATAATCAAGTTGGCTTGTTAGAACTTTCTTGAAATCATATTAGAGAAACAATATAACTCTCCAACAAAATCTCCAATGACTATACTAAGCATGCAACACTAATTAGGACCGCACAACTCCATATGAGTAGATGCATCACTTCATACTATCGGCTCCACAAAATTAACTGATACTTTCTTCTCATGCTGAATTATGTTATGCACTCTTAACCAAAAATTCTTAACTCTTCTCCAAACACTAATCCAAGCATGCATATCCAAATGATAGGTGCTAGAAAGCTAGTGATGACTGTATGTTTGTCATTGATGAAAACATATGGTAAGAAGCATGCATGGAAGATTGATGGAGAGAGCCTTTAGTATATGGTTCCTTGATATGTTATCAACATGATATCATAGATGCAAAGGTTGATTCTAAGTGAATATAGTAATACAGTTGTTTGTATCAATAAGTGTTCTTGACAGGTCCCAGGAAGAGTTTAGTATGTGATTTGTAGTATGATTGTAATGGAGCCTTGAACATTTATATTTATGTTGTAGACATGTTAGTGAAGCTATGTTCATGAACATAGAGTTCATTTTGCAGTACAGGTTGAGTTATGATGTTTCTAATTAACAGTTACAATTTCTTGAGTTTATCTGATGGAGCCAACATTGTTTTCATTGTTGTCTATCAGTCTTGCATGGCGCTCCTTTTCTCCACTTCTCTCTTTGCCTCTCCTAGCTTGGAATTGACTCTTGTCTTAGTCTAGGGGGCATAAATGTTGTTTTAGCTTATCTTGGGTCTCTTTCTGCCTCGGGGTTTGTCAAGCCACTTGGCTCAAACAGTGTTTCTCGATACTCCCCAAACTATGTTTTTTAACACTACCCTAGCGTCAAGTGTTTTTCAACACTTATCAGATTTTTACCCATAGTCCAAAATGATGCGATATTTCCACTGGTAGAGGTGATACTCAAAAATTGACTATATGACCTACACACATGCACTTAAACCATTTGACTTGTTGAGACTTGTTTTGACTTTCTTTCTTTGTGCGTTGTCTATGAGGATTTCTTTGTGTGTTGTCTATGTATATATGTATATACATATATATATATATACATGTACACACACACACACACACACATATATATATATATCTATATATGTATATATATATGTGTATATATATATATGTATGTGTATATATATATATATATATATATATATATATATATATATATATGTATGTATATATATATATACATACATATATATATATATATACATACATATATATATATATATATATATATATATATATATATATATATACATACATATATATATATATATATATACATACACATATATATATATATATACATATACATACATATATATATATATATATATATACATACATATATATATATATACATACATATATATATATATATATATATATATATATATACATACATATATATATACACACACACACACACACACACACACACACACACACACACACACACACACACACACACACACACACACATATATATATATATATATATATATATATATATATATATATATATATATATATATGAAGGCTTTGAGTTGCAAAATTGTGTGGAGGATGGATAATGATTGTGTGATGACTAAGTAAAGTAGAGATTTTGTTATCATTGCTGTGCACCTCAATTGGAACTACTTTTTCATAGAAGATGCTATTTTAGTTCATTTTTGTTGTTACAAGATACTTTTGTAATACTAGACAGTGAGTCCCTTGTAAGAGCAGTGAACTCCATTTTGTATTCACCCCTAACAGGGTTATAGACTCCTAACAGATTTTGTCCTCTAACAAGGACTTGTACTAATGTAATATTCTGCTACTAACATAGAAAGGTCTCCTAATAGGGACACAATACTTTTAGTGCATCATTTGTGGGTACCATCCCCACCGAAGTTTTCCCTTGACCAAGGTTTCATTAAAAATAGATCATGGTGTTATGAGTTATTTACTTAATGTGTATGTTCTTCTTATTTCAGTTATTGCATGGTTAAGTTTGAATTGATTTAAAAGGAATATAAGTGTTGTAATACTGATTCACCCCCCTCAGAGTATTTCTTGATCCCAATAATTGGTATCAGAATGCAAGGACCTTGAAGATAAATCCTAACAACTTAAGGAAGATCCAAATGGATTCAAGAAGTTTGGAAGAAAAATTTGAGGTAGCACTAGAAGACTTGGATAAGGATAATGTTGAAAATGCTTAATTAAAATATAAGCTAAATAAAGCTGAAAAATAAATCAAGAGACTCAAAGAGAAGATTGACTTTTCAAGAAACAAAAGGCAAGAAATTATGAGGGAACCTGAGAATGATTCATCTGATCTAATTGAAAAACTTGAACAGGAAAAAAACATGAATGTGAGATCATCATTGTGCAAATGACTAAAGAAATTCAATAAGAGAAAGAATAAAAGAGAAAACTTGAAGAAGCCTTGAAGAGTGCAAATACACAAATGGGAAGAATGCAACTAGAAATCAATGATGTCAAAACCAATTATAAAGAAATAGAGAAGTAAAATATCATCATTAAATAAGAGCTTATTGAGGAAAGGAATCATATTGAAAAACTTCATGCGAGCGGTAACAAGATTGATGAATAGCTAGAGACAAAAACCTAAAGGTGACAATACAAGAGTTGGCTTCAATGAAGCTGAATGTTCCAAATATCTTGAAAATAAATATGAAGGTAGGATAGATGAAACACCCAATAAAAAAGAAGAACCTAATCAAAAGGAGAAAACTAGGGAGCAGATCAAAACTTTCAAAGGGAGATACTTTGGATTAAACAAATTTGGTCACATGATCAAGGATTTTAAAGGTAAGAATATTTCCAAACCTTTTTTTGGTTATTGCTTTAATTGTTGGACATATGGTCATATAAGAAATTAGTGTATAAAACTAGATAAAGGATGGAAGAGTCAAGATTATATTAGACAACCCACTGCATCCAATAAGATCATTTGTCACAAATGCAACAATTTTGGGCACATTGCAAGGAGTTGTAAGTTGTAGACTAATCAAAGAATGTCACAACCTATGAGACCACCTATTACCTATTTCAAGTGCAACCATGAGGGACATACATCCAAGTAATATAGATATAATGGAATAATTAGAAATAGAAGATCAACTATAAAAATAAAGCAAAGTATTGGTGACACTAGAAAAAGCTTTACATAATATGTGAATGAGTTTAATTTCCACTTTGTAAAAGAAGGAATAAAGGTTAGTGAAAAATATGGAAGGAGAAGAATAAGACTGAAATCAAGGATCAAGGTGAAGCAATGGATGCTACTAGATCTTCACCTCATGCTAATGATTCCATTTTTTCCTAAATAACCAAGCATGGACTTAGGGGGAGCATTAAAAGAGTTCATCATTAAATGATCTAGCCCATGGTATGCAAAATGAGAGTCTATGAGTTCATTATTAAATCATCTAGCCCTTGGTATGCAGAATGAGAGTTTGTGAGGTTGTGCAGAGTTTTATAAATATGAATCAATGTTGTGTTTAAGATCCCAAGGCCTAGAATTCATTCTAGATTATTTTCCAAGAGTTGTATGGGTGGCGACTTTAAGAAGCTTTTTGGATATATATTTTAAAGGCTATCAGAAATGCTTTATGGAGCTACTTAAGGGCATACTTAGTCATTCTGATCACCGTTTTAGTATTGTCGAGAATGATTATGAGTGGTATGATGTGGATTGATTAAACTTTGAGATCACGTGTTGCATAAAACCTACTTTTTCTATCAAGGTATTTGATCTGTTTTGCAAACTTACCTTTTAGCATTTACAATTTGAAGTTGGATACACCTCAAGTCTTTGATATTAAAGAAATAAAAAGATACAAGTTCAAGAAACATCCATTCAAGTCGATAGAAGATGATCCAGAGGGTGCATTTTTTCAAACCCCTCATGGAGTTCTTCATGTTGAAGAAATTAGGGCATATATACACTACAAATATGTGTCAATTGGTGATATAGAGACACATACAGAGTTAATAAGCATGTTGGGTGAGGATGGAAAATTGAATCCCTCATTCACGAAACTAGAAAACCTAAATATTTTTTAATATGTAGAGTTTTATGAGTTTGATGAGCTAAAATGGATCAAGATTGTACTCAAAAAGATTCATGATCAGTTCTTTTGGATTAGTGACCAACCAGTCAAGATCACAAGAGAACTAATTCACTTGGACACTGGTTTGGAGAATGCAAGAAAGATTCCTATGGCTGCGAAGAACACAAAAAGGAAGTTGAGACCTTGACAGGTTCAAAATGGGACAAGAGAACCATGAACATCAATGACATCAAGTAGAAGGATGTTAGGATGGTCGCAATGATTTTAGGATATAAAATGCTCTACAACAATAGAATAAACTCTATTTCTACCAAAATAATATAGATGGCTTACAAGATGGTTGTTGAAAATGAGCACTATGATGTATGTGAGGTCCTTAGATTGTAGCTATTCAAAAATCTGAGAAGGATAAAACATGATAAGTCAAATACTTTCAGATTTGGTTCATTAATCTTGCACCCAATTTTTCATATTTTACATAGGTTTCCCGACATGCATCCTCATGCGTGGAACCAAGATGAACCAACTAAAACACATATTAGTAAATAACATAGAATGTAGGAGAAGATTCACATTGACAATGAACTCTTTGGGCTATTCAAAGATTTTCAGAGAGAAATGAAGAAAAGAGAAAGAATCCCTAAGGGGATTGTAGAAATATATCAAGACATAATTTGTTTTATGGTAGAAACTGGTTGCACTTTCTTGGAAGTTGTTGAGCCTAGAGTACAATGGTGTACTCCCATGGGATATGAGGTAGGTGCAAAAATTTTGACACCTTACATAGAACATATCCTGGCATCTGAAAAATATCCTAATGAAGAGAAATGGGGAACATATGAATAAAATTCTCTAAAGGTTAGAGAGGAATTGGGTAAGGGAGAAAGGAAGAGGAAAGTAGAGAATTTTGTTAACAAAGTTATAGAAGAATAAGGGATACCTAAAGATCTAATGGTATAATTAAGGAAAAAGGTCGTAGAGATATCCTATAGGTAGGTGAGCTTACAACTTGCACCCCTACATATTTCAGAACATGTAGACATATCATACTCACCTCTAGAAGTAATCAGAGTACAAGATCAAGCTCCTACCTCTCCTAAGAGAACATCACAGAGTTAAGCTATAGTTAAAATAGAGAAGAAGAAAGGAGAAGCTCCTATGAGGACAACAAGGTCCTCTAGAGCTAAGTTGATGAGTTTTGGACCTAAAAGAAAGACCTTGGTTACTCCACCCAAGGAAGAATCTCCTAAAAAGAAGAGAAAGAAGAGGAGGAGAAATAAAATAAGACCATTGAAAAAGAAAATCTAGTTGAGAGGAAGCTACAGAAACCTAACTTGAAAAGATTAGGAAAAAGGATAATTAAGCAAGGGAACCTGAATCAACTTCCTAGGTACTATGAGAGGTATGATGATATTGATAAAGTTAAAATTGAAGATATTGTAATAAATCATATGCTAGATATCAAAAAGAATAGGATTGAACTATAAGGCAGCATACCAAAGGATCTATTTGATAGATTAGAGATTAGAAAGAAGAGATCCCTAGAAGAGGATAGTAAGATCCAAGTAAAGGTAATAGAGGATATGCATCTGATTATCTCTCATAAAGAGATTGAAATAATATTGAAAAGGGTGAAACCTTTATTAAAGAAAAAAACAAGATTGATCAAAATAATGGAAAGGAAATATGAAGAAGTAGAAGAAGATACACTAAAATCCATAAACAAGTTTCTACTTGAAGAAGGACTAGAAAAATCTAATCTCTCTAAGGGGACCCAACCAAAAGTAGTAATGATTGGAGAATCATCTAAATCTGTTAGAGTAGAAGAAGAACCTAAGGATGATGAAAGTACTGATAAGTTCTATAGTATAGTAAAGCAACCAAATTTATTTGTGGAAGATATACCTATGTCTTTGGACACTTCTTAGGATGTTGATGACCCCTTTCAAGAAAATTTTGATACTGATCTTGAGATAGACAATAGAAATACATAGAGCACAATAATAGTGATAGATCTAAGCACAATAACTAAAGATGAAATGAAAGATGTTATGGATGAAGGAAAGAAGGATACAAAAATAGAAGAGACAAAATTACCCATCTATATTCTTATTTCTACTCCTATTAAGGAGGAATCTATCTCTGCAACTCAATTGTTGGAAAGTGACATTAAGATTTTGATCAACAATGTTGATAAAATGGATGAGGATGAGCTAATGAAGCTATCTCTAATGGCCTTTTCCAAGGCTAAAGAAAGGTCTAAGCATAAAATTGAGAAGAAAATACGGGTAATGGACAGGGCAGTGGATAGATTGAATAAAATCTTACCCATACCTCTCACCTTCCAAGGTAATGATGTAGCAAACAACATGGGGAAAGTTCTTGATAACCTTGATATGCACTTCTCTTCTTTGGAGAAGGCTGAAAATATGAAGGTTGAAAAATTATTCATAGAAAAGAAGTTTGGTGAGATATGCAAGTCAATAAAGTGGGACTTAGCCATACTAGATACTATTATCTATGGAATAAGGTCCTACATTGAGCATGGGAAGAGGATATATAGCTACTATATAAATCCTTTTATATTGCATAACTAATTATATAATGTAATATAAATCCATATAATTTGATAAGGTTGCAAGCAATTAATGAATAAAGCATAGAATATGAAACATAAAAAATAGAATATTCTAATAAAAGAAGATAATATTAAAATGTATTCTTATTAGAAGACTTGATAATAATAAAATATAGATTTTTTTGCATTATTTTTTTATTGATAATATTTAAATATATGGGTAAATGCACCAAGATAGTGGATAGTTTAGTGGCCACATAAATAAAAAAATTTCATAACCCGTGCGGGTTATACAAAATTCAAAATCGTGTTAGGATTGGTTTTACCAAGCCTAGCCAAAAATATTAAAAAATAACAATAACACCTCAAAACACGTATGCATTTTGAGGAACATTATATTCCTCAAAACCCATGGCTTTGGACCATTTCCAATGCCATAAACAAAGGAACAATCGCTTGAGGAAGCCATTTTTTTGCAAAACACGAGAGTGTTTTCATTCTATTTGCATTTTTCATCGATTGGCAAGAATGGCACCTCGTTGAAAAGGTAAGATTTTAGTGATTTGAATGTTTTTGTTTTTATTTAATTTGAAGTGGGGTTTTTTAATTGATTTATGTTTTTTTAAAAAAAATTTGATGTCAGTTTCTACAAAGACTTCCCCAAAATGAAAAAAGAAAACAAAAACCTCATGCATAAGAAACGTAAGAAAATATTGAACATGAGCAACAACCACAACCACAAAATCATCCTCCACAACCACCACCACCCTTAAACCCTCCACATCCTCCATTAGATCATGTAGATGCCACATAAGACAATCTCATAAAATGCCTTACACAAAATAGTGCCCAAATTTCTATATTGGTCAATAGGTTGAGGTCCTCTAGTATTGACCACCACTCAACCCTCACCTTGATGCTAGAAAGAATGGCCAATAGTGAAAATGAGGTTTCTAGAGAGGTTAACAAATGGGGTTTATGGAGGGATAGGTGTCAAGAATTTTATGTGGATGGCTTGTCATATGATGAAGTGAAAAAAAGGCCATTCTTAAAATTGATATATGTTATCTTTTCACCGATCCTAGTACTAGTAACAACTAAATATGACTCAGTTTCCTATATATTAGTGTGTTCACAATACATGAAAGCATCTTTTTGGGATAGGTGGTATATGGTCTTTGACCAAGATCCTTGTAATAATTGGGAGGTGCCTCTTTATTTCTTGAGAAAGTTATATTGTGAGTTTATTCTCAGGAAGAAGCCGAATTACTTTGACATCTGGCAGTTCCACAATAGAGGGAGAGTCTCTGCACAAAATAGACATGGGGCCCATAGGGTGGTACAACCACAACATAGGAGGCCTCTAGCTAAAAAACCTATGGTTCATGTTGCAGTCCCAATAGTTGTAAAGGAGTCCATAGATTTACAGACCCTTCATGCAACCACATCATTGACTAATGTCATCATTGAGTATGGAACATAGTTTTTATGAGAAGAGGGTTGATCAACACCTATGCCACCTCCATCATCATCAAATGCACCATTTTCATTAGCACCTATGCCACCTCCATCATCATCAAAGGGACCATTTGGATCAGCCCAACCCGTTGAGCATATGTGCCCCAATTGTTAGGGTATATGTGTTGGGGTAAATACTAATGTGAATGAGGATGGTTTAGCATCTCATTCATGTACACATTGTGGGGGTAGATGCCATGAATTTAGTGTTGAGGATGCAACCCTCATAGATGACTTAATGATGATGGTATTTTCTAGAGAGCAGAGATAGGTTTATTTATTTATGTTTTCACATGTTATTAATTAATTGCCTAAATCTTATAAAAGTAAATATTTTTTTATTTAGATAATAATTTAAATTGATACATGAATAATATGCATTGCAGGGTGCAACATGTGATATGAGCACACTACAGAGTATTCACTCGAGTAGACATACATGTACACGTGTAGCTTTGACACCTGAGGTAATTCTTTTAAAATATTCCTTAAAATTAAATAATATGTATGTTTCAAAATATATTTTGTTAATATATGCATATTTTTTTGGTGTTTTATAGGGCTTGTCGGCTGCTCAAATTTTCAAACTTGATGATATCACCCTTTTTGCCATTGAATTTGGTTTTGAAAGCTTTGTGGTATAATATTTTTTATATATCTTGTTTACAATTTTAATTGAACCCATGCGGTATCATATTCATTTATCTTATGTTAATTTTTTTTGCTAGGGTATCTCACCTGACTTGAGGACACTGGGAAAGAGATAGAAATCCTCGAGGACACCCAAATGATAAAAGGTAATTCAATAGAGTATAAGTTTATTTATTGAAATGTATTATTCATGATTAAAGATGTACTTGTAGTTTATATTGATGAATTTACCTGACTTATTTATTCTATGTGTAGAAACAGTTGGGTTTTATAGAATTAATGAATGCACCTAATGTCACTGATGTTCAACAAAGAGAAGAGGTAACATTTTTATATTTAATTTCAATTGCATTCTTGATCATTCTAAATCTCTAAGAAATCCTTCCTCTATGAATATGACATATTATGATTGTTCATACAAGAATTGGTCATAGCTACCTCATCACTAGCAATGCCTCCTAAGAGTATAGGAGAGCCATCTGAGGTTTCAGTATGCATTTTTTCTATATACATGTTAAACATATGCGTTTAGATATGAGTAGATGCAATTTTATAATTTGTTTAGTGTTTCCTGACATAAATGTTATTAACATGATTTTATTTTATTTTACCTATTATAGCCCTCTTCATAACCTCCCATGGATCCTCTATCTTTACATTTTGTTAGGAGTCCAACTCATGCAAGATGGGGACCATCTACTTAAGGGAATGACCAAATTGTAGAAGAAAGAGATGAGGTAACCAACAATTCAACTTCCAATGTATTACAATCATGTATTTAGTTATTTTGATGTTATTTTGAGAAAAGATATCTGATTCATCATTTGAATTTTTCTTGTGCAGACACCTAGTGAGCCACCTACTTCTTTGAAGAGGCTCAATTTCGATGATCCTACTGAGTTGTAGATATTGATAGAGATATACAGATCTAGTTGTGGTTATTGAATGACCAAATTTTGTATATATTCAAAATTTTTATTGTATATATCGACCTTGACATAGTCAATGCCACATTTTTGTAACTCTATTACTGATTTGGCATGTATGCCATTTTTTGATATGTACAGAATTATTGCTCATTTTGATATATATGAAACTTGATATTCAATCCAATTTGTTAATTGTGTGTTCATTTGTTCATTGTTAGTATGTAAATATGCTTGTCCGTATGTACTCATGTGTAGGATTTATGCCTTAAGTATATTCATATGTATTCAAGTACACACTTCATAACCTAAATTCATGTGTATGGGCCATGTGCATGACTTAAGTGAATTTATGTGTATGCTTTATAATCTATGTGCTACATGTATGCCTCATGACTTAAGAAAATTTATGTGTATGCTTTATGTGCTACGTGTGTTCACATGTGTAATTCATCATTTAAGTGAATTCATTCTTTATGTGCTACATTGTATTCATGTGTATCTGATGCTCTCAACCAAGAAAATAATTCAAAGTTCACTTCACAAATACAATGATCACCTTATCAAATCAACTCTTCTGGAATATATCATGTTAGAACTCTATTATACATTTCAAAGACACCATTCCATGAGAATCAGTAAGCACATTCATGGAATGATGCTTCTACATCAAGATTTTGTCAAAATGTTATTGAGAAAACAATGACCTATCATTCTAGGTACCAAACCCTCCTTTCTAGAGTCTCTAGGCTAGGGCTTGTTCAAAAGACTCTTGCAAATCTCTCTAGATCCCCCAATGGATCTAACACATCCCTATGGACCCCAATAACATAGATCCATAAAAAAATATACTCATCCTTTGGAGTATATGCTCGCAACAATGACTGGTGCTGCTTCATGCACCTTCAATCATCATTTACTACCATGGTCTCTCCGCCACCATATCCTGCATATCCCTGCAACCAAACACTATTGTACAAGACACTAGTTAATTCCTTGCCTTCAAATTCCAATGAAATGATGTAATATAGACATGGAAGTCATAGAAAGACAATAGACAATCAATTTACTCCATTTCCAATCATAGACACATTCCACAATGCAATCAAATGCCCTAGTTTAATGACTGTACCCACGGGTCAGTGAACCAATTTGCAAGAATATAAATTTGTTTATTAATTTGGAACCATTTACATTGGTTCTCTATCACACCACTCTACATACTAAACCATACTCACATGGTACTCCTCTAATAGATCCCCAAACACTCTAAAACCGATAACACCTAACTCTAAAACTATCTACAACAGTCACAAATCGACTGTTAACAATTACAAGTTTTTTTAAGAAGTTGTCAAGTTGAAAAATACCTTTGTCAAATTGACCCTCACAAGAATTATATTTTCTTAGATCTTTTTCTAAGGCTTAAACACTCTATCTCAAACCAAATATTTCCCCTAAGCTCCCACTTTTCCTCTTGACACACCAAAATGCTCGCCGACATACCCAATGGTGCTTAGTGCACCTTGGGGACACTTTGGTTCGGCATGGTCACAAATTTTCTAGTGACTTTGTGTTCAAAACAAGGTTGTAACTAGCATTTACCCACCCAATGGGAGCTAATGGCATAGACCATTGGGTGCCAGGATGAATGGTTTGGAAGAATCCCAATGGTGCAACTTTCAACTGCCCCTCACTATAAGTTTTAGTGTCAAGTGAGATTGGCATGCCAAATTCAAACAAATTAAAATATCCCATAATAGAGAGAGGTTATTGTAGGCCTCATAAACATGGTCTTGTAGCATCTCATGATTCATTAATACCTCTCATGGGGTCTGAGATACGAGTCTCGAAAGATCGTTGCCCAATTGTGCTTAATGCACCTTGGGGACACTTTGGTCCGACATGGTTGCAAATGTTCTAGTGAATTCATGTTCAAAAAAAGGTTGTCACTAGCATTTACCCACCCAACTAGAGATAATGGTGCAGACCATTCGGTGCCAAGATGAACAGGTTGGAAGAAACTCAGTGGTGCAAATTTCAACTGACCCTCATTGCAAGTTTTAGTGTCAAGCGAGATTGGCATGCCAAATTCAAAAAAATTGATTCTCACTTAACAAGGAGAGGTTATTGTAGGCCTCACAAACATGATCTTGTAGCATCTCACTATTACCTAATACCTCTCACGGGGTTGGAGATACGAGCCTTGAAAGATCGCTGCCCAATCGTGCTTAGTACACCTTGGGGACACTTTGGTCCAGCATGGTCGTGAACATTCTAGTGACTTTGTGTTTGAAATGAGGTTGTCACTAGCATTTACTCACACAATGGGAGCTAATAGCGTAGACCATTCATTGCCAGGATGAACTATTTGGAAGAAACCCAGTGGTGCAACTTTCAATTGACCCTCATTGCAAATTTTGGTGTCAAGCGAGATTGGCATGCCAAATTAAAAAAAAATTGAATCTCTCAGAATGGAGAGAGGTTATTGTAGGCCTCAAAAACATGGTCTTGTAACATCTCACATTTCAATGATACCTCTCATGAGGTCTGAGATAAGAGCCTCAAAAGATCATTGTCCAACCTGTGTGTGTCTGAATGTGGACCTCTAAATTAGGCACAAACGCAACATAGTCATTGCTCAATCATGAGATGGCAAGTATGAACATGAATTGTCCATCTCACAACATTGATTGAATTGACCTGTTGCCTCCTATGTGGATAGGGTGTATAATTACTCTTAGAATAAGAGCCAACAACCATAGACCAATCCCACAATGGAGGATTTTCAAAGCTATAATGATATGCAAAACTGAAATTGAACTAAGATGAGTGCAATTAATCTAGAAATGCTTTGAAAGAGATATGAAATGTAGATTTTTAGTTGTTTTTAAGAACTTGAAATAAAGATGATATTATACTAAGAACAAATAAGCAAATTAATCTAAAATGAGATGCAAGATTAAACTAATAATGAAATATGAAGCTAATAAATGCAATAAAAGCTTTTGGAAACAATGAATTAAATGAGACTAAAAATGCCTATAATGTAGATGCTCTCAATTTTTTTTTCAAATGAAGAAATGAGGTCCATTAAATAAGTAAGCCTGAGGAGGGAATGAAGGGGTTCTTGATTTGAAACTCTTGACCCTTCATTTCCATTTGAGACAAAAAAACATGAATTACTTAATAAAATAATGGAAAATGCCACACATGTGGCCTTTCAAATATCTTGAATTATTAATTCAAAAAGGTGTGTCCATTCAAATATCAAGCAATTATTAATTCCTTTTTATGGGTAATTAGCCAAATGGGGTGGATTTGATTTAATTCTAAGCACTTAAGACTTTAGGATTAAATTAAATTATCATAGGGGTAATTTAGCTAATTAAAGTCAAGGACTTTAGGAATTAATTTTGATATTTAATTAATGCAATTTATGGTCTTTGCAATTGACATCAAGTCAAATTAAGTCAGGTAGGAGAGAGAAATTTGCCTAGGGAACTAGGACTTTGAAGATGTAAAATTGAAGATAATGCACCAAAATTAATCCAATTTTAATAGGTGCCAATTTTAGGGTATTGCATTTTCCCCTCTTTGAATTGATGTGCGAACAATGCGTTGATTCAAAGAATAGTTTGAAGTGACAGATGACAAGAGATTCAGAAGTCTAGGTTAGGTTGCCAAGACACCGAACATATCAAAGTATGATTTTTTGAAATCTAAGTTAGATTGCGAAGACAACGGTCTTGAGATAAGATGAGAATCAGGGTTAGGTTGCCCCAATGCCCAGAATGAGATTCAGATGAAAACTTAGGACTGTCTCTAGAATTAGGGTTAGATTGCCCCAATATGAAGCTTAGCCCTCTGAGACCTGGGTTAGATTACCCAGATAACAGTCTAAAAGAGATTTCAAGAGCCATCTCCAGAATGAAGCTTGACTCCTAGGAATTAGGGTTAGATTGCCCCAATACCTAAAAGATTTCGAGAACCATCTCCAGAACGAAGCTTGATTCCTGAGGATCTGAGTTAGATTGCTCAGATAGCTAAAAGATAGATGACTAGATAGCAAGATGCGAGACACTGAGATGCCCCAAGCAATGAGAATTGATGATTTAGATCAGACTGATTCAAGAATCGATTCGACAAGATTCAAATGATGCAATCATCCTGCCCCCTCGGGAGCGAAATCAAAAGATGACATAAGAGAGATGATTGACAACAAGAGGTTGCAGAGTAGAAGCAATTAGACTAGATTTTGTAAGGAAACTCAGGTGCGAAAATAGCTTCCTATGCTAATCTCTATAGGAGAGTATTGTGCAAATTCTTTTAAATCCTTACAATTTTAGATTCGTTAACTACTTTAACAAAGATATTGCAACCACATACCATACATATAGAAAAATAGAGAATGACACAATGATATACCCTGGGGAAACCTTTCGGTAAAAACCCCAGCACTCCAAAACCTGCACAATGTATTGATCAAAACTATTACAGCTTACAATACACTTGCAATGCAAGTTCTTTCAGAAGATTTCTAAACCCTTGAAGAAAAATCACGGTAGCATAAAATGTTCCAACAATACACTCGCATCATATCTCTTCACAACCCTAAAAAAAGCTTATATCATGCGCTTCACTTTTTAGAGCTACTCCCAAAGATAACCATATTAGGGTTTTAGCATTCTCTGAGAAAATAGGAACCCTAAAATTTTTTGAACCCCACGATTGGGGAAGAGTGTACAGTACTCAAATTTATCAGTTGCCACATGTCTTCACCTATCATTAAAACTTCCTGACATAGCTCTTACGTGTCATAGGAATCTGTCATAACCGTTTTAGCCATGATCTCCTTACACACAATTCAAGATGCTGACACATCAACATTATTTTCAAGAAATACATTTTACAAAACAAATAATAAGAATAGGAATTATCCAAGGTTGAGACACCTTATTCCTAACAGATTTGAGAAGCTACAGAAGCAAATCAGAGCAAAGCAGAGGTCCTATTGACCAAGTTTGACCATGGTTGATTGTAGTTGACTAGAGTTGACTTTGATGAAAAGAGAAAAGATCTTAAGAACATGATGCAAAGATGAGGATCTGGTAGGAAGATGACATCAGAAGGCTGACTGCACAAGCATCCAATCCCAAAGGGTTCCAAAATTTAAAACGCGATTTTGAGCTATCTAGAGATGTCAGATTTCGATTTCGATCCCAAAAACTTGTGCAATCATGATGAAACCTAGGAAAAAAGATGAGAACCTTTGATGAACAGAAAGCAATCAAGAGGGTAACAAGATATCGTGTCAAATGCAAGCTTAGCATGCAAATGTAAGCCTAAACTAAAATGCAAGCCTAGAATGAAAATGCAAGCCTAGGACTTGGTTGTTGGACTCACCGTATTTATCATCATCGAGTTCATTTAAGCATAGGACAATTGTAAGATGTCATACAATCCTCACTAGCATTGTAATTATGAGAATATGAATATGACATACGTCTTAGATTTGTCGGAATGAGGTGTAAGCATTAAGGCACAAGAAGCCTGAATGACCTGAACACCTATTCCTTTTGATTTAGCAAGTTAACATAAGCATCAAAGCATAATTGCTAGCATGACTTGAATGTTTCTTGTGAACAAACACACCAGACACATGAGAGTTCCTTCTTTTTCCAAAGAGTGCTCGCAGTGACCCTTACGTTCACTTAGCAGGACGAGCGTTAGCAATTTTACTTGTAGTAGAAAGAAGTCACTCAAAACAAACAAGGAGAAGAACCAACCTCACCAAAGCATCCATATAAAAGGAGTCGAGGTACACATGGCCATCCAATACAAGATGGAGGCTCTTATAGATGGACACCCCTCTTAGATAGATTCTTTGGATCATTGGAACTAAACCAACAAGCAGAAAGAAAAGAAAACATCATGCCCCCAGTCTTCGCGTTTCTCAGTCAAGAAAGATGTCTTAGATTCACTCGAGGAGAAATGATAAAGCAAACAAACAAAAAAGCAAAGGAAAAGCTCAGCATGCTTCAAAGGAACACAAAGTTAGTTTTCAATTTTAGTTTACGTTTATGTTCAAGTGGATTGAAGTTGAATCAGAAGCAAACAACATTCAAAGTCTCGACGGGATAGCGACAGCAAGCAGATGCAGTGAAAATCATTAGTGACCGTCATGAGAGACAAAGTCTCAAGAGGATATCAGAGTGCGAACCAAGTAATGATAGGTGAATGCAGTGAGAACCACTGGTGACTGATATAAGGAAGATTCTTGAAAGAGAGAATAAAATACTAGTGAAACATCAGCAGGAAAATGCAGTGAGGACCACTAGTGACTGATGTAACGAAGGGATCCCGAAAGAGAGAGGTCAAACGAAAGCTAGGTATCAGTAGGCAGGCACAGTGAAAGACCATTGGTGACCGATACATGAGAGATCCTCAAGGAGAGAAAACTCACAAATAGCTAGGCATCAGTAGGCAGATGTAGCGAGAATTGCTGGTGACTGATGCATGAACAAAACTTTCAAAAGCGATAGGACAATGCCCCCTAGACTAGGAAGATGCCCCCAAGCATGAACCAGTTCCAATCCATGATGAGTCAAGGAAAATCTCATAGATAAATGAAAGCAAGGGCATGAGCTAGCAAACAAAAGAAGGAAATGAACTAAAAGTAGGAAACAAACTAAAGTAGGAAAGTGGGAAAGCAAACTAAAGTAGGAAAGCAAAGAGACTAAAGCGGGAAACTAAGAGCCAAGCGATGCTGAGATGAGATGTAGCTTCAGGAAACAAGAGGTGCCTATTTACCAGGTTTTCACCATCTTGGCAGAGATTCTATTTTTGCTACCATGACGCCTGTTTACCATGTTTTCATCAATGACACATTTTCTTCTTTTTCAAATTTTTTGTACTTTTCTCTTTTTTTTATTTTTTTGTATTTTTATCATTATTATTTTTTTTAATCTTTTCACTTTTTTTGTATTTTTTCAATTTTGTATTTTTTTAAAAATTATGACCAAGGCGCCTGTTTACCAGGTTTTCACCAAGATAATAGATACATCAAAGCCCCTGTTTACCAGGTTTTCACTAAGATGATCATTTTTTTAGGACATTTTGCAATTTTTAGGATTTTTGCAATATATCATTTTTTTGGATTTTTTTAGGACCAATAAATATGTACATGAGCATGCCAAGAATGTCTCAACTATAGAACTTCTTGAGATGAAGAGCGTTGATGGGCTCTTTGAGTTGTTCTCCTTCAGTGGTAGATCTCTGAGAGCACAATATTTTGTAGTAGTAGTCAGCTGAGAAGTTGTAGAATTAGAACCAGATGTTGTAGCAGTAACAGGAGATCCAATTAGTAGTGTCCAACTGTTGAGAGATCCATAGTCAAGGAAAGATCACTTAAGTAAGACCCACAAACATCCTCGTGGACCCATCTTAACTCTTTATCAGATTTCCCATGCTCTAAACACTTAGGGAGAGTACGTTCTAGATTTCTCTTAGTCATGTCATTAGCAATGAGGAGATGCTGATATGCACTTTGGGACAAGGCAAGATGGAGTGAAGAGGGTAAAGTATGAGAGGCAAGGGTGATGGAATGGAGGGAAGTATGAGAATTTTGGAAGCTCGAATGACAATTTTGATTTTTCCTTTCTTTGGAATCCACATAGCTTTTGAATTTTTTCATCTTTACTTTGAGGTGCTTTTGATGACAATGCCTATAGAATGGATTTCGAGATCCATTTTTTATTTTATTTTCTGGCGTTTGATTGTCTTCTTCTTTTTGAGGACCTTTGCGATCTTTTGAACACCTCTGTTTCTTTCCTTTCTTCATAGTCACATGTCGATTAGATGGGACATGCTGACCTTGAGGTTTGAGTGGATTCTTATTATTTTTGTTTTTATGTTGCACATCCAAGTTACTTCTAAAAGACTCGAGAATGGTGGATGAAAGAGGCTTGCATGACTGGTTTAGGTGGAGAGATGGAGATGGAAAGTGGAAGAGCCACTTATCTTAGGGAGGAGGGGGAGGATGAGTAGTCAATGGGATGGGCTCAAGTGAAAAGATATCAGCATCATCCTCATCATTTATGAGTGAATCAGATAGATCAAGAAAGTCATCTTCCATAGAACGTTGTCGATTGTGAGTTGTCTTAGAAGAGTCAGATAGGTTTGGAGGAATATTATGTGAGCCTAACCAAGATGACCTATTTCAAGAATTAGGTCCCCTTTCAGGTGGTAAGAGAGCATGAACAGGAACCATTTCAATTCTAGATCTACCAATATTCCATGAAACTGTAACAGAATGGGGTCTTACATACCCATGATTTGCTAGAGTAGTAGGAGTATAGCTTGGAGTAGATGGCCTAGGAGCCATAGGAATGATCTCCATAGGAGGGTGAAAAGGATCATCATCAATTTCTTGATATAGAGGATTAGAACTTCCTCCTCTTTCAAAGTTGGTAGGAGTAGCATCTTTGTGTACAACATCAACTGGTATTTTTGTAGTAGCATCTGATATGGAGTCCCATTCATATTCCTTTGAATTCATTTCACTGTGGTGACACTATTTGATGTAATCAGCTAGAGATATAGTAGGTGACATATCTTCTTTATTGCTATCATCTATCATAGGAAGTGTTTCTTCAATAGTAGGATCTTGCTCAGTAGCAGAAGTGGAGTAATCTAGAATAGGCATACCCCAAGGCATACCCAAGATAAGGGAGACATCAGCTATTTTCCCCCATTCAGCATGTGTTCCATTAGCATTAGCAGTAGTAGAAGTCTATTTAGTAAAGTGGATAAAATCCTCCTGGTGAGGACCAGGATCATGTTCTTGAGGTATTTGAGAAGGTAGATAGGACTCTCTCTAGTAGTCTGAATCAAGATTTTGAATATTCAAGAGCCTTTCATGTGTCATAGGCTAGATCTTTGTATCTTCATTATTTGAATCCTTGTATGAGTGAAAGCTGCAGTGAGGTTGGTCAAGTTCATGGCCCTGATAGCCAATACTAAATCTATCTTTAGAGGGTTCTTCACAGGAATGTGGAGATGGAGGAAGAGATGTTAGTGACAAGACAAACTCAATTTGATATTCCCCCATACCAATATCTTTTATCTTTAGGGTCTTTTCTATTTCTTTTAGCTTGGCATCATAGAAGTTAGTGGACTCTCTATTGGTGGGAACAAAGCCATTTGTTGTTTGGGTAAGCATCTTAGCAAAGCAAGTATTTAGGCCATCATTATTGTCAATGAGGATGCGGCGAACATGCTCAGGACCTTCCATAACTTCAATGTGTAGGGGAGCATCATGTGGATGGCTTGGAGAGTGATCATCTTCTTCAGAGAAGGACAAATAATGAGGTGAGGTCAAATGACCCACCATAGATTGAAACTGGTCGAGATTGAGACCTTTGGGGACATTTACCTCAGTGAAGGTTTTATCCATAGATAGTTTTGGTCCAGATGTCAAAGGTTTGTGACCTTTGAGAACAATCTTCCTACGAGATCGAGTGATAGCATTCACACAAGCTGGAGATTGTGTGGAGTTATAAGAGAGAGGCACAAGGCCTTGCAAGATAAAGGGAGTTTTGGGTTTAGGAGTATCCTCGCTCCCTAGAGCAGTGATCATGTCACAGTATTTAACATCAATAGGTTCAATCTCATTGGTGACAATGTCTCTAGTATCATACGTATAGTTGACCACATCGTTGGTACCTTTAGACTTGGATAATTCACTTTTCCCATGAGGAGGAAAGGAGTCTTTAAATTCCTGATGATCTGAATTCCTATTATGGTTTTGCACCAAAGTCCTATAAACCACATTGAGAGGTTCTCCCAAGGAAGTGGAGTCACATTCAGGTTGAGAGAGCCAAGGTTTGTTTCTAGCGAATCTTGAAGGTGGTTGAGTTTCCGTCATAGCCTTCTTAGTGGCTTTGATCATTTGTATGCTAGAGCTGAGATTAAAGATAGACTTTGAGGGTTTTGGCATCACATTGTCAACAACCCTTCATTCATAACATCTATGTTTCTATTGACAGTCTTATCCTTATCCATGTTCGAGGGAGAAGGTCATTGCTTGTTGTCTTTGTTCAAAGTCAATTCTCCCTTCTTGACCATAAATGCTTCTATCCTCACAACCCACCTAATCATATTGACAAAAGTGAGGGGACCTTGTAATCATACTTGGTATCCAAAATTTGGGACAAGATTGTCCAAGAAGATATCGAGATTTTTAGACTCGGGTAATTCATGCGGATACTTCATGCATAATTGTCTCCATCTTTGGAGAAATGTTAGGAGAGGTTCCCCTTGTCGCTGTTTCAAATTGCCAAGGTCCCGGATGTTAATCAGATATCGAATATTGTGGGATTGATCATAACTCTTATCATTTTGAGACTGACCATGACCTTGGTCATTTTAAGATTTCTCATGACTATCACTGAATTTACCTTCCCTTGGGAAGTGGAATGGATCTCCCATCTTGTTGGTAGTATTCTGAGAGATCATGAAAATAGGATCGGAAGAGTTGATAGGTTCAAAAGGATCAATAGGTTTGATTCTAGAAAGTGACCCTTCAGAGCCTTGCTGGTGTTGAAATAATGGGTTATAATATTCTTGAAATAATAAGTCAGACTGTATTTAAAATAATGGATTGTAATACTCTTGGAATGAGGAGGAATATGAGGATCTCTCACAAAGTTCATATTTCATAACAGATTTAGGATGACCTATTTCTTGATTAGGAGATTCGCTTCTATCTTGACCAGTATTCTGAATGGGATAAGTTTTTCCATTTCGAGTTGTGACAGTCATAGACAAAGATGAAATGAGAGAGGACTCGGGATAATGCTAGACTCGATCTCTAAGAACAATGCAAAGGAGATAAGGGATAGCTAGGATGTGAGATGAATCTGGTACAAATCATCAAAAGAGGTGGCTAGAAGAGCCAAGATAAGACTATCGCAACATGAGATACAAAAGGCATAAAGAGATAAGGTAAACCAACAAGAGATGACATGAGTCAAAGCAAAGATCGATCGATTCCTAACTCAAAACAACTAGTTTCTGACAGTGAATGATAGGAAAGCAGAAAAATAGACCTCAGACAAAAAGTAGATCAGATAAAAAGTCAAACAATCAATGGCAAATAGGTCTCTATTTTTGCAAACTGGGCTACGGTCTCGTGCGAGAGAGTCCCAGGCCACACAAGAGAAAACCAACCTTCGCATGAGAGAACAAAGTATCATGTGAGAAAATGCTCTGAAGTGTGAAACCTCGCGTGGGAAAAGTGAGAAATATAACAATCTGACATAGTTTTCGAGGTTGAAGTTGAATTTTGAGGTATAGTCTGAATTGATGTCTGACAAAAAATCTAGTTTCTTGACAGGTTTGAAGAACAGTTTAATCAACAAGCTCATTTTAGGATTTCAAGCATTCGTTTAAAGACACAAAGGTTCAAATCAAGCAGTTGTGATACAAGAAGCAGTTGTTAACTGACCTATCAAGGACAAAGCCACTTGATAGCATCAAGGGAGTCTTTGTTTGATAATGATTGGACAATGTTTAAGACTCGATAACAAACACATAGCTTAGTCCTACAAAAAAAATGGTGAGAAGCCAAAACCTTTGCCCCATTGCTTATACACATACGTGCACCTCACATAGCCGTGTCACCCCCTAGAGGGCACCCATGTTTCTGGTGTTTCCAAGGACTCAATGGTGTATGTTCAAAGGTTACCCTTGTAGCAGGGGCTAGTGTCGCAACCACCTTCAAGTGTTTAGGTGTATGCCTATGATGGGAATCTACAGGAGAGATTCTTCCCCCTCCCTACGCAAAGATTATGACTCCTTTCGGAGGTGAACCAGGTAGGCCACTAGCTACAATAAGTTCTTAGTAGGATTTCATTCATGTTAACCTTCGGTGCCCCTGATACAGGTTTGAGGCCTCACAGCCACACCAACACTTGAGAATTGTACACCCCCGCAAGAAGGGCTAGGAGTGGCACCGCTCAGTACAATAAACAAGGCTTACTCAAGATGATAGTCAAAGTCTTGAATAAGAATTTACCATGGCTTTGGAGTCTTTAGACTCAAAAAATCATTCTTTATTATAGTGAGGTGGAATCACTGGAAAAAGGTGTGTACTCACTTGAGTCATTCCCAGAGGTTCAATACAGGCAGGCCCTCTAAAGGTGACATGGGACTTGGTTTACATTCGGGGGTCAGATTTTCTGGTTCTCCCAAAGGGAGCATACTTCTCTACCCTGTTTCCTCACCCAAACACATCAAGAAAGTTCATCACCGAGTTAGCTTCACTCCACCACAACTACAAGCTTTTGGGTTTCTGTTTCTCTCAAAGATAGAAGAGCATAATCCCCTGGCTAGTAGAAGCGTAAAGATTCACTACCTTTCTCCGCTTCCCCAAGAATTTTTCATACTAGTAAGATCATTAGGATTTCAGGTTCATTCATGGTGATCACCTCCATGTAATGAAGAGCCAAAGTCCCTACTCACTATCAAAATCCTCAAGAAATTTTAACGGAGCCCTATTTAGACTATGTGAATAAAAGCAGGAAACAAACACAACATTTTTTTTTAACAATCTTCAACTATCAGCCTGCAATCAAACCATTAGCATGTTTTATTTCTTGGTCAAACATTTTGCAAAAAATTGTTATGCTGTGAAAATGACAGAAAATACTAAGCAATAGCAAATAGAAAACTGTTAGAAACTTGAAATAGAAAGACAGAAAGCAGGAAAATTTAGGCCACTGTCCTGGAATCTCACACGAGGAAGTACTCCTTGGTGCGTGAGGAAACACAAGTGCCATGTGAGGAAACACAGGGACCACGTGAGGAAACACAGGCTATTGCACGAGGCCGCACACTCTTGCGCGAGGAAGTGCTACAGGGAGCAGAATCTCGCGCGGGACGCTCTAGATTCTCACGTGAAGAACCATACACAAGCAATACAGATGTACTGTAGAGCATGAATTTTTATTAGAAAAAGATGAGAATGAGGCTAGAAATCAGATTTTCTAGCCCACGGTGGGCACCAAAATGTGTGTGTCTGAATGTGGACCTCTAAATCAGGCACAAACGCAACATAGTCATTGCTCAATCATGAGATGGTGGGTATGAACATGAATTGTCCATCTCACAACATCAATTGAATCGACCTGTTGCCTCCTATGTGGATGGGGTGTATAATTACTCTTAGAACGAGAGCCAACAACCATAGACCAATCCCACAATGGAGGATTTTCAAAGCTATAATGATATGCAAAACTAAAATTGAACTAAGATGAGTGCAATTAATCTAGAAATGCTTTGAAAGAGATATGAAATGTAGATTTTTATTTGTTTTTAAGAACTTGAAATAAAGATGATATTATACTAAGAACAAATAAGCAAATTAATCTAAAATGAGATGCAAGATTAAACTAATAATGAAATATTAAGCTAATAAATGCAATAAAAGCTTTTAGAAATAATGAATTAAATGAGACTAAAAATGCCTATAATGTAGATGCTCTCAAAATTTGCCTTTTTTTTCAAATGAAGAAATGAGGTCCATTAAATAAGTAAGCCTAAGGAGGGAATGAAGGGGTTCTTGATTTGAAACTCTTGACCCTTCATTTCCATTTGAGACAAAAAAACATGAATTACTTAATAAAAGAATGGAAAATGCCACACAGGTGGCCTTTCAAATATCTTGAATTATTAATTCAAAAAGGTGTGTCCATTCGAATATCAAGCAATTATTAATTCCTTTTTATGGGTAATTAGCCAAATGGGGTGGATTTGATTTAATTCTAAGCACTTAAGACTTTAGGATTAAATTAAATTATCATAGGGGTAATTTAGCTAATTAAAGTCAAGGACTTTAGGAATTAATTTTAATATTTAATTAATGCAATTTATGGTCTTTGCAATTGACATCAAGTCAAATTAAGTCAGGTAGGAGAGAGAAATTTGCCTAGGGAACTAGGACTTTGAAGATGTAAAATTGAAGATAATGCACCAAAATTAATCAAATTTAATAGGTGCCAACTTTAGGGTATTACACAACCATGCTTAGTGCACCTTGTAGACACTTTGGTCCGGCATGGTCGCAAATGTTCTAGTGACTTTGTGTTTAAAATAAGGTTGTCCCTAGAGTTTACCTGCCCAACCAGAACTAATGGTGTGGACCATTCGGTGCCAAGAAAAATGGTTTGGAAGAGAGGTTATTGCAGGCCTCAAAAACATGGTCATGTATCATCTCATGGTTTTTTGATACCTCTCACAGGGTTCGAGATACGAGTCTTGAAAGATCACTGCCCAATCTTGCTTAATGCACCTTGGGGACACTTTGGTCTAGCATGGTCATGAATGTTCTAGTGAATTCATGTTTGAAATGAGGTTGTCACTAGCGTTTAACCACCCAATGAGAGCTAATGGTGCAAACCATTCGATGCTAGGATAAACGGTTTGGAAGAAACACAATGGTGCAACTTTCAACTAACGCTCACTGCAAGTTTTGGCATCAAGCGAGATTGGCATGCCAAATTCAAAAAAACTTGAATCTTCCAGAATGGAGAGAGATTATTGTATGCCTCAGAAACAAGGTTCTATAGTATCTCACAGTTCGATGATACCTCTCATGGGGTCCGAGATACGAGCCTTAAAAGATTGATGCCCAATCGTACTTAGTGCACCTTGGGGACACTTTAGTCTAGCATGGTTGTGAATGTTCTAGTGACTTCATTTTCAAATTGAGGTTGTCACTAGCATTTACCCACCCAACCGAAGCTAATGGTATAGACCAATCAGTTCCAAGATGAATGGTTTGGAAGAAACCCAGTGGTGCAACTTTCAACTGACCCTCACTGCAAATTTTAGTGTCAAGCAAGATTGGCATGCCAAATTCAAAAAAATTTGAATCTCCCATAATAGAGAGAGGTTATTGTAGACCTTAGAGACATGATTATGTAGCATCTCATAGTTTGTCGATACCTCTCATAGGGTCTAAGATACGAGCCTCAAAAGATTGTTTCCCAATCGTGCTTAGTGCACCTTGGGGACACTTTGGTCTGACATGGTCATGAATGTTCTAGTGACTTCATGTTTGAAATGAGGTTGTCACTAGTGTTTACCCACCCAACCAGAGCTAATGGCACAAACCATTTGGTGCCAAGATGAACGGTTTGGAAGAAACCTAGTGGTGCAACGTTCAACTAACCCTCACTACAAGTTTTGGCGTCAAACAAGATTGGCATGCCAAATTCAAACAAACTTGAATCTCCCAAAATAGAGAGATGTTATTGTAGGCCTCAAAACATAGTCCTATAGCATCTCATGATTCACCGATACCTCTTAGGGGGTCTGAGATACGAGCCTCAAAAGACTGCTGCCCAATCATGCTTAGTGCACCTTAAGGACACTTTGGTCTAGCATGGTCCCAAATGTTCTAATGACTTCATGTTCGAAATGATGTTGTCACTAAAGTTTAACCACCCAACTAGAGATAATGGTGCAAACCATTCGGTGGAAAGATGAATGATTTGGAAGAAACCCAGTGGTGCAACTTTCAACTGACCCTCACTGCAAGTTTTGTCATCAAGTGAGATTGGCATGCAAAATTCAAAAAAAAATTGAATCTCCCAAAATGGAGAGAGGTTATTGTAGGCCTTAGAAACACGGTCATGTATCATCTCACGGTTCATCGATACCTCTCATGGGGTCTGAGATACAATTCTTGAAAGATCGTTACTCAATCATGCTTAGTGCACCTTGGGGGCACTTTGGTTCGACATGGTCTCGAATGTTCTATTGACTCCATGGTCAAAATGAGGTTGTCACTAGTGTTTACTTGCCCAACCAGAGATAATGGTGCAGACCATTTGGTGCTAGGATGAATGGTTTGGAAGAAACCCAGTGTTGCAACTTTCAATTGAACCTCACTGCAAGTTTTGGCATCAAGAGAGATTGGCATGCCAAATTCAAACAAATTCAACTATCCCAGAATGGAGAGAGGTTATTGTAGGCCTCAAAAACATGGTCATGTATCATCTCACATTTCACTGATACCTCTAATAGGGTATGAGATATGAGCCTCAAAATATCTCTGCCCAATCGTGCTTAGTGCACCTTGGGGACACTTTGGTCCAACATGGTGCCAGGGTGTAATCCTTCAACACTATCCCTTCACCCTAGGGAATCACCATTTTACTTTGGACCCATTTGACCAATTTTGACTCAATAAATCCAATTATTACATCATTTGACGATACAAATGTAGATAGAATTAAGACAATACAAATATAATGATACAAAATTAAGATGATACAAATATAAAGATACAAAATTCATAGTAAGAAATCATAATTTTTACACTTTACATGACATTAAGTTGATAAAAATATAAGGATACAATTAAGTATGTATTTATAATCAAATGGTACAAATTAGGATATACAAAATGTGGGCTCTTAATATTTGCAAATCAACCCCATGAGAACTTTTATATTTCAAATTTTGTATCTAATATGCATGATGAAGCTCATTATTGTTTATACATACAAAATTTTGCTTCTAAATATGCACATTATAGTCAATTGTTTTTATATACAAAATTTGGCATCTAAATATACACATTACAATCGATTCTTGTTTTTATATACAAAATTTGGCATCTAAATATGCACATTATAGCTCATATGCACAGATAATCATATTCAAATTGTCAAAATCATTGTATTATATTGTAGAATCATTCATCGTTATGGCCCAAAATCAATCAAGTGAACCTTCTGGATCAACTCTAACCCTTATTGTGTCAAGTATTGCCTCATGGTTAGATGCACAAACTTTCCACAAATTCTTGTTAAGAGGTATACCACAATATTTAATCAATAGAATATGTGTTGCAACAACAAGGTTAGAGTAGTGAAAAATATGTTTATGTGTCTCAAAGTTTTCAAACAACTAGGCGTTAGAATTATTGATAGGGTACTTACATTTTATTATAAAAATAAGTTAATGCCAATATCAATCAAAAGTGTAATAAATTAAGTTTAAGATGTCTCAATACAACTTGACACAACATTGGTACCTTCTAATCCATGTTCTTGTCACAACAACGGAACCTATTAGGTGCTCAATACTCTCTCCATCAATGACTATAGTTGTCAATATCTTTTTGGCCTCAATACAATGATACAAAAAGTAATTTGTTCCTTCTTCATTGTTCTCATTTGCAATGATTGCATATACATGATCTGCATTTAGTAGAAGCCTATAAGTTAATACCAAAATCAACATATAAAGAACTAATAAATTGACCTTAAAATGCATACAAGATGAGAAAAAGAATTCACTAAGTAATAAATTGATAAATTACCTGGTTCAACTAGGTTAGATACATGGTCAAAATCCATTGATGCTTCCATCAAGTTCAGTTGTAGTGCTCAAGGAAGTTGATATGTATCTAAATTTTGCAAAGGTCTTCAAGACCATTGGTCGACCCACTCTTTTGATTCACATTCATCCCACAAAAAATGTATACATGAAGAGAAAAATCATGCAATCTGTCTAGTATAAATAACTAATTATGTTGAATTTGAACTTCTAAATGATTGCATGTAACTTGATCCTATAAGTGTACAACAATCTAAATAGTTTTCAATGTTAAATTCACATATTAAGCAAAAAAATATGGAAACCATAGACTTACCTGCATTACTTGGTCCCATCGTAGAATTACACCATTGAACAATTGTTTCTCCATCTATTAACACTGCACCACCTTCATACTTCAATTCCTCTCTGGTAAGAGCTCTTTTCACACATGCTCCTACACCATCATGCTCACCATTTCCATGAACTACCTTAGTGAAATTCCAAAAATGTTTCACACCACTTGTCACATGCATCCTAGTCAACTAGTAGAATATCCTTGCATTCTTGAATTGTGAGGTGCAATTGTCTGACCATATTAAGTGTTGGTTGTATCTTATACCTCTTTCCCTTAAACTATCATAGAAAACTTTAAAGCATCCTTGCACAAACTCTAAGGAATGTGTATGATCATCGCTGATATAGAAGTGATACTCTCTTATAACCTTTATGTCCTCATGTGTTCTATCATGTGCATGCATGAATACTATGTGTACAAAAATTGTAACTTGTGTAGAGTGATAATATATAGGTTGTACTTCATTTTGAGTTTTTAGTGTATAATTATCTAAAAAATCAATGACAAAGATAATAGTACCGAGTGAAAAAGTGTCCTTACACAACTTGAATTTCTCATCTAACCACCTAGCTCTATGTGTGTGACCTATGTACTCATAAAATAGTTTGTCTTGAAACATCTTCATAAAATAAGCTATGCATATATCCCTTTTCACTAACTCACAAATCTTTAATTATTTTCCATCTTTAACACCATATGTGACTGACTTGTATTTTCCAAAAGAAACTAGTTCTTTCCCAATTTCATGTGTGACATCGAGATTTAAGAATCTATGCAACTTTTGCAAACCACCACATGTAGGACAAAATCCTTTCAAACACATCATCTTATAATAGATGCACCCATCATCTCATTTATAGAGTACACTTGAAATGAAGTCTCTCGGTGACTTAGGAGGTGCTTGTAGACCACATTCCTACAAAACATTGTTAGCGTGCAAAGTACCACATATATAGTGATAAATCTCATAATGCATGGAAAACTCAACATGAACCCTACAACATGTAGTACATGCACATGATTAATCTTAATATAAAATGGTTTTGTCATCTCAAAAAATATTTGACTAATTTTAATTTGAGGAAAGCTTTGAAGAAACCTTTCATAAAATTGTGTTTGTGTCATATCTATGTAGTGTTTTGGATGTGGCTCATGATTTTTAATTCCAATTCGCCTTCTAACAACATCTCTTTGGTTGGGTGTGTTGATAGTTTTCTCTATTTTTGAGTTGTCCCCTCAAAATTTTGGTCCCCTGAGGATTTCTCTATTTTTATGAAAAGGTCTCCTGCATTCTTCCATCCCAGAGCTCAAACAATTTGATTAAATGAGAAAAACCCTAAGTATTAGGTCAAAATACCTTTTAAAACCCAAAAGGCCCTAGAAATGTTCATTCGAGTTCTATTTGGCTGTTACTTTTTCAAATCACTTAATGAACCCTTTAAGCATGTGCACTTTACTATCTTTGGCTAGTCGCTTAGTCTCTTGATAGGTTTCGGCATATTCCTTTTAGTCTGGCGACTTCCCAAAACCCATTATTGCGTGATCTCTTTAAGTTAAGAGAATATTCTTTTTCTTGTGGTGACTCAGTAGATGCCTTCAGTCGCCAAGTTTCCAAATAAATTTGATGTGCATTGTGAGATCTGGCAACTACACTGATAAATGTTTTGGAGGAAACTATAGTCACCCAATCTCCAGATCAAAATACCTTCAGTCAGATGATCTCTAAATAAAATGATGAAGTAATAAATTATTCGGCGATCATGAGACTTCTCTCTAGTCGCTAAGTCTCTAAATGAAGGGTAGTGGTGTATTTTCCTTCGGTCGCAAGGTCTCCAGATTCTTAGGCGGTTAATCTACTTATCTAGAAACTCAACAATTTCAATGGTCGCATATTCTCTTGATTCTGGTGGTTATGTTTTAAACATCTAGCGACCCAACGACACAATTATCTCTTGATCTCGTGATGCAACAGTTAAGTTACAAAGTGTCTAGCGACTTAGCGAGGACCGTGGGATGAAGGAAAGATCAACAGTTGGTTCTTAATCACATGATCAAACCAAGGTTAAGCATACTTTCTGGTGACTTGGCGAATAAGGGCTTTTGCATAGTCTTCAAATTGAACCAGGGTTAAAGAGAATGTCAAGCGACTAGGAGATGTCTTCAGTCATGTGGTCGCCAAAGGATGATGAGTTAAGGTAAAGGTTTTCAAAGGATAAATATGAACCATTGATGCAATATTAATCGGGCGGTGGCTACGTTATCTCCCAATCAAACCATAGGTCAGGAAAAGTTTTAGCGACCATGAGAATTGCTTTGTCGCCTAGTCTTAGATCAAACCCAGGTTAAGCAAGTGATTCAGCAACCAAGAGATGTCTTCGGTCACACAATCAGAAAATGACTGAGGGTAAAGTGTTTGCTGAGGTAAAAAATGAAAAAATAATGTGGATCCAGTTGCCAGACTTGGTGACATGTTCATCCTTGATTGGTCATCAAGATAAGTAAAGAAATGAGCAATTAAGATATTATACTATAGTCACTGAATCTATGGAAACAATAAATCAAAGATATTCTACTTTTGATCGCTAGATCTCCAGATGGGAAAAGTCAGGTAATCTCAAGAAAAAGTTTGAAAAGTCAACAAGTTGCAGCAATTAGGAGACTCACTACAGTCCCTGAGTCTCCCAATGAAAGAAAGGTTAATGAGACTTAGGAAAGATGGTTGTCGCCAGGTCTCAAGATGGAATTGATAAAAGGTAAATTTTGCAGTGATTGAGAGATAGACTTTAGTCGCTGAGTCTCAGAATGGAAAGATTAAAATTTTAGAAGGTCACTTGATTGCCAGATAAATTCACTAAAGGGTAAGTAATTCAATGACTATGATTTGTGACTATAGTCATCAGGTCTCGAAATGAAATAAAATTATCAGCGACTAAGGCTTTTCCTTTAGTCACCAGATCTCTGAAAACATTGAAAAAGTGCCAAATCTTTCAGCAGTTATGAGAAACTGTGTAGTCGTTAGGTTTCCAGAAATCAAATCTTGATTACCTATCACTTTCTTGGCTCATGGATAGTGAATTGAGTTCAGAGCATGCCAAGTAATGGCGGAAGTGACATGATTAATAGTGCTTGAGTCTCAAATGGAGTACTGCATTTAATACTTCAGAATAAATATAGTTAGCTATCACTCATTCTAATTTTACCAAGCATTCTAAAGAGAAAGGGCGAGAGAATTATGAGATTTCCTGAGTTTTCAAGCAATTAAAAGGTTCAGCAAAGTTCAAGATTTTTTGAAGGATTTTTATCTGCAGCCAAGATGAGTCAACCAACAACCAATGGAGCTTCTACCAGCAGGGGAGCTAAAGAAAAAACAAAGGAGAGTTTCTCAAATGAATTTCTCGCATTGCTACCAGGGTCCTCACAAAATAAGAAGGTTAGTGACGAATGCTTCATTGATGATCTTTCTTACTATAGAGATGCTAGGACAGATGGTGTAACTGGAATGTGCCTTTTTAGATATTTTTATAAGAATTTTGAGAACCCAGTGCCCATTTCAAACCCTTGGACCTCAGGGTTAGCTAGGTTGATAGTCCTAGACGTCTTCCTAGATGTTGATTTGTTAATTGCATTGGCCAATAGATATGATCCTCTATCTAAAAAAATGAGAAAGGGTGATGGCTTGGCTTTAGTTACATTGGACAAGAATTCTTTCATGAGAGCCTTCGACATCCAAATCCCCATGGCCACAAAGATCAATTTGTAGGCCCAGGCCAATAGATATGTTAGGGAGTCAACCCTAGTATCCAAAGAAATCTAGAACCATGTCCCATGAGCCAACATAATTTATATTGCAGCAGTGGCTGGGACAACCCCATATTTTTACAAGGACCTATGCTTCTACATCATATACATTGCATATGGATTATGCAAAGTGCTAGGGATAGATGGTGGTGCTGATAGGATTTCATTTGACATCCTGGTGATGGTATTAGATTCACAAAGTCTTCATGTAACCAAGGGATATGACTACATTGGGTATGTCATAAATAAAATGCATGAAGGACTTGAGGCAATCAGAAAGAGGGATCCTTCACCTAGGTTTATGAATTATTCCCTATTAATGCACCTCATTTTGTACTACAACTATAGTATCATGAATTTGCAATATCTCAGGCCTCAAACAATGTGGAATGGTCAGCCAAATCCAGTTCAATTTTGGATAAGGGCATGGAGTATTATGTCCATAGAATGTGATTTTTGTGCTTTTCAGAATTGGATAGTGCAACGAGTTTTACTAAGCTTAGGACTAAATCTTTCTACGTTGTCAGCTAAGGCTTTGCAATTAATAAGGCCTCAACAATTTGTTGATAAATGAACTAAAGCTCATAAATGGGGAGACTTTTACTATGAGAAAACCTTTACAATTATCAGAGTCTATGGGTGCCCTCAGCCACCTCATGTTTTACCATTCTTTGTGGCACCAAGGATTGCATTCTTAGAATTCATTTGGAAGCTCATGCTAACTGACAAAGAGCACTTGGCCCCCCATAGGAAGGGTACATTTACCCTAGGAGCTTCAGGGTATGCAACTTCACCATTGGGAAGAATGCATTCAGTAAATTAAATGATTGGTTGGGCCAGTACAAAATGCATGTTGTTGTGTATAGATATGTAGATACAAAGGATTTTATTGTTATGGCTAGGAAATATTATACTCCTACCATTCCTATAAGCAATAGGCATGAGCAGTGTCCTAAAGGGGATGTTATCAAAAATATCATAGAAGATGAAGAAGTAGAAAGGAGGGCCCAAAAACTTCAAGATTTAATGTCAAAAGAGAAACAAATGAAAAGAAAAGGATTGAATTTTGGAGGTTTCTTACCTACATTTCCATACCTCCAAAGATTGGAGCAAATGATGGTAAATTTCAATGCATTGGTCAATTCTCTTGAGGACCAAATTGATGAGAAGGATAGGGGGAAGGAGAAACACTCTGAATCAGATTTTGATGAAGATAGTGATGGTGGTTACTCAGTGCATATCCTCCCTACTATGGAACAACCATTAGTTGTTGAATAGAGGGCTGATGAGAATGTGGTCCTAGATGTGACAGAGCTGCCAAGTTCTCAGGATACCAATGAGCCTCCATCTAAAAATCAAAAGTTTCTAGTTGGAGAGCCTTCCCAAGTGAGAACAATAGAGAAGAAAAAAGATAGGGTGGGAGCCCTTTTTACTGGAACAAGGGTCTATGATCACCAGCTAAGGAAGAAGATAAGGGAAGAAAAGAGAACACAAAAAAGTAGTAGCAGAAGAGATAGAGTTGCCTTTGGCTCTTTTTCAAGATGAAAAGATGCTAGAGTGGGATGCCTTCTTGAAGGATGATGATTTTATTAAGTTAGATGAATTCAAGAATTTTCTCTTATGGCACAAGCAACAACATGTTGCATCAAATGTCTAGATCACAGAGGATTGTCACGTACCTGATGAGGCCATCCAAGCATTAAGAGATTATGACCCTGAATCAGAGACCATCACTCTAGAGGAGGCTAGATAATTAGTAAAGGCTAGCAACATGTTGCTTGTACCTAGGTGGGATTTAGCCTCATCTTTCATTATAGATCAGATAAGGAGGCAAGAAGATATAAGCTTATCTTGAGAAACCCAAGTAGGGGAAATAATAAAAGGATTTGGGTATATCCCTAAGAGTTGTGCATTGGCTATATGGAGCCTCTATCCCAAGGACTAGAAGCCTTCCTTCCTGAATATAAAAGAGAAGATGGATGGTGACAAGGTTGTGTGGTCAATCCACAATATAGGGGATCTTGAGATATCACAGGCACTCACCCATTTTGCAAATTAAATGAGGACAAGACAAAGCAGCTCTTAGATAGGTATCATAACCTATTTAAAGATTACAGTGCACTTGTTAGAGATAGGGAAGTGCATATTATCAAAGAAAAGGAATTGGAGAGATATGTGGAATATTTGACTCAGCAAATCCTGAATATGCCCATGGTTGCACCCCCACCACCAGAACAACCCCTTCAGATAGAAAATCAGAATGAAAGTGGAGAAGAAGCTACTACATCAGTAGAACAGGGGAAAATAGAGAAAAATGAGGTAGTTTTACAAGCCTTATTAAAGATATTGTAGTATAGAATAAACATTTTAAAGGATAAGACATATATGGTTTATGCTGCTTATAATAAATTACCTGAGTTGTAGGTAGAAGTTAATAATTTTGAGTGTTTACCATACAACCTGGTCAATTAGGGAACCACTTTTTGAGAGATTGGCAATTGTGCAATCTCTAAGAATAGATGTTCCTGAGATAGTTCTGCAGGTAGGTGAAGATATTGATCGGATTGGGGCTATCTTTCCATTCTTTAAGGGAAAAGAAAATTAAGTTGAGGCAAGGATAGTTATGTTTGGCCCAGATTTCAACAAGTTTATTCCTCCGATCAAGAATGAAGATGGTAAAATAAAGAGCTTGGATAAACGAAGATCAGATTTTGATCTCCTATTACCTAAGAAAGAGGTTTTCATTAATGAAAGCAATGAATTGGACATGGAGAGATTTAATGCCACTCTGGATGAAGCCATTAAAGCTGAGATGGACTTCACCAAATTTATCTCAGATGTCAAGCTGATTACAGATGCTAGGTGGGAAAGGAAAAAGGTGCAATTGCAGAATATCTAGATCTTTCAATTATCGACAGAGGAGGAGCTGACTGTGTGGGATGTGCTTACAAGACCCAAGAAGATAAAGCCTACTGCAGTTGACCTTGACATCATAGATGATAAGTGAGGAGGACACCTGGACAATTGACACCTGACCTCAAAGCACAGGGATGATAGCTATTCATTAAGAATGGTGTAGGTTAGCATAAAATGGTGGTCACCATATCTTGTAATAATTCAACAAAGCTATCATGAATATCTACAGACAAGGTGTCAGTTATCAACGAGGAAGAATAGAAGAGTCCAAAAGTTTTTTGTCTCTCCACCGCCTGAGGGCCTCTCTTGTAATTTGTCTTTTCTACTTTTTAGGTCTAGGGCTCCAACCATCCGAAGCTTATTGCATCCTTATTCATAAAAGGATTCCAAGATGGTTGAGCTATATATACAAGTTGTAACCTCATTTAGAGGATTCAAATGAAAGATAATAGATAATACTAAATACAATTACTGCAGAGCAGACTTCTAAATTTTGTGTCTAAGCTTATGAGCATGAGATTTTGTATGTAATAGATAGGTTTATTTTTAATACAGTACACTACAATTTTTGTCTTATATTGTTATTGTCTCTTTGCTTTTATGTTTTACTCTTGTATGTTTTAATTTGTAAAGCATCTAAAACATACCAATTGTCAGGCAACTAGTCTAATTGTTTGTGAGTTTCTTTCAAGAAAGGGATTAAATTCTCTTAAACAATTTCAGAGAGTAAACATATTTGCTAGGATTTTGATGATAATAACATAAGATTGACATAATAGTTTGCAAGACATCCTATTCAGATTGCATGTAGTTTGTAAGGCATTCTACTGTATTTCCTTTTAAGATATTCCCGTGGATTTACATTCAGATTCTTTTCTTCCCAAGGATTAGGCACTGGTTTAGTTTTGATCTTGAAAATTATCTTTCAACCATTGAAAAAATTAAAATTTATCATTACTAGTACATTTTTACTTTTTAAGTTTCTAAATGTTTTGAAGGGACTGTATTCAAGTATTATAGCTCATCTTGTTGATTCCTTGAAGAGAGAATCCAAAAGGTTAGCCTTCCTTGAGTTAAAATCAGAAAAAGAAGAAGGATGAATATCCTTATACCACTGTTGTATGCTATTACATTTTTAGTTTCCTTTGTTAATCTTTGTATTAGAATGTTCTTAGCTATTTGCAAAGTAATCTTTTATTGAAGTATTGTAAAGCATAAATAACATAGCAATGAAGAACCTAATCCACCATTGAGTTTTACTTGAAATATAGTAATCAATCTAAGGCAATACCCACCTGAGTCTTGTGGAGCTCAAAGCAGAAGGAGGATCTTATCCAATCCTCATCAATTAGACTATTTCTTGTCAAACTTGAGAGTCCATAAAATTGAGAATCAAGTATACCTATTTACCAAGTTTGATCCTACAAGAAAAATTTCTAACAGGGTGAAACCCTTATGTTTTCATGCCAATATTTCTCAATTGATGTTCTTAGTGCATCAACAACCTTATCCTTGTGTGGGAGTCTAGCCGAGAATTCCCAAAGAGAATTATTGTTAGGATCCTCCATTTTCTCTCGCCTATCTAAAGCATGGTGTAATGTGGTTCTACTTATCCTTAATGACTTGCTTGTTTTGCTTATTAAAAGAGATTTTTTCATTTCCTTTCCCATTATGGTTGATGTAAGGAAATGACAAGTAACATTAGTATCTTTAAAGCATGATTTTAAACCAATAGATTGGTATGCATCAAAAATATTTCTCACAATGGTTCTTTCACTATTATTTTCAGATGTTCTTAACCCCAAAATTTTCATTGTCTCTGTAAATTTCATATTTTTAATCATTTCAATAACTAATTGGCATCTTCCACTTTGATTTAAGTTTTCAAAATAGTTATTCCAAAATCTTATAACCATTCTTCTACAAGTTCTCTCATAAATTTTATCATGCATTGGCCTCAAAATATTTTCATCAATGTCTATTATAAACTTTGGTTTTCTATGAATTATTCTAGGTGTTAAGATTGGTGCATTCATTACATCATTTTATTCAAATGGTAAATCTTCTTGAATTTCATTAACATGTGCATTCATTACAACATTTTTAAATGGTCTATGTTCATCACATTCATTAGGTGGATTCATCTCATACATTTGAATTGGTGTATGTTGATCATTTTGATTTGGTGCATTCATCATATCAATTTCAATTGTTTAATGTGTTGGAATTAGGAGAGATAGGTACTAAGAGGGGAGGGGTGAATCAGTGCCTTCAAAACTTTAGTAGCAAACACCTTTCTGATCTATAACTGAATACTGTGATAACCGATCAAAATAACTTGAATCTAATTGCATAAATCAATCATCTAGTTAACTTAAGAAAGTAAACAACATGAAATCAATATGACAATCACATAACACAAGTATTTTGGTAACGCAGAAACCCTTGTTAGAAGGTAAAAACTACAGTGGGGATGACACCCACAAATTCTTCACTACTGCAAATAGAAAAGGTTTGCCTATTAAGGCTACAAGTTTTGATCACTTCTGGTGATCTTACCCTGTTAGGAGTAACATATTAGATCAGCTAGATCTACCTAGTTATAGGATTTAACAACACTATATGAAGTGTGTACTCGGTTAAGAGATTTATATAAAGACTGTTAAGTCTACTCTGTTAAGAGATTTCACAAAAACTCTATCACAATTGTTAGAAAGTAATAGGTAACTATCTGCTAGTTGACAACTCAATTGTTTGAAACAGATCTATAAGTGCTTATCAAAATATCACCTTATCTGTGATGGTTCTCTACTCTGTTATGCTCGATAGCCTTGTCAGATTCTATTCAATCAGAAAACCTCTATACTCTGTTCTACTCGGTAAACTGATTGTCTTGAAGATAGGCAATTTCTTCAAGTGCTCCGTGATTCATATATATTAGTTCAACAACCTTATAAAATGGTGCGAACATATACAATATATAGTGTTCTATTTTGTCGCTTAAGCAAAAATTAGGTTACAAAAATAATCATAACCCTAAGATCTACGGTGTAGAATAACCTAGATCAACTAATACAAATAAGATAATCATTGCATTTAATGAATATCTTTTACAATAAATGCTCCTCGATCTTGGTAAACTATTTTACGATCTGTTATAACCATTTGCATAGAATAATGTGCCATTTCTGATTACTATGCCATTTTCTGTGATCATCGATAAACACTGTATAATCTACTCGATGTATACTGCGATGCTCAGTGTTTACTAATCATCAGTGTCAGTGTTGCTGGTGCTCGGTTAACTATGTGATGCTCGGTGTAAGGCTTTACCGACTGCTCTATCTTACTTCTAGTTACTGACTGTGTCAATATAAGTGACCATCCGACCTGTTTACCATCCTTTGATACTAATGACAACCTTAAATGCTCAATAGAGATTAACAATCTCCCCCTTTGGCATTAGTATCAAAACTTCAAAATGTATATAGACAAAATGTTTCTATATATTCCTTATATCTTCGCCATAAACATATCCACAAAAAAGACTTCTAAGTACTACAAAAGTACTCCCCCTCGGTGCATGCTCCCGGTGTTATACATATCAAGAATATACTATTTGGCATATACATGTTTTCCCCCTTTTTGATAATAATGCCAAATACCCAAAAAAAAAATATAATGTATACTTACAGCTTATCAAAAATGTTTTGATGGGTTTTCTTTACAGACTCCAAGAGGTTTTCCCATTCCTCTTTCAAGTTGGTAAGAGCAATTTTCTCAAGACCGACTTGTGCATGCATGTCAAAGATATTATCCAAAATCAAAATCTCTGGTGTTGCCACAAGTTGCTTAGCTTTGATAGTATGTGTTTCAAAAATCTTTAGGTGAGGAGTGAGTTCTTTCTGTAACTCTGTAACCTAATCGGTGATGTGCGATTCTTATTTCCTTAAGTCTGCTATCAGCCACCGGAGTTCCTGAACTTGATTAATGTGCTTTAGGAAAGTAGTTGGCTCGGTGATAGCTACTTGTGTACTCAACTTTATTTATGCTTCTAAACCTTTTATCTATTCACTGACTTCTATAGTGAAGGTGTCTGAAGTACAAAGCTTTATTAGCAATTGACAGATTATCTGGGTGATAGATTTTACCTCAGTAATGACCTTAGATAATTTCACCTTGTTCAGTGCCACTTCAGTCCTAATCCTTTATGCCAATTTGTTTCAAATCTTTGACTCTACCCGTTCTTCTATTCTTTTGTCTCCATCTGTATCAGGGGCATTGATTTTGTCGGCGAGGGTGGCAAGTTGATCTAAAATGGGAGTATTCTCATCAATGGTTGTTTCTGGTACTATTTGTTGCAGAATATCCCTTACATCATTTAACACTTCTTTGCATTCGTGTTCTTTCCTTAAATTTTCTTGTGCCACTTTCCTCGAACATAGTTCCACATAATTACTTAGATCCTCGGGGCTTAGGGTTCTCAGGTCACATTCTGGTATAATGATGACTTCATCAATGGTGACCGGCCCTTTGGCTTTCTTCTTCTTCTTCTTTGAGGCTAGAGGTGACTTCTTCTCACTTATGACAACAACTTTTTCTTCACTCCTCGGAGTAGCTTTCCCGGTTGACACTTTATCATCTTTCTTCTACTCCTCGATAGATGGTGTAGGAGTCTTGGTTGTAGTGTCAGGTGGGTTCACCTCGGTTGACTTGGTTTCTTCAGGTTCCTTTTGTTCTGTAGACTATGCCTTTGGTTGGTTAGGCTCATTTGTATCTGTAGGTTGCTCAGGTGCTTGAATCTCAGCTGTATCTTTGGTTGGCTCAGGTTGAGTGACATCAGGTTGTACTTGTGAAATTATTTCAATGGCCTCTGCAAGTACAGGTAGTTCACCTAGTAGAGATGTACACACAGTGTTAGTGTTTAATGCTTCATCTTTGTATTGTGTAATTATTACATCTTTGTCATCCTTATCATCAGGATCACCGTTAGTGATGTCCACAATGAGTGCATCATCATCAGTTTTCTTTTGCAAGTGGATCTTAGCTTGATCTGGTGCATCCCGTGAAATTTTGATTTCTTCCTTTTTGTCAATGATATCAATTACCTCGATAACTGATATACTGGTGTCTTCTATTTTCTTTCCTTTACTATCATCAATGAAAATACTTTTACCTTTTGAACTGTGTCTCTTTTTAGACAGTTTCAGGAATGCTTCCTGTTCAACTTTCTCTTCTACTTTCAGAATTGATGTCCATAGAGAGTCACATACGACATCCATATCATCTACATTCTCATCCATGATCTGCATAGCTCTATTCTTGACTGAAAATCTAGGCTGATACCTTGTCATGTATTCACTTACCACAACATAGCTAAAGTGTGTGGCTACACGGCCTAGTGACCGTTCTCTTTTCCTTTTCTCCGTATCAAGTGCAATAGCCAATCTCTCACTTATTTTGTCATCAAGTTCCTTTGGTAGTTGACATGCAATTCCATTGGTACTCTCTTGAACTTGATCATCATTTGAACAATAGCATGTTCTATCTTCGTCTTGTCCTCAATTGACATGTTGTTAAAGTTGTCTATGCTTGGGTCATTAAGATTTCCATTCTCAATAATATCTTCAATTATTTCTTCTATTGTGCTATCCCTGTTACGAACTAGCTTAAATTGATCAGGGTCATTTTTAGTCTCAGTCTCCTCTATATCTTCCTTACTCCTTATGTATTTCCTCTTTTTATTAGGTGGTTTAGCTGCTTTCTTGTTATTTCTTTTGATGTATTTCTTCGTCGGTGTAGCTGCTCTTCTTTTTGCTACTTTTACTGCTTCTTCTTTCTGCTCGGTTGATTGTGTTGCAGTTGCTAAATGTGTCCTCATTCCTTCAGGTTCTGGTAGCTGAATATCTTGTTCATCAGTTGTGGTTAGTTGAATTTCTTCTTCATCATTGGTGGGAGGAACCGGTGTATTATCCTTCTCTTTGTCTGACTCGGTCTCCTCGCTGTCATAGGGTTTGTCAGCCAACTGTAACTGACCTTCAATTGCTTCATCAACCGATGAATCCTTGGGTGAGTCAGATGTAGTTCCATATTTTGCTGTGAGATCCTTTTTCATTTTCTTTTCCCTTCCTGACATTTTACCGATCTCAATGTTCATTGTGATTCTAGACTTAGCTTCCTCATACACTCCAAACCTACTGGCAGTGATGTCTATCGGTAATGCCAGCAATGCATTGATAGATTTCAAAGAGAAATCATGATTCATTTCATAACCCATTGGTGCTAGCCATTTTATTCTCGGTTCTACTGCCTTTATCATTGAATGGTCTGTGCTTACCACAAAGCATATGTCATCTTCAAATTTTCTCACTAATTCCCTTAGAATTATGCTTCTTTATTGCATTCTAGTTTGAAATTCCTTGAAATATGCATTGAACTCCTTGTTCAGATTATTTCCTAGACTTCTCATCATTTCACCTATTTGAGCAGTTATCGGTTTGTCCGATTGCCAGTTTACTTTTCCAATACTCGGTACATATTTTTGCAAATAGAGAAATGTACAAACAAGCAGTGATCCGTACTTACATGTATTGGACTTCTTTGCTTTTATTGTCTTCATGTTGTCATGCAATTGGTGTAGTAGTAGCTCGGCAAGATCAACCTAGTGATCTTTCTTCATAATTTTGTAGGCCATGTCCACGGCGCTGCAGGGTACACTATTCGGCCTGCTTGATTGAAATATCTTGTACCCGATGACATGAGCTGTGAATTTTACCGCTGGATCTTTGATAGTTGTTATTTTTAGTGCCCTACCATCCCATTGAGCTCTAGTGTTCTTTTCAACATTAGGACGAGACAAACTTCAAAATGCTTTGGCTTTATCGGTTGTAGGGTACCCAGTAACCCTACTGATAATCTTCTTGGTGACCTCAATAGGTTTGTCTAACCAAAATTTGCTGTCATGAAATCTACTCAGTACGATTCTTACCCAGTCATTGTGAAATGATTGCAGGAAATATGTGAAACACTATAACCTTGACTCTTCAATCTTCTTATATTCAGATTTCATCTTTCCATCTAGTCCATAGATTTGCTGATAAGCTGCTACAGTCTCAAAATCACATACTTCATCGATCTTGCAGTGAATGTAGGCCCTAACGTCTTTTGTTAACAAAACCTTATCAGGAATACAAGAAAATGCACCCATATCATCTATTTGTGCTGTGACTTTAGGATGAGGTTTGAATTTCTCCTTGGCAAAGTGTGCCCTAACAATTAACTCCACTTCCTCCTCAATGTTATGTGATTTTCTTGCGGTCGAAGATGATGCCATAAATTGTTTCTAGGGTTTCGGCAAACAATAGATAACCAGTGTTCAGTAGGCAGATGAACTTACTTGTTATCGTTGAAGAAATTGTCATCGGTTTGATCTATAGTAGCTTGGAATCTATTCTAAAAATATTTAGCTCAAACTCTTCTCTATAAAATCTCCTTTCTTCAAAATCGCAATGTAACAATGAACTTTGTTTCCACGTATATATAGGGTTTTTTGATATTCCCGCTCAAACTTTGATGCATTAAATGTGTGACCTAAATTTTGGTACGAGATGGCTGTCAGCTCGGTAATGTCTACAATATATTTTTCTCAGTTAACATAGAGTTTCTTCATCGGTTTGAACTATTGTCGGTTGACCTTGTATAGTGATTACCGACGGGTAACCAACTCACTTTTCTTCTTTTACTGACTAGATAATATTTGCAAACTTATAATATATAAACTATAGTGCATCTTCATTCATGCAGATTTGGTATTTTTACATCAGATATAAGGAACTGTATGTAAAATATGATAAAATTTTTTAGTTCCATACATACCTTTTGTCATCTTAAGTGGAGGTACCGATGTCACCCAATCCAGTGGACGAGGTTTCACCAACAGTGTTACTTGACTCAACATTCTCATTAGATGCCTTCTTCCACATCGTGTTCCTTAACTTTGTAATTTCTACAATGTTATATCCACTCTCAAATATATGGTTTTCATCAGGTGCTCGGTCTTTGCAGTTCTTGCTTACATGACCGACCTTGTGATAGTGCATACATGCCATTCCTGCATTTGTCCAGTTTCTTGATTGTCCAATCTGACTCTTTCTGTAATAGTTTGCTGCAATATGTCCATACCGATCACATGTAGTACAATTATTCCATGTATTATAATCCCAAACATATGAGTTACCTTGTCTCTTCAGTTGATATGGCTTTCGTTGTAGTTTCTCTTTAGGTGTCCAAACTTGTTTCATTTTCACCTTGTAGTCCCTTGCAGTGTGTCCATGCTTATTACAAGTATAGCATATTTTCTCCTCAGTGGTATTATTAGCAATGTCATTCTTCTTTGCTCTACATTCATAAGCTGGATGTCCAAACTTACCACAATAATAACAATATCCATTGAATTTTGGAATGATAGGAGGTGTACCTTGTGCTTTGCTTCTACACACATTAGATGTATGTCCTATTTTTCCACAGTGGTAACATGTCATCACTTTAGGTTTTTGAGTTTGATTGTTGTTGACTTCTTCAGCTTGTTGTGATGATTCTCCTTCACCGGTGTAGCCTATACCAGCTCTGCTTCCAAATCTCCTCTGATTAATTAGAAAATCATCAATCTTTTTAGAGTTGTCCTTAGCTATCTTCATCATCTCATTGTGTTGCTTTTGTGTTTTTATTTCATTTCTCAGTTTTTCATTATCTTCTTTGAGTGTTGCTACATCTTCAAGTCTTCTTGATAATTCTCCATTTACTCAGTTCATTTCTTGATTAACTATCATCATCTGATTTGATACTTGGAAGTGACGATCAGTGAGTCTCTGAATTTCACTTTCTTTTGCTTGAAGTTGTTCAGTCATCAATCTTCAGTCTTCAATAGCTAGATTCTGATCTTGTTCAGCTTGTCTAGCATTGTTCATGATTTCCACCATTCTCACCATTTGAGATTCATGACTGATTTGAAGTGCTTTCACTTGCTTGGATAGATGTTGATTCTTTTTAGATAATTCAGATATTATGCTTTTAGATCTGTCAGAGATGCTTCCAGAGCTTGATCCAATGTGATCAAATATGTCATCAATAGGTTCTTCATGATAACTTATTTCATTCTGCTGAATTGCAAGGTTCTTTCTTTCAACTTGTAATTTCTTCAGTTCTTCCTTGGCTTGTTTATATTGTTCCACAAACATCTACATTTGTATCTTCTGATTCTCAATAGTCTTGTCAAGTTTGTATCTCTCCATGACTTAGATCTTTTCCCTTCAGTGGTTAAACTGTTAAACAAGAGAACTGTGCTCTGATACCAATTGTTGGAATTAGGAGAGATAGGTACTGAGAGGGGAGGGGTGAATCAGTGCCTTCAAAACTTTAGAGAAAACACCTTTCTGATCTATAACTGAATACTGTGATAACTGATCAAAATAACTTGAATCTAATTGCATAAATCAATCATCTAGTTAACTTAAGAAAGTAAAAAACATGAAATCAATATGAAAATCACATAACACAAGTATTTTGGTAACGCAGAAACCCTTGTTAGAAGGTAAAAACTGCGGTGGGGATGACACCCACAAATTCTTCACTACTGCAGATAGAAAAGGTTTGCTTGTTAAGGCTACAAGTTTTGATCACTTTTGGTGATCTTACCCTATTAGGAGTAACATATTAGATCAGCTAGATCTACCTAGTTATAGGATTTAACAACACTATATGAAGTGTGTACTCAGTTAAGAGATTTATACAAAGACTGTTAAGTCTACTCTGTTAAGAGATTTCACAAAAAATCTATCACAATTGTCAGAAAGTAATAGGTAACTATCTGCTAGTTGACAACTCAATTGTCTGAAACAAATCTATAAGTGCTTATCAAAATATCACCTTATCTGTGATGGTTCTCTGCTTTGTTATGCTCGGTAGCCTTGTCTGATTCTGTTCAATCGAAAAACCTTTGTACTCTATTCTGCTTAGTAAACTGATTGTCTTGAAGATAGGCAATTTCTTCAATTGCTCCATGATTCATATATATCAGTTCAACAACCTTATAAAATGGTGCGAACATATACAATATATAGTGTTTTATTTTGCCGCTTAAGAAAAAATTAGGTTACAAAAATAATCATAACCCTAAGATCTACGGTGTAGAATAACCTAGATCAACTAATACAAATAAGATAATCATTGCATTTAATGAATATCTTTTACAATAAATGCTCCTCGATCTTGGTAAACCATTTTACGATCTGTTATAATTGTTTGCATAGAATAATGTGCCATTTCTTATTACTATGCCATTTTATGTGATCATCGGTAAACACTGTATAATCTGCTCGGTGTATATTGTGATGCTTGGTGTTTACTGATCGTCAATGTTGGTGTTGCTGGTGCTCGGTTAACTGTGTGATGCTCAGTGTAAGGCTTTACCAACTGCTCTGTCTTACTTCTAGTTATCGACTGTCTCAATATAAGTGACCGACTGACCTGTTTACTATCCTTTGATACTAATGACAACCTTAAATGCTCAATAGAGATTAACAGAATATTCATAAATTTTATTAGGTGCATTAGATGATGTACCTTCACATAAGCTCCTCATATGCTCCCTTTGTCTTTCCTTTGTTGCCTCTCGTTGTTCAATCATTCCTCTCTTGTTCTTTCCCATTGTTGATATTGATTGTCCTACACGTAACATCATGAGGACAATCCACAATCAAATAGCATAAAAATAACAAATGAGCATCATTTTATTATAATTTAAAGTAATCATGATAAAATAACTTCAAAAAGAATTAAAAAAAGAGACAAATCAATCATTTCAAAGAAACATTGACAATAAAATAAACAAAACCTGACTGTTATTGTCCCAAAAAATCATGTGCAACAATAGTGAGGCCTTCAAACAACTTGCACTGCTAACTTTTAAGCTATTGGAACTCAAATATAAAGATTTCCTCATAACCCGTACGGGTTATATAAAACTAGAGAGAGAGAGAGAGGAAATAAGAAGAGTCATGCATTCATGTGTGTGTGTGTGTGTGTCTATATATATATATATATATATATATATATATATATATATATATATATATATATATATATATATATATATATATATATATATAGAAACATATCATATATGTAAATCTATACAAATGTGTATTATATTACACATTTACAAGAAATTTTTTTAATGTCTTCATAACTCGTACGTGTTTTTGAAGACATATTATGTGAAACTAAAAATGTTGTTTTATGTCTTCATAACCTGTACGGGTTTTGTAACTTGAAATTGTGACTTTGCTTATCAAAACCTGAGTGGGTTATTTTGTACACCATAATCTGTATGGGTTATGGCTTGGTAAAAGGTTTGGAATACGACCCTAAGGCTTGCAAGCCCATTTTTCCTACAATTTTATCCATTTACACATTTTTTCTTCTTTCAATATGATTTCTCGACTTCGTCATCATCAGCTTCACAAACAATCAAGTGGGTATTTCTAAAATTACTACCATCATCTCACACATCTTGTAAGCTTTCTAACCATATAAATTTCTCTATTTTTGAATAACATTAGCATACTAAACTTTAATTTTCTTTACTAGTGTCTTTAGAGTCCTCACAGACATATGTCTACCATTTTTTTAATAACTTTGGATCTACTTGACCAAAGTCAAAACAAATTACATATTACTATTTTACACTAGATTCTATACACTTTTAAAAAAATAAATTTAATTTGAATTATTTTGATGCAAGTTATGCCCAGCGCACGAATATGTATCATATTTTCAGGATACAGTCACTTCAAAAAATCATAAAAAATAAAATACTCAATAGAAAATTACAAAAAAATATATAAATTCTAGATCTCACTCTTATCTATCATCCTACCAAAGGGTTTTGAAAAATTCTAAATCTAACTATAGATTTTGTGAAGCACATGAAAACAACTATGTTATGTTTTTTTGAAAAAATTAGGAAGATTTTTTTGTGCGCGAGAGGTTTGACCCTCTTAATCTTATCCATTTTAAAAAAACTTTAGTAGTTTAGAAACTAGATTCAAAGTACTACAATTCTTATTCTTTACACAACTCCTAGTTTTGAGTGCATGACCCTCAAATATCTCTGTGAAGTTCAAGTTTCCTTGATTTCAGAAAAAAAAAGTGGCCACTTATACCCCCTTTTGGTTCACCATCTTGATGCACTTACCCATATATATTAAATAATATATATATAATGGAAGGAAGCCAAGATAAAGAGGCTTCAATTTAATATAATTTTATTTATTTTAGAAAATTGAAACCTCCATATCACTTGGCTTCCTTTAGAAAATGGAAGCTTCCATATCACTTGGCTTCCTTTATATATATATATATATATATATATATATATATATATATATGTATATATATGTATATATATGTACATATATATGTATATATATGTAGATATATATATATATATATATATATATATATACATATATATATATATATACATATATATATATACATATATATATATATATATATATACATATATATATATATATATATATATATATATATATATATATATATATATATATACATATATATATGTATATGTATATATATATATATATATGTATATGTATATGTATATGTATATGTATATGTATATGTATATATATATATATATATATGTATATATATATAGTAGCATTGACATTAGTTTGGTTTAATATTAAATAAATTTCATTAGTTTTAGGGTTGAGATTTTTTTTTTATTTTATTTTTTTCGTGTTAGGGTTAGATTTTAATTTGGTTTATTAATGCAGCTATGATTCTATTTGGTTCAAGGTTACCATTCAATTTGGTTAGGATAAGGTTTTGTATATATTTAAAATAAGGGTTCAATTTTATTTAGTATGAGGATTAGGGTTGGAGTTAGAGTTGTGAAGTATGGTTTAGCACTTAATTGAATTTAATTTGGTTTTGTGTTAAGTTTACAATCCTTAGATTTAATATGTTGTAGGGTTAGGGTTTGATTTACTTTAGTTTTATAATTGTGGTTTTCTTAAGCCGATAGGCTTTATGTGGGAGCTTTGCTCCCGGAAATGACTTATTTCTCCTGGAAAATTGTCAGCCCTATCCTTGGATTTTATTTTCTAGCTATGAATAAGTATTAGCCTTTGTTTCCCTATTTTTTCATTCAATATTTCTCAGAAAATCTGAAAATAGTAATAGCAACTTACCTTCTTCTTATCCCTGTTTTTTCTCAGCTTATCAAAATTTGAGTTTTTTAGTGAAAGAGGTTAAATTCATGGAAGAGAAGTATAATATTATTTTCAACTCATTTTTCTTTGTAGTTTGCTAACCTGTCTTTTCCTTTACTTCAATGGATTTTTTTTTGGCTATGGAAGATTGGTTTATGTATTCCATAAGTTTTGGAAAATATAGGTATTCATTTATCTTATTTTTCTTGCCCCGTTTTGTAAGATTGCTCTCAAAGATTTACATTTCTTTTGCAGACATTTTTTTGTTTGAATGTTCATTAATAAAATAAAATTATTTTCATTCAAACAGAGAAAGAAACAAATTAGATTGGAAACAAGTTAAATCGTGTTTGGTGTTGCCTGGACAAGGAGAACAGATAGGGACTCTAAATGTTCAGACATATTTCACGTAAATCTTTGTGGATTTAAAATGGAAAATGCTCTCTACATGTTTGTTATTTTAGATGAAAATATTTCCTTTTATGAATTTGAAATGAGTTTTTAGGAAATGCACATGCATACATGCATGTTTTTGTAACTATTATGTGCAGACTAGAAATTTATTTCAATGTTTATGCTTTTAAAGGGTTAAGTATATATCTTGCTGGTAAAGAATTAGGTAGTTTTGATTTATTCAGATGCACAAGCTCTACATTATATGGTGTGTGTGGAGCAGGTGTGAAAATATGACATTTGAAATTATTTATAAACTGTAAAAATTTATTATTAACACTATAGTATTTTATAATATTTGTGATAAAATAAAATTTATTTAAAATAGTAAGACATGAATATTTCTTATTTTTAAAATATTTCAATATGAATTTTAAAACTTCTTTTTAGTAATAAATTGTTAGACGGTCATCATATATATATATATATATATATATATATATATATATATATATAATATTGTTTTTAAAATAGAATGTTTAAATTATAAAAATTTATTTAGTAAATTTGAGATTTTACATATATTACTAATTTTTAATATTAGTATATACATGTTTCTATGTTTTTTTCATATATTTATATTATTTTATAAACTTTTTAAAATAGAATGTTTGAACTTAGAAACTTGCTTAATTAATTTGAAATAGATCATTTGTACCATTTTACTATAAATAAAATATTTATTACATTTGATATGTGTAATTAATTAAATTGATTAAATATTTAAATTTTTAAAAAATTAATATAGATTATTTCTAATTTATTTAAAAATTGACAATCAATATATTTCTCAAAAGATAAAATGAAAGGCATTAAAATGACCAACGCATCATAAAAAAGTCATATAACAGGTAGGGGTGACCGTCAAATTCCAGGCCTGGTGTAGAGGCTAAATCTCCTATCATTAGGGTTAGTTTTTTTATTTTATTTTATTCAAATTTTCATTTATTTCTGGTAGTTTGATGTGATTTACAAGAGACTGAAAATAGTATGCATTAATTCCTGTTTGAGAGATTGATCCGATGTGCAAAAACCCACAAAAATATGCACCATTCTTTTACCTCTTTTTCATCCTATGTGAAAGATTGTTCTGATATACAGAACACCCACAAAAGAACACCTCTCTTTTTCATCTATTTTGAGAAAAGTTGTGATATGTAGACTCACAATTGCATTCACAAGTTTTGATTATGTGGTTTTATTTTGCAGTTTGTAGGAATAATTTGAGTAAATTCTGTTAGAGAGATTTTCACCAATCATGTCTATCTTGAGCTGTATGTATGTTACATTTAGTATACGTGTTTTCCTTGTGCTTGTCCAAGGTCATGAATAATTTGAATCCATAAGGAATGACCAGTTATATAGATATACATGTATCCAATTTTGTATATTTATAGAATGTGGGTATATAATGTATACACATATGCTCTATATAAAGCATGCAAGATCCACATATGAAATCACCCTCACCCTTGTATAGATGGTCAATCTGTATATGAGTAGTAGTGCTCAAGAAATACCCAACAACATCACAAGCTCTAGGTTTTCAATTGTGGCTTCATCATAAGTCAAAGGCAAGTGACCCTTGAAATATTGGGCAGCCTATTTTGTCTAGATTCTAGACTTTTTCTATAGGATAGGCATCATTCACTATTATACTACCTTGTTATTGACCGGTTTATAAATCATGACAAATTGGAAAATTTATTTTATTCTATTGATGGATTTTGCACATGTCTTGTTATGTTTGTTTTATATGCCTAGGAAATTTATCTCAATGTATTGTTGATATTTTTCAGATTCTACCAAACTATAGGAGACTTTCAAACTAAGCACATAATATAGAAAACTAAGTACAAGAAAGGTGAGATGTTACCCAGATTTAAAGCCCTTATATTGCCTATAAATCTTCTCTTGGATGTTTCTAAGTTCGAATATATTCCATCTTGGATATGAACTTATATTGTCCCAAATTCACACCAAGTGTGAATTTACCTCTAATCGGATTTGACTTTACATAGTCTGCATTCCAAGATTTGATCCGATTTGCTGATTTAGACATTGCTAGGTGTATAGACATATATCGCAGCTACTGCTACTAAGTTCACTGCACACAACACCTTCTTACTTGATTTTCTGCTCATGCCTTAACTTGGAATTCGCACTGCAAGCAGATTGATTCGCTGCATTAACTTCATGCCTTAACCTAGAATTCGCACTGCTAGCAGATTGATTCACTGCATTAACTTCTCCCATTCGCTCTTGATCTACTCCCATTCGCTATTCCTTATGCTGCTCTTAATGTGCAGAGATGATCGATTCTTGAGGAGAGGAAGGCACATTATGTTTTTGGTGTCTCTCTTCCTCAAGACTTGTTCGAATATATATGAGGATGAAACCATTCCTCAAGGGCCGACTTTGCCATAAAACATTTATATCAAGAGGCTAACCTTGGGCCCTCTAATATTTAATTCAAACAACTCATATATATATTGAATTAAATTGATAAACAATAAATAATAAATATCTCCAATATTTATTATTATTATTTATGCAAATCGATTTATCTATCCAAGGTAGAGATATTTTCCGTAAAGGCCAAAATATCAACATGTATTACATGCAAGTTATGGAACTTTTAATGATGCCAATAAAGGTTTTAATAGTTGTGTTTGTTTTCGTCAACTACAATAATGAATGAAATTTTTTAGATACATTTGCAAATCAGTCTTTTTGTTCTTGAATCCTTGTGTTGGGTTCTAAACAAATTCAAGTTGAACTGTCTTACATTTCCAGCTTACCAGTACTTGATACACATGAGAGAACATATATGGACTTTGGCAACACTTCACTTTGACATTTTTTTTTCTAACAGTATATGTAACACGATATCATTTTTTTTTTGACTAAATAATGAAATTGTACTTGCCAGTACATCAATTTTAAATTATTCTTATAAATATTATTTTCCTCTTCATGGAATACTCAACTTTTCAGTATTGATTTGTTGTAGCAATCTCTTACATTATAAAAATATATAACATAATGAAGCTGGTTAAATTTAATTGGAAATGCTCCATGTCAAATTATAAATTGCCTTAAATTTCTACTTTGCCATTACTTTTACTAGGGTCTTGGTTTAGTATTAGAACATCATAGATAATTGAAACAAGACAAAATTGTTTATGGCTATGATATGACTTTTTGAATATTTAATTTGACCATATTATTTTACATATGTATTTAGAAATTTCATCTTTCTAATCCAACTCTAACTTACTATTATATTTTACAATAAATATTTTATATTGACACAATATTTATCTTTTAATTTTTTTATTAAATTATTATAATATTTTTTTTAATTATCATAATAAAGAAATCCATATTATTCTCTAAATGTTAAAATTTCTTTTCACTTACTAATGTTGTAATTTCTTTTCATTAGCTGTAACATGTTATTATCTAAACGATATATTTTCTGTAACATGTTATTATCTAAACGATATATTTTCTTTTCATTCAATGTTGTAATTTTATTTCATTGAGATCATGAACTAATCTAAAATGAAACCCAATACTACAATCATTGAAACCTCTTTTTGAACAAACTACTTTTATGCTCTCTCTTCTTCTTCTTCTCAGGTGGCGGCTTCTGTTCCTGATCACATTTGCTTTGGAGAGCAAGGTGAAGCAGCTGGGCCTGAAGATCTTGGTTAGCAAACAGGAGAGAAGAAGAGTCCTGCTTGGTGGGAATGTCAGTCATGGTGGTGAAGGTGTAGCCCTGGTTGACAAGGAACTGTTGTCTTTTGGTAGCAAAGCATATTTCAACGGTGTCCTGAGAAACAAGAGAGTAGAAAACAGCTTGGCCGCCTGTCATGACACCATACTTGTCTTTGGGGGGCTTTGGACGAAGAACACGGCCTAGCCTCTGGGATTCTTGCCTCCTGGATCCACCCTGTGATGATATCTGAATGACCACTGTTGCCTCTGGCAAATCCAGTGATGCATCTCCTACCTTAGAGAGCAAAACAGTGAACCCTCTATCAGACTCTTTAAATCTTTTGATGACTTCAGTTCTCTCTTGGTGGCTAGTCTCTCCACGAATTATGAGCTTCTGCAGTCGAGTACCAATTTGGTCCAGAGCAAACAAGTTATCAGAGAAAACAATGATCTTGTCTCGTTGTTGCTCATGGTAGTTGATGAGATACTCACAAGCCATGAGCTTGTTGGGGTTTGAACTATAGAGAGTGTGTTGAACATGCTTGTTGTCTTCACCAAAGAAATTCCTAGCACCATATGTGTGATGGATTTTCAGGTATTCTCTCATGTAGTCCTTGGACATGGGGCATAACACTTCATAGCATTGCACATTTGCAAGATAGCCGCACGGTACCAACTCTTGCCAATTTGCCTCATAAACCTTGGGGCCAATGATGAACTCAAGGTCTTGAATGGCCTCATCCTCTCTCAGAAGTGTAGCAGTCAGCCCAACCTTACAATGTGATTTGGTCCTTGCCACAACATCCCTGAAATTCTTTGCAAGAACCATATGAACCTCATCCATCAAAATCAGCCCCCATTCTCTTCCCTCTATAACCCTAATAATCTCCTCAGAATCCTTAGACCTGTGTCCTGTGTATCCATACATACTGTAAGTAGTAACCAAAATATCTGCCTTCAAGTTAACCTCACAGGCCTTAGTTCTACTTGTAATCCCCTGAATTCTATTAGCCCCAATTGTGCTCCACATCTTGAATTGAAAAACCCATTGATCTACAGAAACTGCAATGTTTGCAAAGCACAGGTAGGGTTTCCCCAACCTAACAGTAGCATACACCCCAGTTAGGGATTTCCCTGCCCCACAAGGAAGAACAATAACCCCAGATCTGGCCTTCCCATTAATGAAGATTTTATCCACACTTTTCTTCTGATAAGGCCTGAGCTGTGCTTTAGGGCTCAGTTTTATGCCCAAATCAGGACAGGTCTTATCATTCTTATAATCATATACTTCTACAAGAGGAAAATTGATTTCCCTACACTTTTGCCTCACAAATTCAACCTTCAAAGGATCGATCTTGAAACTCTTTTCTGAAACCCTTTCCAGAACAACATCTCTTACATAGGGGAAAATGGTCTTAATGGGTTGCTCTGAATTGCCCTCCACAATAATACTCCCATCTTTCAAATACAGAGCCAATTTCCCCACATTTTCAGTATGTTTTTCAATCATATGAATAATTTCAGGGGCCAGATCAGTTTTGCACAGCATTTTTAGGTATTTTATCATTTTTTCAGCATCTAAGCCTGCGGAAGCGGCGCCGTATAGTGAAGCCGGTGTGAGTTTGTATTCATGGAAGTGTTGAAGTCTGCTCTCGGGCTCTGCAATTGCTATGCAGAAATCGGCGGCTTGTCTGTAGAATTCTGAAGATGTTTCTAAGATTATGCTTCCCGTTGCTGATACCCATAATGGCCTCCTCTCGTTGTCTTCTTTGAGATTTAGACATTTTTTCTCCTTCTCAGAGGATTCATATTCCATTTTAGTAATGTTTTGCACTCACATTGAGCCAGTTGAGAGCCAGAATTTGGTGAAATGAAGCAATCGGGGGAATTTTATTTGAAAAATAGAGAAAAATGGGGTTAGCGAATCAGGCAAGTCGATCTGCAAATAGAATAGTGGCGGTTATGTAAAAACGGTCTAGACAATTATTATGATTGTGATATTGCTATCAGGTTTTAACTGTGTAGTTTTTTTTGAGTCAAATTCATTGACTCATGATTCATGAGTAGTGGTTCACCGAACCCATCTCTCATGAGAATGAAATGGAACACTTAGCACTCATTGGATCTAGGTGATGCTCACAGAGGTAAGCACTAGGACTTCCCAGGAGGTCACCCATCCCAGTACTACTCCAGCTCGAGCGCGCTTAACTACAGAGTTTCCTCCATGGTTAAACCCACTCTACTTGCACCCTCATTTGCAAAACCTTCACCAAGTGTTGTGCCTTATGAACCATTCATTAGAAAACCCCTTAAGCTCATCAATTGATAAGTAGGAGATATTTTCCACAGCAAGTCAAATTGTGATATTGCTATCAGGATTTAACTGTGTAGTTTTTTTGAGTCAAACTCATTGACCCATGATTCATGAGTAGTGGTTCACCAAACCCATCTCTCATGAGAATGAAATAGAACACTTAGCACTCTGTTAGTGCTCAAATCTGCAGATTATCAAATACTCCTATAATCCCAATGAACATAATCTAGCAACATGCAAACACTAAGGTAATAAGGTTAGAAAACCTTCTTCACTTCGAGTATGAATACTCAGGTGGGTGTACCTATTCCAATTCATGGTTTTGATTGAGCTCTAAATTGTGAACTAGCTCCTTCATTGTTCTGTCCTTGCTTCCAAACTCAACTCAATAAGATGAGAGAACTCTAAGTATGGCCCATATTATCCTGATACACAATATTATGATGGAAATCATGAAAGCAACAACACAAAACAATGGCTTAAGGATATTCATCCTTCTTCTTTTTAGAGTTGAACTCAAGGAAGGTTAACCTCATTCAGTGCTTCTACAAAGCATTACAAAGCATATCTATGAACTTGTCACAGAATGATTCAGGTTTGTGATTGTACAAATAAAGTAAAATGAAACAATTATTTAGATTTAGGGTGGCAAATCAGTGTAAATAGATCTGAAACCAGTGCCTTATCCACTTGGGCGATAGAGTCAAACCCTACCTCTGCATATAACTATCAAAACTAATTTCCTGAAACTCAAATGACATGCCTAACATACCATCCTTTTAATTCCTACTAATGTCATCAAATTCATACATGGATTAGTCGTTCCCAGAGATCTCCTCTAAGATTTTACTCTTTCCTTGAAAGAAACTTAAGCTTAACCCCTATATTCACCTTGTGAATAATGCATTTAAGAAAGCCTTGCAATTTAAATACATAAGAAAACTAACACATTCCATACACAAAGACAACAAAATAGTAGTAGCAGAGCTTCAATGTTTTGTATTAACGGTCAAAATGCATAGATACAATATCCTCTCACTTTTAGAAAATAAGGTTTTGTATTCAGAACCTTTCTTACAGAGTATTTTTTCCCACCCTTCAAAAGAGTAAAAACTTACTATATATAACATAGCCATCTTGGAATCCTCAAAAGGATGCAACAAGCTTGGGATGGTTAGAAAAGATCCTATACTAGAGACAAGATTACAAACTGACAAACAGATTGTAACAACATATTACAAAAATCTTTTCTCAACAATTCCGCAGTTGGCATCTTTGTCTAAAGATATTTCAGAGCAGTTGCTGAATTTGTTGCATGAATGATGACCGCCATTCCAGCTAACTTACATCATCCTTTGTTTGAAACTTGCTCTCCCTCACTTTCTGGATCAGGTGCCATCTGCAGCTCTATTCTTCCTCTTCCTTTATAAGTTGGACAACTGGCCTCTTTTTCTTCTTTATTGTTAGATTCTCCCAAGCCGCTACTTCATCATCTGATGGCCAATTGTAAGTCTACAATTCTTGTAACAATCTGACTTGCTTATCCCACATGGAGTCAGTTATATTTTTGGCTTCTGCCACAAAGCGTATGCAATCATTTTCAATTTTAAAAAGACTGTCAATTATGCTATTACACCTCTCAAAATCCAAAGTATTGTCACTATTAAGGAAAGCATCTTGTGTAATCACCAACTGATCCATTGACAGTTTCCATTCCTCCAACTTGATTAGGTTTCCATTGTCATCACATATCGCAGGCAGATACTTGCTATAATGTTTATCAAACATAAACAACTTAACCCTCACCTAGTTGGACTTACCTTTAAAAAACTTTGAAACAACATTGATTAAGCCAATCTTCTCAAAAACTTCTATAACTACTCCAGGGATCTCAGGCTTATGCTCCTGTAGACTATCAAGTTTATCAAACAACAAACTTCTTCCAGACCAAACACTATGAAGTGGCTCCAAAGCAGCCAATGATTCATTTATCTTTCTGTTGGTCTGGTGCAATTGGCTGACTGATTGATAAACTGTATCCATTTTCTCTATTATCTTATCTCGCCTGTATTGCACAATCTTTGACATGGTGTCCAAAGATGCCTCTATCCTTATCTTATCCAAATCTTCAGTAGTTCCCTCAGGTACTTCTTCATCAATTTGAATTGGGACCTCAATCTGCACAAGGGGGGAAACAACTACCTTCGAAGCTTCTTCAAACTTAACTTTTATCTCTGCCAATTCATCTTCTAGCTGCTTGATCTTTATCAATTCGTCTCTATCCTTGGCCACCAGGTTTGCACTTTCAAACAACTTCGAGTACCTTTCAGATAATTGAACTATTTTTGCCTCATTCAAGTTAGCCCAATGAGTTACTGCCTTAGAAACTTCAAGGTCAGTTGTATTCTGCACAGTCCAAATAATCTGATTCCCTTCCATTTTATCCTCTATACTCAATAGAGATGGCTTTTGAGTCCTAGGGGCCATGGACTACATTGCAACAGCTTGAGACTTAGGGTCATAGCCACTTCCTCTTATCATATCACCAATGTGAACCTCATATGACAGGCTGCCCTGTGGTTGCTTTCTTATTTGATCTACGATGAAAGCAGAAGTCAGATCCCATCCGGGAGTCAATAGCATTCCACTTGACTTGACCAATTGTCTAGCTTCATCTGCAGTTATGGGATCAAGGCTAGGATCATAAGAATTTAAGGCTCTCAATGTTTCTTCACTTGGCTCCATACCTTTAGGCAGAAGTTTCCTCACTTCTTGTTGCTTATTCCAAATAAGGAAACTCTTGAATTCATCAGTTTTAATAAACTGGTCATCACTCAAAAATTACACCTGATAGACCTCTCTGATATCCTTTTTTGACCACAGGGACTTTTCCTTATTTGTTTCATCAGTGGCCACCTTCTTTCCTTCTCTTATTGCTTTTCTTAATTGGTGATGGTAAACCCTATCACCTAGCACTAGAGCAGATGCTCTATCAATTATTCTCTTTTGTTTTTCCTGCCTTGAAGGATTTCCTTTCTCAAGCCTCTGTTTCTTCAAAGGTGGCTCTAGAGAATCCCCTGTTTCTGGTTGGTTTTCAACAGGTTGAACACTCTGCACATCCTCAATTTGTGGTGGGCTATTCCCTTCCGGGGACTCATCAGAAAACTCCTCTTGATCAGAAGATGAATAGTCTTTTCTTTTCTTTGGTTGACTCTGGTCAATCAACTTCTCCAATTGATTTGATAGAGTGTCATGCATCTCTATCATCTTGTCAATTCTTTCTAAATAGGGAAGGTTAGGGAAGAAACCCTCAAAAGGAAGCTGGGCTGCCATCACTTGTTTTGACAAGTCTATCAAATCAAAGTACCTGTTCCACCTCCTTTTGACCTCATCATCATCAATGATGTTTCTGACTACATCTTCCTCGTCCAAGCCTTCATGTTCTTTGTTCACACCAATGTTTGGGATGTATAGCATCCTGACAGTTTTGATAAAGCCCTCAGGATCTACATGTCTACAAGCACCAGTAGCCATTTTGAACTGATTTAACCATGCAGTAATTTGAGGAAATGCCCTCTTTCCTACCAGGAAGTCACCTATCTTGAATTACCTAGGTGTGAATGTACCCTTCCTGTGAGGGGCTAGAAGTTCTCTATCTGTCCACATCAACTGCCACACAAATTCCAAACAAGCAACCCTTAGAGGCACAAATTTTGGTAACAGATGTGGGGGTTGCGGGCAACCATAGACTCTCAAAATTGTAGCATTCTCCCCCAAGTAAAAATCACCCCAATTATGATCTCCCTCCCATTTGTCCACAAACTGCACTGGTTGTAGGAGCCTAAGGACCCTTGGGGATATCCTTGTAGTATTGACACCTAACATCCTTATAATAGGATAAACAATGAAATTCTGAAAGATACAAAAATTCCCTTCATTGGAAGTAGAATTCCACTTCCTCACCCATAATTGCACCGGATTATACTGGCCTTCAAAGTTGAACCTTGGCTTCAGCATGTTCGAATCAAAATTATTAATGTTGAAGAACAAAATTAAATGCATTAGCAAAGAATAATGCATGAACTTAATTGGGCTCTTACTATCCTTGACAGAAACCAAACCCTCATGCATTCTATCAATGATATACTAGATGTAATCATAGTCAGTATTAACCAAAGAATTCTGGATGTCTAGGATAATCATCAAAAGATCAGCTGGTAAAAACTCTGCATCCCCATCAATTCCCAAAACCCTACACAACCCATAACAAGTTTGCTTCATGTAATGATGAAGGGATTTAAATTGGTAAGGGGCATTCATGTGAGCAGGGAGGGGAGCTATATACTTATCCTGTTTTGGGATATGCTTCATCATTTGGTCCTTCACTATCCCTATATTATTCTTGTATCTCTCCTTTTCTTTGCTCAGGTCGATTTCAGTAGAAGTGGATGTATAGACATTAAAAGCCTTCATGAACGAACCCCTATCAAGAGTAACCAAAGCTGACTGGTCCTCTTTCCTAATAGTCTTAGAAATAGGGTCATAACGCCTAGCTAGAGCAACAATTAAATCCGCATCCAGGAATACATCAGGCACTACTAATTTCCCTAACCCCAAAGCCCAACCATTACATACAGGGATATGACTATCTCTATTTTTATAAAAGAAGTTGAAGATAGTATAACCTGTGGTATTCAGTGTGATAGGATCTCTGCAAAACCCTAGAACATCTTTGAAAACATCATCAGGAGCTCTTTTGTTCTGACTAGAACCAGGTAGCAATTTCAAAAACTCATCTGAATAATTAGGCTTTCCCTTGTCTTCACCACTTTTAGACTTTGCTTCACTGCTGGAAGATGCTACGCTTCTCTCAGGTTGACTCATCTTTGCTACATAATTATCTTCAATCTCTGCAAAATGGATTCACTTGGCGCTCAGAAATCGCTTCAGAACGACACAATTCTCTTCGAATGATTTTGGACACAAGAAACGATGAGCTTAGCTTATTTATTGATATGGACCAAATGCGTACAGCTACCACAATTACTACAAATCTCCTTAATTGTTTCCACATTCAATTTCATATACCATCAGATTTCAAATTTTGAGTTAGCCGTGTTTGGATGTTGACAGATAAATTAAACAACTCGAAAACAAGGCAAAGAGGCAAATGATTAAGATCCTGCACTTTAAACCTATTTACGTCATGCAATCTTCCTTTGAAACTGATTGGATGGCTCATTAGTTTACTTTCCAGCTTGATACTGTACTTTATCCACGCAGGCAACGGTCCCTTTTCTTTTCTTTTATTACCTTTTCCAACTGGGCCCATTCAGCGAATCCGCGACTGAAAGCTTCTCGTGATCGCTTAATACAATGTTAACCCTAGCATATATTCAAAGAACTAGTGACCAAAGCCTTCTCCCATTCTCTTAATGTCCTGGATAACTGTCAATTTTCTTGGAGATTTAGCGAACAAAGGGTTCGCGCATTCGCTTAATGAGATACTTAACCGCCTGATTATTCAGAGAACTAGCGAAGCGTTTACTCTCTGAGTCGCTGAATCTATCTTAATCGCCCAGTTTATCTGGTGAACTCATGCCTAACCGCCACGTGTCACCTTGTCACATGATCGCATGATCCCCTACTCACCCTTGCGATCATGCGACCTCTTGACATGTGTCCATCCGATCACCTTCATTCTGAGACTTAGCGACTGTATGCTTCGCTCATTTGCTAGATCATACTGCCCTTTACATTTCTTTAAGAGAACCTACGACCATGTGATTCGCCGAATCGCCAGATTACTTAGCCTCTCAGTAATTTATTCTGAGAACAAGCGAACACTTGAAACAACCCTTTCTGCCAAATTCATCGTACCAAAATGTCGGGGCCGCCAAACTTAGAAGACTTTACACAGTCGCTCATTCGCCAAATGAAACATGTAGGACCCAATAATATCTGAGATTAAACCACAACCGTCGATCCTGACAATGATCTACGGTACTCGCCAAGTTGCTAGGTTATTTTGCCTTTAACCGCTAGATTTAGAGAATGAGCAATAACCGTTGTCGCCAAGTCGCTGAGTGTAAGCAAAGAACCGCCAAGGAATATGCGAAGTGGAGATAATGCATTCGCCGAATCGCACAATGTTTTTTGATAACCGCCAGATATTTGGAGACTACGCGAACAAAGACAACACTTAGCATTTTTAACACATTCTCTAGTTCGCTGAATAGATTAGATACACAACATAACAATACGCGACTTGGTGACTAACTAAGGAAAAAGCCACATGCACTTTTTAAAAAAACTTAAGGAACCAAAAAGCAACGATGAATCAGAAGATTTTAAAGTTGACTTGAGTTTTTTACATGACTTCCAAATTTCTTCGAGGATAAAACCCTAGGGGAGCTATTTTCAAACCTGGTTATGACAATTTTCAAAAATTTTACAAAGCCTAGACCAGGCAAGGTATTCACAAGGAATTTAATACAAAAATTCGGACAAAATCCTTAGAAAATAAGAATATATCCAACACACTCATTGGATGAATTGATGGTATGAGCCAACATGTAATGTCTCAGTTTCTGTGATTCAAAGATCATAGCTAGACAAACTTTCTCAATCATTGAATAGTTCTTCTCATATACTATCAATGCTCTATTGATATAGTATATAGCTCTTTCCTTCTTATTCTCATCATGTTGAGCTAGCAATGCCTCTAGTGATGTATCTGTGGTGGAGACATAAGATCAATGGCTTCCCTTGAATAGGAGGCATCAAAATAGGAGGATTTGATAGATATTTCTTGATATGATTGAAGTTCTTTTCACATTCTTCGTTCCATGCAAAAGTCACACCTTTATGTAATGTTTTTGTGAAAGGTTGTGATATGTCTACTAGCTGAGATATGAAGTGTCTGATAGATTGTACTCTCCCTTGTAACATTCTCATTTGACTGATGTTCTTGGGAGGTTTCATCTCCATGATAGCCTTAACCTTTTCTGGATCTACTTCAATTCCTTTCTTTGAAACAATGTATCCTAGGAGCTTTCCAGAAGTGACACCAAAAGCACACTTCTTAGGGTTTAGTCTGAGACTAAACTTCTCCATTTGATCTAGTATTTTTCTCAAATCATTTAGATGTTCATATCTTATCATAGATTTTGCCAAAGTATCATCAACATAATCCTCCATAGTTCGATGCATCATGTCATGGAAAATAGATGTCATAGCTCTTTGATATGTAGCACAACATTCTTAAGCGTAAATGGCATGACATTCCAACAGAAGGTACCCCACACACATGTGAAAGCAGTTTTCTCTTGATCTTCTGGAGCAATTTTTATTTGGTTGTATCTAGAAAAGCCATTCATTAAAGAATATATCTCAAAGCCCGAAGTCATGTCCACTATCATATCAATGTTAGGTAGTGGAAAATCATCCTTAGGGCATGCTTTATTTACATCTCTAAAATCTGTGCATACTCTTATAGATTTGTTTGGTTTAGAAACTGGAACAATGTTAGAGATCCATTCTGCATTATAATACCCCACCAGGGAACCCAAAAGAAATTAACCTAAAACATGCCACTAAGTTTGGTGAATACTTTTTTTTTTCTAAAGTTAACATACAAGATAAACAACAGTGTGGAAGCAATTACCATTTACTCACATTAATACAACATCCAACACAGATTACAAATCTCGAGGGTCCCATGACGTAGAATTACTTAAGAACAAAACACAACTAAACTAACATCAACAAAATATTCCTTTGGTTGATCAATTTAGATCCTTCCTTTGGGAATTTGAGGTTAAGAAGAAGATCTTACTTTTCCTACATACCTAATCACACACACCATATCACATCTATATTTTATTCATTACATTTTGACATATTCCCCTCTTTTTATATATTACATTTTGGTGAACCCGTGATAGAATACTCTTTCTTTTATGGTGTTAGATCTTGCATTTACATTTCATATAAAGTAAAAATACAAAAACATTTATGTGTTTATGCTTAGTGTTTTCCTAGTTTAGTTCATTTTGCATTTGTATCAGTATATGAGCTTTACTACCTCTAGTCCTACTTATAATATTTTGGTTAGATGAAGTCGTAGACTTATGGGGATAACTCTTCTCACTATGGAGCATAACTCTTCTCACTCATCTCAGGATGAGGATGATGCTTTAAGAGTTCCTCCTAAACAAGTCCAAAAACTTTCAACTAAACTTGATAAAATAGGAAATTGGCTTACTCAAGAGAACCATAATCAAGCTTTTATTCAAGCTATAGATTCTCTTAAGAAAGTCCTTCATGATAGTGATCAAGGTGTTAATCTCTTGCGTGGTATTACTCATCTTGTAGATTTAAATGGTAAACCTTTAGAAGCTCAAGATTTAGGATTCACTCCTCCTATTACTAATATGGAACCTTCTTCCATTCCTTTACCTAGCATTCCTACTTATACTCCTTTGGTGACTATGTTGGTTCCCTCTCTTCCTATGAGTGTTCCTCTTGTGTCCCTCCCTACTTCAAAACCTTCTTATCACAATGTTCCTTTTAATTATTCCAATCCTCTTCCAACTATGGTTCCAAGTGTTCCTCCAGTTGTGTCTTCCATTCCTACTGCTTCATAGACTTTACTTAGTGTTTCTAGTGTGTCTATACCTCCTATTTCATCTAATGATTCAATAATCATCAGTTTGGCTCAAATTGTATCCTCTTTACAACAACAACTTGCATCTTTAACTCAATCCAAGTTTACCATTCCTACATGTGACATGGGAATTCCTTTATCCCAAGACATTATTCATGCTCATGTTCCTCAACAAGCCGATATGCCTCATCTTGAGAATTAAAATGGTAAGGGAGACCCTATTACTCATGTTAAAAAATTTTAAATCTTTTGTAGTGACTATGTTCACGACCATAGGATTTTAGCCAAGTTGTTTGCTAGAACTTTTCATGATAAGGCCTTGCAATGGTATTGTTCCTTGCCTCCTTATTCTATTGATTCTTTTCCAAAACTTGCTAATGCTTTTATTCAACAATTTCAAAATAACATTGGTCTGCAAGTGTCCTTAACTGATTTGATGCATTGTAAACAAAATACTAAAGAAAAATTATAGAATTTATTGGTAGATTTAAGCATTTGTATGCTCAGATTTCTTATCATGTTCCTAATATTGATATTCAACGTATGTTTATTTCAAATTTACAAAAGGATATTAGAGATAAGATTATGCTTACTGAATTTACCTCTTTTCAACTACTTTGTGCAGCACTTCATCATTATCAATTACAAGTGAGTCAATTTGAGAGAAACACTCCAATGGCTCCTATCCCAGTTGATAAGAGTGATGCTGCTCCTAATCCAAACAAGTTTCAAAAACCTAACAACTATGTCAAGATAAATAAACAAGCGAATGCAGTCGCTGATCAAGTTGTTGTTACATCCAATAATGCTACTTTTGCATCCACTTCTTTTCATCTGATTCGTACGTTTACTCCTCTTTCTGAATCTTTGCATTCTATTGTAAGTAAATTTTTTACTGCTAATATGATTACTTTACCTCCTATTCAACCTCTTTTACCTGCTATGGTGACATCTAAATCCTTTGATTCCAAAGCTTTTTGTCAATACCATCATCAGAATGGCCATGATACTGAGAAGTATTATTTTTTAAAGCATAAGGTTCAAGAATTAATTGATTCTAATGCCTTATCTGTTGATAATTTTTATGCTAGTGGGAATAAATATGTCTCTCCTCCTAATCAAAATCTTCAAATTTATACGAATCCTTTTCCTACACATGATACCCATACCATTGTTCAACCATCTTCTGTAGATATTATTTATGATTCAAAGATGGATGATATTAATCACATTGTTAACCATGTGGAGCATTTTGTGTTATCTCAATCTGTATCTCCACCCCAGCTTCAATCTCAACCTCAACTTCAAGTTCCAACTCAACCTAAACCTAATCTGAAACCTAAACCTCAAAAATAACCTAAGAATAAAAGACCTCAGGAACTCTTGATTACCTATGATGATTCTGAGACTATTAAAGCTCGTGATGGTCCCCTTTATATATATTCTAGGATTTCTAAGATATCTACGCATGCTTGTCTTGTTGATCCTACATCCTTAGTTAATGTTATTACTAAAGAAAATCCTTTTATGAAAAACTTACAATGTGATTCTTATGATACATCCGATGTGTGGATTCAAACTTGTAATGGTTTTCTTTATCCATCATTTGGTTCTATTAACTTACCTGTTGAACTTTGTGGTAAAGTTGTGGATACCACCTTCATTGTTGTTTCTACTTCTGATTAGTTTCAAGTTAAGTTTGGTTTGTCTTGGTTGAATTCCATTGATGTCGTATCTTGTCCTATCCATAAGTGTTTTAAATTTATTCATGATGAATAAGTGAAGATGATTAATCATAGTTTATATCAACCTTCTAGGCGCAGGGATTGTGCTACACTTGAATTCTTTTGGCCTTCATTACCTAATTCATGTCCTCGACATGATAATATTTTTCAATCATATCAAGCCTATAAGCATCGCAAGATTATTGAGTTAAGCATGCCTCAGATGGATCTTAACCGTGGTCTTTTTCCTATGCCTTCCATACCTCCTTTATCCATGGCTTCTAGTTCTATTAATCAAGCTCCTAGTGTTGCTTTTCAGTCTACTGAGAACTCTACTGATCCTCCTATAGAACCTATGAAGGAACCGTTTGTTGTCCCTCCTAGTTCTCAACATATTTAAAACAAGATAAAACATAAGAGATCTGCTAAGGAATGTCATAAGAAGCGTCAAGCTCAAGTTAACGCTCATGCCTCTATTATTCAAAGTTCTTTACCTTCTTTTGACCAGCCTATGCATGATGTGTTAGAAGAAGTTCCCAACAATAATGATGTTAAGATGTGTGATTATGATTATTCTATTCGTATCTTAGATCCTATTTTGATTAATCTGGATGAAAAAGATACTCTTGATGATACTAATGATGTTAATGATGAATATGAAACTATTGACATTGATATTGATTTACCAAATATGATTTCATCATAATTGATAATTACACCTAGTATCAAACATTATGATTCTCAATAGGATCCTTGTTTGGAACTGGCTATTATTCCTACTATATTGGATATAGTCCCTCTTACAAGTTTCCCACCTTCCCGAAATGATATAGAATGAGATGAGGAGAGTAGGTGATGCACTTGATGGTCTTGTCCTTCATGGTACCTTTTTTGTGTGTTTTCTTGTTGTATTGTGCTTCTCCCATAATGTGTTTGCTAAATGTTTGTTAGATTCTTTTATATGACCCTTGTTACTTTGTTGTGCAAGGTGATAAAGGAATCAAACCTGTTGTACAATTCCTCTATATGTATCTCTACTCTTCTATATGTTGTTTTCATGTTATGATTTACATGTGCTATTGTTCGTAAATGTTTCCTTGTGTAGTTTGCTTAAATTTGGACTTGGTAGCATTGATTCTTTTTGGTCTCCATGTTGTGGTCCGAAAAGACTCTTCTTTGTAACTCTTATGTGTTCTTTCCTCCATTGTGATTATAGTTCTACTTTCTTTGGGGAATGATGTCAATTCATTTTCAACAATATCATATATATATTATCTTATGATCATACTCACTGATGCAGGAGCATCCTGTATCAACAAAAAAATATGTTTGTCTTTGAAGGTAGTTTGTTGGTTTTGATCTTGGTTTAATGGAGTTCTTGCTCAGTTTGGGAGACTAGTTGCTTAGTTTATATGGTTTCTAGGGTGATCAGTCTCTGAGGAATGCTCGATAGCTGAAGGCATCAGTTTCATGTTGCTCGGCATTAACTATGTTGCTCGGTCATGATCGGCTTGACTGGCACTTGGTTATTTCCCTATTGCTCGGTGTTCTTTCTTGCCGACTAGAATATTTGGGTGAATCTGCGTGGCTGATTGGTGCATTTAATTTGGGTCATGCTCCTCGTGTTATGGATTGAATTTTGGACATGTGGGGACCTAAATATAGTGTGTTGCATTCTTCTATGCAAATCTGATGACCGTTGGGGCCATCTTTGAGAGTTTATCTTTTTGTAAGGCTATTTGAGAGCCGACTGATGTTTTAGCATTTAATATTTGTTTGGATGAGTTAATTGTTTCATCAGCCAACTTGTGGCTGGGGTTCAATATTTATAGGATGCTTGGGTAGTTTTTTAGGGAAGTTTCAAGAAGGTTAGAAGAACGATTAGTAGCCTGCGAGCTTAGGGGCAGGAAGATTGCTTGAAAGTTGGAGTACAAGTTTAGATCTTTCCTAGGTGCCTACCAGTGTGCTGTGTGTTACAGACCTGGGCTAGTTGATTGCTGATGTTGTGCAAAATATTTAGATCCTATGAGATCATGTAGATAGTTACTTGCTTTGTATCTAGCTATAACTGGGAAGGCCTTACAGCCTGGCACATTGCATGTAATCACTGATTTGATGAATAAAGACTTCTATTTTAGTTCAGATCTATGTTTCTTATTTTGTGTTTCTGCTGCATATTGGTTTGGCTACAAGGTCCATCTATCCTTAATTAGATTCACCAACCTTGACTGCGTCAAGTGGTATCAGAGTGAAGGTTTGTTCCTGTTGGAGCAAGTTGATCTAGTTGAGAAAAGTTTTGTTCCTGTTGGAGCCGAGTGGATCTTGTGTGTCTAGATCTTGATTTGAAGATGCCTCCGAGGAGAAATTGTGAGACTTCAGATGAAGAGGCTATTGGAGAATTCAGTTTTGATGATTTTAGGGCTTTGCAAAAACAAGTGCAAGACCTGCAAGAAGAATTGAGAAAAAAGAAGCCTACCCTGAAAGAGGATAGTGATGATGAATCTAAAGAAGAAGATCATTTTGAAGAAGTTGTAGAAGAAGTTGGAGATCGAGAAGAGAATACAATCCTGAAAGCTATATCTAAGATTGGGAAGAGACCTAGGATTGAAGTTTCTACATTTGCTAGAAGCCTTAAGCCTAAAGAATTGAATTGGATAAATGAGATTGATGAATACGTTGAGTATGAAGAAATAGAAGATCCTGATAGAGTCAGATTTGCAAAGACTAAGTTGAAAGGTCATGCAAATATTTGGTGGAGAGAAGTTCAATTGGAAAGAGGTAAAAGAGGAAAAGAAAAGATCACTAAGTGGAACCGAATGGTTGAAAAGTTGAAGAAGCAATTCATTCTGGTGGATTATGAATTGGAAATGTTCAAGAAGATGCAAGATTTGAAGAAGACTAATAAATTGGTACAAGAGTATACCAAGGAGTTTTATAGACTTCTGATTAGGACTGGTCATTCTGAAACTGATAAAGAGAAGGTTGCTAGGTATGTCTATGGTTTGAGACCTAGTATTCAAGATGAGTTACTTACTATTCGAATGACAATGATCGGTGATGCTTATCAGATGGCATTGAAGATTGAAGAGAAGCTGAATAAGAAGTTTGAAGGTAGACAAAATAGTAGGAGCCGAGTTGGTCAGACTGGTGAGACAGTTGCTAAAAGTAATGTGACAGATAATCCTAAACCTGATGTTGGGTCTAGCCGTAGTCAAGTTACTAAGAATTCTAGACAGAAAGGAAAGGGGAAGAATGAGTTGACTGGTATGTGTTGTAACTGTGGTGAAGTTGGTCATAGAAGTTGGCAGTGTTCTAAGAAAAGAGTTGCATTAGTTGTTGAAGAAGACATTGAGAATGTTCTAGAGAAAGGTGAATGTCTTGTCACTAGAAGATTGGCTGCATGTGTCTCTGAACTGGTGCAAAGAAGAAATTTTTTCAGAACTAGATGCAAGTGCAAAGATAAGGTATGTAATGTTCTAGTTGATGGTGGCAGTTTTGAGAACTTTGTTTCAGAATAAATGGTTAGTAAATTGAATCTAGTAAGGAGGAAGCATCATAATCCTTATGAGATTAGTTGGATTCAAGATGTTTCTAGGGCTAGAGTTGAGAAGCAATGCTTGGTTAATTTCCAGATTGGATCTTACCATGATGAGATATTGTGTGATGTGTTGTTGATGGATGTCTATCATTTATTGCTCGGTAGACCTTGGCAGTTTGACAGAAATGTGTTGTTTGATGGTCATGCTAACACTTATGTGGTTAGGCATGAAGGATCTTGACATAAGTTGATACCTTTACAGGGGACAGGGGTTAAAGTATGTGGAGTTATCAGGTGTTGTCCTTGTGACAAACCTCAGGAGCACAAGGTGAAAGGACCTATTCCTGTTAAGCCTGGTTTGAAGGAGAAAATGAATGACATATCTGAAGAGTTTGTTGAGATCAAGAAGTAGATGGTTTTGCTAGTAGAGATGGTTCAACAGATGGTGACATTTGTGACACAAAGAGATGCATATGATACTGAGTTGGTTGAGAATTCTAAAGAGGATGAACCTTACCGAGGCACTGTTGTGGTCAGTAGTGGTTAGAATTGGTTGCTATCAATTTTTGACCAAAGGGATAAGCATAGTGAAAAGTAGGACTTTCTGCATGAAACAGTGAATGAAGCAAAGACTACTTGGGATGAAGGACAAGGAAAAATGTGGGTGAAGAACATATTTGGCATACATGTTCTGATTCCCTTGAGGCGTTCCTGATTTCCTTATGAGAAAATATTTCTGACATAGGGTGTCTGATGCAGGAGCATCCTAGGATTCTTGGCAATCCTATATCAACAAAAAAATATGTTTGTCTTTGAAGGTAGTTTGTTGGTTTTGATCTTGGTTTAATGGAGTTCTTACTCGGTTTGGGAGACCGGTTGCTCAATTTATATGGTTTTTAGGGTGCTCGATCTCTGAGGAACACTTAGTAGCTAAAGGCATCAGTTTCATGTTTCTCAACATTAACTGTGTTTCTTGGTCATGCTCGGCTTGACTGGCACTTAGTTATTTCCCTGTTGCTCGGTGTTCTTTCTTGCCGACTATAATATTTGGGTGAATTAGCTTGGCCGACTGGTGCATTTAATTTGGGTCATGATCCTCATGTTATGGATTGACCGTTGGACATGTGGGGACCTAAATTTGGCGTGTTGCATTCTTCTATGCAGATCTTATGACTGTTGGGGCCATCTTTGAGAGTTTATCTATTTTTGTAAGGCTATTTGAGAGCCAACTAATGTTTTAGCATTTAATATTTGTTTGGATGAGTTAATTGTTTCATCAGCCGACTTGTGGCTAGGATTCAATATTTATAGGATGCTTGGGTAGTTGTTTGGGGAAGTTTCAAGAAGGTCAGAAGAAAGGTTAGTAGCCTGTGAGCTTAGGGGCAGGAAGATTGCTTGGAAGTTGGAGTACAAGTTTAGATCTTTCCTGGGTGCCTACCAGTGTGCTGTGTGTTACAGACTTGGGCTAGCTGATTGCTAATGTTGTGGAAAATATTTAGATCCTGTGAGATCTTGTAGACTGTTACTTGCTTTGTATCTGGCCATAACCAGGAAGGCCTTATAGCCTAGCACATTGCATGTAATCACTAATTTGATGAATAAAGAAAACTATTTCAGTTTAGATCTATGTTTCTTATTTTGTGTTTCCTCTGCATATTGGTTTGGCTGCAAGGTCGGTCTGTCCTTAACTGGATTCACCAACCTTGACTATGTCACTCACCCCACAGCAGGTAGATCCCTTTTGTGTTCTTTGTATGTTTTATTTCCCTTGATTTGTCTTCTCTTTGGGGCATCTCATAGTGAAAACGTAATCAATGGAGTTGTTTATGCTTCTGTTAAAGCCATTGCTCCTTTTAAAGTGTTAGCAATGACTTTAATGTGGGGGCATATGCTCTACTCACTTGTTGCACACACCCACTTTCAATACATATATTTTTCAAGGCACTTTTTCTCCCTTTATGGATTAGTGACTAATCCTTAAAGCATGGATTTTTATCTTATAGGATCTCTTGATCTCTCCACTTTCAAATTTTCAAAATTTTGATCCCTTAAGGTCGGAGGTGTCCTTAAGACTGGATCTCTTTTATTTTTGGGTTTGTTGTTTTGGAATAGAATATTCCTAAGGGTGAATCCTTGATGGGTTGACTATTGAGTAGCCACATTCACTAGGTGGTTCAATTTCATCTTTTCAGTTGCATTATTTCCTTGTGTGGTTCACAATGGGACATAAGTTCTCATTGGGCGAGATAATCACACCCTCTTCTCTCTCTTTTATAGAGATGTATCTCTTATTGTAATCTTGGAGTTGACAAAGAATTGAGTCCTTGGGGGCTTGAGGATTCCTTTGTCTCTTTGATTTCAATAAGATTATTTTTTTTGTTGTGATCTACTTTACCAAGAGTTTGCATCGAGTCCATACTCTTGCTAAAGTGGGGGCTAAATGTATCATCAAAAAATGGAAGCACTTCCATTTAGGACTAGTTTAGCCCTTCGAGTAAGTGGTCTGGGTCATGTCAAATTCCTTAAATGGGTTTTTAACTGGGATTTGTCTTTTTACCCCTATTCTACTTCTCTTTCCACCTATTTCTAGCCTATTTCTGGCACTTGGTCCTAAGAAACTGAGATTCTTGACCTTAGGGTCAAGGTCTACCTCGACCCTAACCTAGGTCAAGGTCGACCTCGAGCCTGACCTAGGTCAGAGTCAACCTTGACCCTAACCTTGGGTCCAAATTTCATGTTCCGAAGGTTTCGGGATGTCGGGCTTTAGAAAGTTTATTTTCTCACTTTCGAGTCGACTGTTTCGGATTTCAGAATGGTAAACTCTTAAATTATATTTAATTTAGGTCCATTTCTAGGGGTTAAGGTTTAAATGGGGATTTAATTCTCCTATGTTGGCCTCTCTAGAAGTTTGTGCCCTAGACTATTATAAAAGGAATCATTCCTCTCTCATTTCACATCATCTTTTTCAATCAACAATCAAACATATTTTGCAATATATCATATCCATCTCAAGAAAGCAAGAAGGAGAAGGAAATAACTCATTCATCTTCAAGAATTCAAGCATTCAAGCTGATGCAGGAGCATCTAGGGTCCTTGGCAATCCTGTGTCACCAAAAACATTTTTGAGTTTATCTGTGTTGCTCGGTTCTTGCTTTGACTGAGTTGGTTTGGTGTTGCTCGGTTTCCTTTGTTTGCCGGTGTTTGTAATACCCCAAAAATGGGCTTCATAACCATTAACCTCTTACATCAACAATTTGATCAAAATCGACATCAAAGTTCTAACCTAAGGCACACTTGCACATCAGTTTATCAAAAACCTAATTGATTATCTTAATTTTGCATTGGGGAATATTCCTTGAATATTCCTAATTTATCATAATTATCTTTAATTGAATATTATTTGGCGATAAATGTCATTATTTATCCTAAAGTTGATTAATTGAATATGATGAATATTTAATTAATTAATTTAATTCTGCCACTTAATTATTTAATTAGATTTAATTGCATTTATTCCTAATTAATATTATTTTTATTTGACAATAAATTAAAATTCCTACAAACAATCAATTGAATATTTATTTAATTGATTTAAAATCAAAGTTGTCAAATTTAATGATTTAATTGGAATAAAGTTTGATTTAATAATTGATTAACCCATAAATCAATTGTTTTAAATCAAAATCAGTTAAGTGGAAAATAAATCACTTTATTTATTAAATTAATTCATATTAAATCATGCACAATCAGAAAAACAGTTAACTTTAAATCAATTTTCAATTTTAATTTGTTAACTTTCTAAACTCAACATTTGATGATGAGTTGAAAAAGTGAACTAAACTCTATTTTGAGATAAAAATTGCTTTTGCATGATTTTATGAGTTTATTTATTCTTAATTTCTTGTGAACTCAAAAATCAACTTGAGTTTATCAAGAGTGATTTATGGTTTTTCTTATGCATCCTCAAACCCTAGATTTCTATAAAAACAACGCTCAACTCCTCATAAAAAATCCCTCAAGCTTTCAATCAATCTCAATTCCTTGAATTTGCATACTTACTCTGGCGAATTAACATATGAAGAATCAAGCTCTTGCACACAAGGCGATTGTGAGATTTTTGTTATTGTTTTTAAGGGTTCATAGCATATCATTATTAGATTAATTTGCATATCATTCCAAATCATTCTAGATTAGTTTCATATCAAGTTTTTCATCTTATTGCAGTCAAAATCCAAAAAAAAAATAGATTAATTTGCATTCATACTACTTTCATCTTTTTGCATTTTAAATCCTTTGTTTAGGTGTTGCATTGTCACTGATCTTGGTCTAATATGAGAATACCATACTCGCACCTACTAGAAGGTAGTAAATCGCCTAGTTAGCTTAGTTTCAATTACTTGCAGATTTTGATTTTGCTAAGCTCTAATGTTTTATTGAAGTATTGTGTCCACAGCTAGGTACAATTTTCACACACACATTTCTAGGGCCCTGAAATGGTTTTCCATTATATTCTATCAAATTTCTATCATTTTTTCGAACCCACGACCACAAGGTTAATTTTTATGAGTTTTGTGATAAATTTTTGGGCTATTTTTTCAAGAAATCTAATTGATATTTTTATTGGTACATGCACATATGACATGATACAGATCCAAAATTTATATTTCTAGAAAGGTATTTGAGTTAGCTTTCATTTACTGTTGGTTTGAATTAATTTTATTTTGATTTTCAAAAGTTATGTTCATTTTAGTACAGACTAGTCAGAACCTGATTTTATGAAATCTGACTGATATTTTTATTGGTACATGCACATATGACATGATAAAGATCCAAAATTTATACTTCTGGAAAGGTATATGAGTTATCTTTCATTTTCCATTGGTTTGAATTAATTTCGTAATTATTTTTAAAAGTTATGATCATTTTAGTGAAGACTGGTCAGAACCTAATTTTATGAAATCCAACTGATGTTTTTATTGGTACATGCACATATGACATGATACATATCCAAAAAATTTGTGAGATTTTTGTATTATTTTTGAGGGTTCATAGCATTCATTCATAGCATATCATTGTTAGATTAATTTTCATATCATTCCAAATAATTCTAGATTAGTTTCATATCATTATAAGATTAGGATTGAAAGTATAGGTTTGACTCCTAGAGCTATAGAGAAATGTGTGTGTGAAAATTGTACCTAGCTGCAGACACAACACTTCAATAAAACATTAGAGGTTAGCAAAATCAAAATATGCAAGTAATTGAAACTAAGCTAACCAAGTGATTTACTACCTTCTAGTAGGTGTGAGTATGGTATTCTTAGATTAGACCAAGATTAGTGACAATGCAACACCTAAACGAATGATTTAAAATGCAAAAAGATGAAAGTAGTATGAATGCAAATTAATCTATTTTTTTAGATTTTGTATGCAATAAGATGAAAAAATCAATATGAAACTAATCTAGAATTGAATGAAATGATATGCAAATTAATCTAATAATGATATGCTCTGAATGAATGCTATGAACCCTCAAAAATAATAACAAAAATCTCACAATCGCCTTGTGTGCAAGAGCTTGATTCTTTAGATGTCAATTTGCTAGAGTAAGTATGCAAATTCGAGGGATTTGAGAGAGATAAAATGTGCAGAACTTTGTGAAGAGTTGAGCCTTGATTTTATAGAAATCTAGGGTTTGAGGATGCATAAGAAAAATCATAAATCACTCTTGATAAACTTAGGTTGATTTTTTAGTTAACAAGAAATTAAGAATAAATAAACTCATAAAATCATGCAAAAGCAGCTTTTATCTCAAAATAGAGTTTTAGTTCACTTTTTCAACTCACATTCAGAAGTTGAGTTTTGGAAAGTTAACAAATTGAAATTGAAAATTGATTTAAAGTTAACTGTTTTTCTGATTGTGCATGATTTAATATGAATTAATTTAAAAATAAAGTGATTTATTCTCAACTTAACTGATTTTGAATTAAAACAATTGATTTATGGGTTAATCAATTATTAAATCAAACTTTATTCCAATTAAATCATTAAATTTGACAACTTTGATTTTAAATCAATTAAATAAATATTCAATTGATTGTTTGTAGAAATTTTGATTTATTGTCAAAATAAAAATAATATTAATTAGGAATAAATGCAATTAAATCTAATTAAATAATTAAGTGGCAGAATTAAATTAATTAATTAAATATTCATCATATTCAATTAATCAACTTTAGGATAAATAATGACATTTATCGCCAAATAATATTCTATTAAAGATAATTATGATAAATCAAGAATATTCAAGGAATATTCTCTTATGCAGAATTAAGATAATCAATTAGGTTTTTTATAAACGGATGTGCAGATGTGCCTTAGGCTAGGACTTTGATGTTGATTTTGATCGAATTGTTGATGTAAGAGGTTAATGAACCTATAGCCCATTTTTGGGGTATTACATTTTGCCCCTCTTTGAATCGTTGTGTGAAGCATAGTGGTTCAAAGATTAATCTATTTTTTATGTTTGAGATTGATTTGAGAGATAAACTAATTTCGAGACAGAAATCGATTGAAAGATTGGAAAAAGATGATTCAGGTCTTGGTTGACCAAGAATCGTGATGATGTCAACTATAGCAATGATGAACCAGTGATTACGAAAAAGTATCAAAATGCCTGATTTTGAACCTTATGATTACGAAGATGCGAGTGACCTGATTCCAAACCTAATTTTCCAAAGGAATCAAAATGGTATCAAATCTGAACCCTTCAGTTACGAAGAACCAAGGAAATAACACTAATGAATCGATGGTTACGAAAAGTTGATACAATTTACAAGATAGATTGGGATACCAGATTGATATGGATCTTGATGAATCTGATATGCCCCAAGCGATGTGCCCCAAGCGATGAGGTCTTTTGATGAATCAGTAATTAGACGTGGTTGTTGTCTTGATCACTGAGGAAATATTTGATTTACAAACTGATTGATGTGCAATACCATACCCCCTTTGGGATGAAAATTGAAATCTGACAAGAAAAGTCAATGTTGAATAGTTTAGAAGCATGTTAATTGATTTGAGAAGTGGTAATACACGTCCGAGAATGCCATCTGCATCATTTGGAAGTCTTGGAGACCAAGTTTGACTAGGTTTGACCATGAGTTGAGCATGGGTGACCAAGTTGAAATTTTGATAGTTTGATGTAAGATAATCAGTTAAGTTGAATCCTAAATTTTTGTGATGATTGAAGGTCGATTATGCAAGCAGTCAACAATATAAACGATCTCAGATTTTGACTTTGATCCCAAAAATGGATTCTACTTTCTATTTCATTGGAGGGACCTTCATACAATGCTCAATCCTTGTGTCATAGTTTTGAAGAATCATCAAGCATCAAGCTGATTTGGAAATCATGAGATAAATGCAATCATGCAAAAAGCAAAGTGAAATGCAAAATGAAATGCAGACCTAGGACCTAGGACTTAGTCACTGATCATGTGTCGGTCATTTTCATCATTGAATTTTTATTAGGTAACCGGATAAATCAATACAACATCCACTGGTTAGGAAACTATGAATATATGAATATTGATTTTTATGCCAAAGTCAATACAGCGCCCACTGGCTAGACAACCATGGACATATGAATATTGATTTTGTTTTCAGAATGTCAGATTAGATATAAGCACCAAGGCATCAATGTCAAGATGACCTGAATATCATGTCCATTTTGATATAGCAATTGGTATAAGCATCAAAGCATAAATGTCATGATGACCTAAGTAGGCCTTGCAAAACAAACACGCCAAAAAATTTGTAGAATTCATTCTTGTCTCCAATGTGAATTACCTGCAGTGACCCTTATTGTTCACATCCTTGGATAATAGCCATTCATAGTAGGATTGAGAAATCGTTCAAAAAGATGTAAGCTAGATCAAACTTCCTTGAATTTTCTGGGTATCAATGGTCAAGGTACTCATTGCCATCCAACACGTGATGAAGGCTCTTACAGATGGACACCATTTCAAGCCAAAATTTTCAAAGTTATTAGATTTTCACTCAAAGCAGAAAACAAAGAAAATATTATGTCCCCATTCATCACTCTCTAAATCCTATAAAGGACATCATCGAAGAGCTCGAAAGGACACAATATGCAAAAATCTCAATGTGAATCAGTAAGCATACAAAGAAGATTAAAGCACATAATAAACATTGTTTTTGTTTGTGTTGATGTTTGTTTGTGTTGTTGTAGATGCAAAATCCTTTTAGGAGAGGAGACTGACTGACTGACTCGGATGTAGCTTCGAAGGACTTTGACTAGATATGACATGTCTAAGATACTGAGGACTGTAGGATATGACTTTGATTGCCCCCAAGTTTGAAACATTGATAGGAGACAGACGCTTTTGCCAATTGGTGTACAGGCTGACTTTATTGAAAATAGGAATGTGGAAACAAACCGGGAGATATGTACAAACTAAAGCAAGACTAAAAACTAGGAAAGACCAAGATTGCACTAATAGATGGAGCGTTTGGAAACAAGTGGTGCCTATTTTTTGGGTTTTCACCATCTTGGTAGAGATTCTATTTTTGCTACCAAGGCACCTGTTTCCAGGTTTCACCAAGGCACTTTTTCTTTTTCTCATTTTTTTGTATTTTTCATTTTTCCAATTTTTTTGATATTTTTCAAATTTTTGATTTTTTTTGTACTTTTAATATTTATTTATTTTTTTGGATACATCAAGGTGCCTATTGCTAGGTTTTCACCAGGATGATCATTTTTTTCGGGACTTTTTCCAATTTTTATAATTTTTTTAGGACATTTTTTAAAATACTGAATGCCTTAGGCGTAGAATTTCTTTAGATGGAGAACGTTGATTGGTTCTCAGAGCCGTTCTCCTTCAGTCATTGAGAGTTGGTAGGCACCCGAGCCAAAAGTAGCAGTGACAACAAAGGGACCTAGCCAGTTGGGTTCAAACTTCCCCTTGCGTTCTCTATGTGATTCATTTTTAGGATTTTCTCTCAAGACTAGATTGCCAACCTAAAATTCTTTGTGTCTGACTTTCTTGTTGTAGCCTCTAAACATTCTCTTCTGATATATTCTAGGTTGATCATACGCTTCTTGTCTATTCTCATCTAGTAGTTCAAGTTCTTGCAACCTAGACACTCTGTAGTCATCATCAGTTACTAGACCATGCATTCTGATTCTTAGTGATGGGATTTCAACCTCAATAGGCAGTACTACTTCACACCCATAAAATAAAGTGAAAGGTGTAGCCCCAGTGAGCATTCTAATACTTGTTCTATAGGCCTAGAGAGATGGATTGATCATGAGATGCCAATCTCTTCCTATTTTATTAACTGTACGATGCAAGATTTTCAATAGATTCTTGTTTGAAGCCTCTTCTTGTCCATTCCCTTGAGGATAGTAGATAGATGACCAATGTTGTGTTATCTTGAATTTAGCACATAAACCATCTAAGTCTTTGTTCTTGAATTGTCCACCATTATTTGTGACTATAGAGTGTGGAATACCATACTGACATATGATGTAGTTTAGAATGAACATAGAAATTTGCTTGCCGGTTGCTTGAGTCAAAGGGACTGCTTCTACCCATTTTGTAAAATAGTTTATAGCTGTAATAATATAGGTATGTCCATTAGAAGAATGAGGATGTATGGATCCTATAAGATCAAATTCCCATCGATGAAAAGGTCATTGTGTATTAAAGGGAATAAGATCTCTCCCTAGTGCATGAATTAAGTTACCATGTACTTGGCACTTTTGACAGTTCTTAGCAAACTTGATTGCATCTTTTTCCATTTCAAGCCAATAGTACCCAACCCTAATAAGATTTTGAGTGAGTGTTAAACCATTCAAGTGTGATCCACATATACCTTCATGGACTTCCTCTAATGCACATTGAGACTCTTCCCATTCTAAACATCTAAGTAGTGTACCATCTAGACCTCGTTTATATAGATCGTTACCAATGATGACATACCAGGATGCATTGCGGATAAGGTATCATTTCTCATGGCGGTTGAAGGTATCATGAATCATTTGGTCTTGGAGATAGGAGAATTTTTTTTTGTATCAGGATGAATCATGACCAACAATGGTGTAGATCATGCGGGTTTCAGGGGAATCATATGCAAGATAAGATAGTGCTTCCACTAGGAACTCATAGCGTAGCTCATGTTTGGGTTACTGTAATAAAGTAGATAGCGTTGCCATAGCATCAGTAGCCTTGTTCTCTATTGTAGGAATTTGTTCAAAAATGATAGATATGAAATATTTCTTTAGATCATCTATCATTCTCTTGTATGGGATCAGCTCTCCATCTTTCATTTGATACACATCATTGACTTGGTGTATTACAAGTTGTGAGTCTCCATGAATGTGTAGTTTTGTCACTCTCCACTCAATTGCTATTTTCATACCATTAAGAAGAGCTTCATATTCAACAATATTGTTTGTGCAAGGAAACTTGATTCTGAATGCTTTAGGGATTGAGTATCCTTGAGGTGTGATGAACAATATGCCTGATCTAGATCCATTCTTTGTATAGGAGCCATCAAAGAATAACTTCCATGTTCTAGAAGAAAGATTCATGATAGAGGAATCTGGGAATTCCATTTGCATTGGTTGATCATCAAACAATGGTGCTTTAGCTAGCTAATCTGCAATAACTTGTCCTTTGATAGCTTTTCTTTCAACATATTCAATGTCGAATTCACTTAATAGCATTTTCCATTTAGCCAATCTACCTATGAGGTATGAGCCAACATGTAATGTCTCAGTTTCTGTGATGCAAACATCATAGCTAGACAAAATTTCTCAATCATTGAATAGTTCTTCTCATATACTACCAATGTTCTACTGATATAGTATATAGCTCTTTCCTTCTTATTCTCATCATGTTGAGCTAGCAATGCCCCTAGTGATGTATCTATGGTGGAGACATAAGATCAATGGCTTCCCTTGAATAGGAGGCATCAAAATAGGAGGATTTGATAGATATTTCTTGATATGATTGAAGTTCTTTTCACATTCTTCGTTCCATGCAAAAGTCACACCTTTATGTAATGTTTTTGTGAAAGGTTGTGATATGTCTACTAGCTGAGATATGAAGTGTCTGATAGATTGTACTCTCCCTTGTAACATTCTCATTTGACTGATGTTCTTGGGAGGTTTCATCTCCATGATAGCCTTAACCTTTTTCGGATCTACTTCAATTCCTTTCTTTGAAACAATGTATCCTAGGAGCTTTCCAGAAGTGACACCAAAAGCACACTTCTTAGGGTTTAGTCTGAGACTAAACTTCTCCATTCGATCTAGTATTTTTCTCAAATCATTTAGATGTTCATATCTTATCATAGATTTTGCCAAAGTATCATCAACATAATCCTCCATAGTTCGATGCATCATGTCATGGAAAATAGATGTCATAGCTCTTTGATATGTAGCACAACATTCTTAAGCCTAAATGGCATGACATTCCAATAGAAGGTACCCCACACACATGTGAAAGCAGTTTTCTCTTGATCTTTTGGAGCAATTTTTATTTGGTTGTATCTAGAAAAGCCATTCATTAAAGAATACATCTCGAAGCCCACAGTCATGTCCACTATCATATCAATGTTAGGTAGTGGAAAATCATCCTTAGGGAATGCTTTATTTACATCTCTAAAATCTGTGCATACTCTTATAGATTTGTTTGGTTTAGAAACTGGAACAATGTTAGAGATCCATTTTGCATTGTAATGCCCCACCAGGGAACCCAAAAGAAATTAACCTAAAACATGCCACTAAGTTTGGTGAATAATTTTTTTTTCTAAAATTAACATACAAGATAAACAACAGTGCAGAAGTAATTACCATTTACTCACATTAATACAACATCCAACACAAATTATAAATCTTGAGCGTCCCATGACGTAGAATTACTTAAGAACAAAACACAACTAAACTAACATCAACAAAATATTCCATAACATAAGTATTACAATTACATGATATAACAATAAATACAATTCTCATGGACATCCATGACATATAAATAAACTGGCATCCACTGCACATGTCGTAGGGTATGTAGTAATCAATCTAACTATAGTAGTACAATGTTCAGATTAGGTATCACATGCGATACACTAATACAGGATTACAAATAATGAAGATATGATAAGATACATCAAAGAAGAAGCATCACAAGGAATCCATCTGTGAAAACACCATTAAGCACCAGGACCAGGATGTCGAATCTTGAATGGTAAAGAATCACTACCACCCGTCTATGTAGAACCACAAAGGCCTACCCCACCATGCTGAGGAGATAACAACAAACCCCAATCGGGTAACCAATACAAAACAAGGATATACTCTAAGCAGAAGGATCCTGAAAGCACTCTAACTCAATGGAAGCATAATAAAGTAATAGGTACAACTCACTAATCTAGAGGCAATCCGACACATGTAGAATAACCAAACTATGCATAGGAAGGTGTCATCATGTACATCTAACCCTTGAGTTTTGTCTTGGTAATCTCTCTAGATCCCGACACCCAAGTGACCATACACAGTATCAATGACCTCTCATACAGAAGAAGTCATCAACTATGCCAATTCATCCCTTTAAAGGGGGCTAGTCATCTTCTCAACACCATCTTAGTCTATACTAGCACTCAAGCATGGGTGAGGACTCATATCTTATTAGGTTCATTTAAATACCCCTTAATTATATTAGGTTATCACTTGATTACTGATACTTACAATAAGTGATCCTAGCAACCACTTGTGGGCCCCGACGCTTATTGCAAGCCACCTCCTACTACTTGTCTAGGTAAACTACCCTAGGCTCACAGATCTCTCCTAGATCTAACATAGATAACATCAGATAGTCATACTTCCAGAATCATTGCAGGAATCAAGATTGACTACATATACATAATCACTGGAACAAAGTAATTCATGAGCCTATAAGGTCAAATGGGATATAAAACAATTCACACTCATGCCAAGCATAAGAAACAACATGAACATAGAAGACACTTCCCAAGCCTCTGTGTTTTCCTAGGTCATCTAGCTCCCATAAAACAGATAAACCCAATAACTAGGAAAGATAGAAATCATATTGCATAAAACAAACAATTTCAGTATAAAAAGATGCATGTATAGACATAAGATAATCATATGTTCAATATCCAATCAAACGATTATATTAAAATCAAACCATTTAATTAAACTTAATCTATTTGCCAATTCAGATTTAATTAACCTATTAAATAATCGTTTACTAAAACATTTAACAACAAAGTCCACTAGTCCAATTAAAAGCAATAGACAAATTTTGTTCAAAGTCCTAATAATAATTCCAAATAGTGTTTTCTTTAATTAATATTAAATAAAAATCATTAATAAATACTATCAATAAAATTTATCAATATTAATTTTTTTTTTTAAAACAATAAAAATTATTATTATTAAATAATCATAATTAATAAAAATTACTAGTATTTGACAAAATCTATTAATAAATATTATTATTATTAAATAATAATTATTAAAAAATCTAAAATCTATTAATAAATTATTATTGTTACATAATAATAATTATTAAATAAACTTTAGTTACGAAAATTGTTTTAAACAAAACTTAATTAAAAATAATAACAAAATTTAATTTAATTTCCATGAAATAAAAAGAAGAGCGCGAAATTCAAGGGAGGGGAAGACCTCGGTCTTACCCCATTCCCTGCGCCACATTCCTGTCGTGGCCAGGCCTGTCACATGACAGGCTAGGCACTGTCGTGTGGTAGTACCTAGTTTGCTGTGTGGCAGACCTTGTCTGCCATGCGGTAGGGTACCGTCGAGGAAGCATGGGGAGATGGGGATTGGTGGCCCCCACTCCCCCAATTCAACTTTTTTATTTTTTATATTTTATCATACGAAATTTTAAATATGATTTGCCACACCTTAACAAATTTAATATATTTTTGTTTTAAAACATCACTAATTTATTATATGCCATTCAACAAAACCCACTCATTTTCCAATCTCTTTTTTTTTAATAATATATTTTTGGAAACTGAAATCAATGACCTGTAGATTTTTTTTTCCAGAAAAGGGAAATATGACTATTTTTTTCAAAGTCTCATTGCAATTTTTGTCTTTTTCCTTAAACTGTCTTATCCACTATAGTTTGCAAATTCATTTCTAATTGCTAATGTAATTTTCTACCATTTACAAGTAAATTATTTTCTACTGTGGTAATTTAATTTTGACTATCATTTTTTTGACAGAGATTGGGTTTTTACCCAGATTGCATTTTTCCATGCCAAAATTGATTTTTCTCAACAACCCATTTATTTATTTCATCTACTCAATAGTTTGAACTATAGCCAGTTTAATTTTTTATTTTCTAAGGTTTCTACAATGAATTTTCTCACGAAATTTTGACAGCATAACCCTACTATGCCAAGTCATAATATAAACTGAAAGTCATAATTCTAAAGGTTTTCTAACACCCAAATTGAAAGCATAATTGAAAACAGATCTATAACAATACATCAAAACAAGCATATAAAAACACTGAAAATTCTACAAATGAAATTACAAGAAGTTTCCTTCAAACCCTACCTCAATTCCAATGCTAGAAACTGTAATGGAATGCCTGTAGAATGATGAAACTCCCAGATCTATCAATAGAAGAACTCAATCCTGCAAATATGAATCATAGTATATGCAAAGCCCAATTCCAGATGCAAGCAATATTCACCCAGAAAACTCAAGCACACACACACAAAACTCAAGAATCACAAAAATATCTAAAATTCTCCAAAAGCTCTCTCTCCACAAATCTCCAACAACTTGATTAAATCTAAATGAATGTAAATTCCTCCTATTATGGATTCAACTCCACCATTCATGCAAACCCTAGATGACTCATTAGACAACTCCTATTCAAACTACCTTTCTTAATGTTGAAAGAAATTACTAATTATTAATTAAAAATACATATTTTATGCACAACTCAACTCAGTCTCCTAAAGACAAGTTGTCTACTTTTTGAAACAAAACATATTCAAACTTAATAAAACACATATTATTATTATTATAACCTCTCATTAAATAATTTAATATTCAAAACACCATTAAATCATGAAATTTAATTATTTAAAATCTAATGGACATTATTATTCCTATTTTCACATAATTAATTAATTAAATCCAAATATTCTAATATTTGATTTTTAATTAATTAATAATCATACAAAAACATAGGGATTAAATTTAATATTATTTCCAACTATAATATTAATTTCCATGACTATAGAAAATCATATACACCAAAAGGCAATAAATCAAGATCATCATATAAAACAAACAAGCTCAAGAAAGGGATCAACGAACTTTGTCAACCTGACAAATTCGGATAGGGTAGTCAATAGATACTTATCCAACACTTAGGATAAATAGGCTTAGGATAGGGTTTTGGGTCTGTGTATTATCTCCCCTCTTTACCATTGAGATGAATGTTTATGGGCACACTCACTCCTACCAATTCAGGGAAGATGATGCCTTGTACCTACAAACCTGTCATCATAAGATGAAGCATGTACATACAATAATATATAGCAGACAATGATAGGGTTGTTAGGAATAGTCCCAAGAGATAACTAAGAGGGGGGGGGGGGTGTGAATCAGTTATCTACAAGTTTCAATTCTTTATCCAATTAAGTATACTTAAACATAAAGCATAAACATAATGAAAGAACACTTGAACACAACACCAATATTTTGGTTACGGGGAAACCCAAATAGGTAAAAACCCCAGAGCGACTTGATACCCACTAATATTATGTACTTGTGTATAATGATCCTTGTTAGAAGATCTTTTACCCTATTAGGAGTAGCTTTACAATATATTAAGTATAGTAGACTTGGTCAAGGGTTGGACCCTGTTAGGAGTCTTTTATAATTGTCTCTGTTAGGGGAGAGGACGCACTGTCCGAGAGCTCACTGCTCAAATGGGCGAAGGCTACAACCTTCTGAATAACAAATACACACTATATCTGGATCTTGGTGAACTGCACTTTGACCTATTGTCTAGATCAGTTCCAATGAATAGCACAAGTACTTTACTTGGTCACATAGACCTTCTTCTAATGGCTCAACACTTCGCACACTCTTCTCTACTCTGCTTAATCAACCATGAACCACACTCTGGCAATCACAAATGATTGCCTATAAATATCTTTCCTCTAAATGATATAATCAAGTCGGCCTGTTAGAACCACCTTGAAATCATAATAGAGAAACCATAACAAACTCCAACAAACATTTTTTGGCTCTATTATGCATGCAACATATTCTAGGACCTGTCCAATTAAGATAAATGTAGACGCACGCTACATACTGTCGGCTCCACCAAAATAACTAGAACTTTCTCTGTAAGCTGAATTAACTCATGCGCTCTTAATAAAACATCAATAACACTTCTCCAAGATTAACTCTGAGGGCGCATACCCTCAAGATAGGTGCAACTCAAGAACCAATAAAATCTCTGTCAGCTCTTTTGAACAAACACAGGAAACTGCTACTGGCGAATAGCGACTACATAACTTCACTTGCATTCATCATCAGACATAACTGAATGTTTCTCCCCCTTAGTCTATTACTCCTCTTTTTACTTCTATTTTTCATGACTCTATATATACTCCCCCTTTGACATCAATGGAAAAGGGAGCCATTCATTGTAAGCACCGATACTACTTTTGAGGTAGAGTAGTCAACCTTCCACCAGTCTCGAAGGACTGATGCCTTTCCTTCTTTCTTCTAAGTAGAATCAGAGAAGGGAATTACTCCCAACTTCTCCTTGAGATACTCAAAAGTATCCTTAGGCAAGGGCTTTGTGAATATATCTACCAACTAATCTTTAGTACTCACATAGTCCAACTTGAATTCTTTCTCTGTCACTTTCTCTCTTAGCAAGTGATACTTGATCTATATGTGCTTTGTCTTTGCATGCATCATAGGGTTCTTTGACATATTGATAGTGCTAGTGTTATCACAGTGAATAAAAATAGGATAATCAATCTGAATTCCAAAATCTTTTATCATCTACTTGATCCAAACAATTGTAGAACAATTCAAGGATGCTACAACATACTCCTCTTCTGCTATTGATTGAAAAATACAATTTTGTTTCTTGCTTGTCCAGGTGACAAGTCTATCACCAAGAAACATTGCTCCACCTGAAGTAATCTTTCTGTCATCAACACATCTGGCCCAATCTACATCAGTGTACACATGAAGCTCAACATTTTCTGAATTAGGATACCCTATACCATAATCTATAGTGCCCTACAAGTATCTGAATATTCTCTTTACTGCCATGAGGTGACTTTGTTTAGGCTTTGCTATAAATCTTCCAACTATATCAACTGCATTGGAAATATCAGGTCTAGTTTGAGTAAGATATATGAGTTTACCAATCATAGACTTATACAATGTTATATCTACTGCTGGTGAGTCATCTTCTTTAGTAAGCTTGCATCTAGTGATCATAGGGGTTCCTACTGGCTTGCAATCATCCATCTTGAATTTCTTTAGTATCTCTTTCACATACTTTGACTGATTAATAAAAATTCCTTTTTTTGTATGCTACACATTTAGTCCCAAAAAGTATTTGATAGGACCAATAATACTCATCTCAAACTCATTCTACATTTGTTTGGCAAATTCAACACTAAGTTGGTCATTACCTCCAAAGATAATGTCATCAACAAATATAGCTACAAGTAGTAAACCTTCAGATGTCTCTCTAATGAGTAGATTACAATCTATTGCTCCTTTCTTGAATCCAATCTTTGTTAAGTATCCATCTAGTCTCTCATACCATGCTCTAGGGGCTTGCTTAAGTCCATAGAGGGCTTTCTTCAATCTGCATACCATATCAGGTCTATCTGATAAGGTGAATCCTTCAGGCTGCTCAATGTATACTTCTTTCAAATCTCCATTCAGGAATGCTGACTTGACATCCATCTGATAAACTTTGAAGTTTTTAACTGTAGCATAGGCTAGAAACAACTTAATATCTTCTAATCTTCTCATAGGTGAAAATGTGTCTAAATAATCAATGCCTTCTCTTTGCGCATAACCCTTACATACTAATCTTGCTTTATTTCTTACTACTGTACCATCTTCATTCATCTTGTTTCTAAATATCCACTTTGTTCCAATCACATTCTTATCACTAGGTCTTGGGACCAGTTCCCAAGTGTCATTCTTAGTAATCTGATTGAGTTCTTCTTTCATAGCATCATGTCAATCTGAATCATTATATGAATCTTCAACACTTAAAGGTTCAATCTGAGATAGTAAACATACCGCTTCACTGCTAGCTGAGTTCTTTGCTTGTGATCTTGTTAAGACTTTGCCGCTTTGATCTCCAATTATGTATGCCTTGGAATGATTTCTTGATGTAAACTTTGGAACTTTAGGTGATGTTGAGTCATCAGCCTTAGGAGTATTTTTTCACTTGTCTTAGGGTCATTGAATAACACATCAATTTTGTCAAACATTTCTTCAATAACTGTGTCACTAGTGGAGTGTCTAGGTTCTTCTTCAATCATGGGTGAGTAATCATGATATCTTTCTTGAATCATAAACTTTTCATCAATCTTTACATGAGAATTTTCAATGATCTTCTTCAATCTTAAATTGAAACATCTATAAGCTTTAATTTTAGTAGAGTAACCAAGGAAAATACCTTCATCACTTCTTGCATCAAACTTGCCTACTGCTTCATCTCTCTTGATGTAGCACTTGCTTCCAAAGATTCTGAAGTATTTTACTTGGGAACATTACCAAACCATATCTCATAAGGTGTTTTGTCAGCGCCAGGCCTTAATTGAATTCTATTGATGTTATAGACTATTGTATTAACCGCATCTCTCCAATAGGTGTGTGCAACTTTTCCTTCTATCATAATGGTGTGCATTGTATCAAGAATGATCCTATTCCTTCTTTCTGCAATTCCATTTTGCTGAGGGGTTCTAGGTTCACTTAACTATCTTTTTATGCCATGTTCTTCGCAGTACTCATAGAATCTGTCAGAAGTGAATTCTCCTCCTCTATCCAATCTTAGACATTTTATCTTTAGTCCAGATTCATTCTCAACCTTAGCTTTGAATATTTTGAACTTCTCAAAAGCTTATGACTTATCTTTTAAGAATGCAACCCACATCATCCTAGTATAATCATCAACAAACAAAATGAAATACCTTTCACCATAGTATGATCTTGTTTGAGTTGGACCACATAGGTCTATATGAATCAGATCCAACTTGTTCTCTACTGAATTCTACTTGCTCCTGAATGAATTTCTCACATGCTTCCCCATCACACATTCCCTGCATATAATATCAACTAGCTTTTCTATGCTAGGTAGATCTCTTACTACCTTAACATTACTTTTCTTTACTATGTTATCAAAATTGATATGACATAGTCTTTTATGCCATAACCAACTGTCATCAACTTTAGCAACAAAACAACTTGCTTTTGAATTGAGTTGAAAAACATTACCTCTTGTCTTTGTGCCTGATGCAATCATAACACCATCTTTATTGTTAATGATTCATTTTTCATCTTTGAACTCCAAATGATAGCCTTTTCCAAGTAACTATCCAACACTAAGAAGGTTATGTTTCAAACCATCAACATAAAGAACATCATCAGTACTATTCTTTCCATCTAGAGTGATGGCTCCTCTACCAACTATTGGTTTAGGAGCATTGTCTTGAAATTTGACCATACCGCCATTGTATTTGTCCAAATGAACAAACCTGCCTTTATCACCTATCATGTGATGTGAACAACCACTGTCTATAATCCATTCTATCATTATGTCAACTTGTGAAATCAATGCTAGCTCTTGATTCTCTTTCTTATCTTCATGAACTATCTTGTTATTCATTTTGTCTATAATAGCAATGAATCCAATTTCTTCTTCACCAGATTCTTCATCTGAAACTCCATCTCCAGCATAGTACCAGAGGTGTTTGCAAATTTCTTACCATGGATTGTTGCTTTGAAAGCTGTCTCACTCTTAGGTTCTGTCTTCAATCTTGAAATCTCAAAAGCTAAGATTTTTCTGATCAAGGTTTCTCTCTTGAAATTTGATGTAAGCTACATGGTCACATCAAGAATGTTGATCTTTCTTTCATATTCTGGAGTAAGAGTAGTCATCAACTTGTCCATAATATCCTCCTCAGAAATCTCTCCACCATTGTTCTTGATTCCAGCAACGGCTTCATTAATCCTCTAATTGTAAGCTCTAATATTTTCTTCAGGCAACATCTCTAATGCATTGTATCTTTTCTTTGATGTCTTTTTGTGTGCATCCTTTGCGTGTTTGTCTCCTTCAAATATGTCTTCTAGGTGCTTCCATATTTTGTGGGTTGTATCTATCTTTTTTACTTCTGAAAATTCACCATCAGATAGGGTGTTGATAAGGGCTTTTTTAGCAATAGCATTCTAATGAAACAATTCCTTTTGTGCATCAGTAGCATCATCTTTTGCAAGGTCTTCTAAGGTAGGAATCTTGGCTACTTTGATAGTTACATTAAAAACTTCAAAAGCAATGCACTGCAAATGGGTCACCATCTTGTTCTTCCAATCAAGATAATTCTCTCCATCAAACTTAGGACTTTCTTTCCTAAAGTATGCCATCTGATCAACCTCAAGTTGTTAAACTTTCCCTCTAAGGCACTTGGCTCTGATACCAATTGTTAGGAATAGTCCCAAGAGATAATTGAGTGGAGGGGGGGTGGGGGGGGGGGTGAATCAGTTATCTACAAGTTTCAATTCTTTATCCAATTAAGTATATTTAAACATAAAGCATAAACACAATGAAAGAACACTTGAACACAACACCAATATTTTGGTTATGGGGAAACCCAAATAGGTAAAAACCCCGGTGGGACTTGATACCCACTAATATTTTGTACTAGTGTATAATGATCCTTGTTAGAAGATCCTTTACCTTGTTAGGAGTAGCTTTACAATATATTAAGTATAGTAGACCTAGTCAAGGGCCCAACCCTGTTAGGATTTTTTTACAATTGTCCCTATTAGGGGAGAGGACGCACTGTCCGAGAGCTCACTGCTCAAATGGGCGAAGGCTACAACCTTCTGAATAACAAATACACACTATATCTGGATCTTGGTGAACTACGCTTTGACCTACTATCTGGATGAGTTCCAATGAATAGAACAAGTACTTTACTTGGTCACATAGACCTTCTTCTGATGGCTCAACACTTTGCACAGTCTGCTCTACTCTGCTTAATCAACCATGAACCACACTCCAGCAATCACAAATGATTGCCTATAAATATCTTTCCTCTAAATGATATAATCAAGTCGACCTATTAGAACCACCTTGAAATCATAATATAGAAACCATAACAAACTCCAACAAACATTTGTTAGCTCTATTAAGCACGCAACATATTTTGGGACCTGTCCAATTAAGATAAATGTAGATGCACGCTACACACTGTCGACTCTACCAAAATAACTAGAACTTTCTTTGTAAGCTGAATTAACTCATGCGCTCTTAATCGAACATCAATAACACTTCTCCAAGATTAACACCAAGGGCACATACCCTCAAGATAGGCATAACTCAAGAACCAATCAAATCGCTATCGGCTCTTTTGAACAAACATAGGAAACTGCTACTGGCGGATAGCGACTACATAAATTCACTTGCATTCATCATCAGACCATGTGTCCATGAACTTAACATCACTAACATGTCTTCAACATATATCCTAGGGTGTATGCCCATAAGACAACTATACGGATAACCATACACCGAACACTGCTGACACAAGTTGATATAAAATTGTCTGTACTAACAGTTAACCTCTGTGCCCATGATATTATGTTGATATCATGTCCATGCTTCATAAACTGAAAGCTTACTTCATAAGACTTCCACACATGTTACTTTCCATATGTTGTCATCAATGACAAACATACAGTCAGTACTGGCCTACTAGAAAATCCCCAACAAGGGTACAGTCAATCATGTGGATCTCGACAAAGCAAGTAACTACACCTCCACCCTCTACCACACAGACACACAAAATAAGTACATACATGTAAACACCATACACATGCAAGTATGGGGTAAGTACATCATAATCCAACTGAAACATAAGCATCACATCATAAAAATATTAACATCTAAATATGAGATCATATGACATCATAACATAATCATATTTGGATCATCAACAATCACTGAAATAATAAGATCTGCACACATACAATGTGGCCTAAAAGAGTATGGCACTAAAAAACTAAAAGCAAACTATGGGGGTACTACATGCATAATCAATAACATGGATGAATCCAACTTTTAGTAGTTTCTCTAATTCAGCTTTGACCAAGAGTGCAACATGTGGATGCATCTTTCTCAATTTTTTTCTTAACAGGTTTGACTCCTAGAGCTATAGATAAATGGTGCATTATAAGAAATATAGAAAAATGGACTATAGGTTCATTAACCTCTTACATCAAGAATTCGATCAAAATCGACATCAAAGTCCTATCCTAAGGCACATCTGCACATCAGTTTATCAAAAACCTAATTGATTATCTTAATTTTGCATTAGGGAATTTTCCTTAAATATTCCTAATTTATCATAATTATCTTTAATTAAATATTATTTGGCAATAAATGTCATTATTTATCCTAAATTTGATTAATTGAATATGATGAATATTTAATTAATTAATTGCCACTTAATTATTTAATTAGATTTAATTGCATTTATTCCTAATTAATATTGTTTTATTTGACAATAAATCAAATTTGCTAAAAATAATCAATTGAATTCTTATTTAATTGATTAAATCAAATTGTTAAATTTAATAATATAGTTTTGGAATAAAGTTTGATTTAATAATTGATTAACTCATAAATCAATTATTTTAATTCAAAATCAGTTAAATGGAAAACAAATCACTTTATTTATTAAATTAATTAAATCATGCACAATCAGAAAAGCAGTTAACTTTAAATCAATTTTCAATTTCAATTTGTTAACTTTCTAAACTCAACATCTGATGATGAGTTGAAAAAGAGAACTAAACTCTATTTTGAGATAAAAACTACTTTTGCATAATTTTATGAGTTTATTTATTCTTAATTTCTTGTTAACTCAAAAATCAACCTGAGTTTATCAAGAGTGATTTATGGATTTTCTCAATGCATCCTCAAGCCCTGGATTTCTCTAAAAACAAGGCTCAGCTCTTCACAAATCTCTCTCATATCCCCCACAAATTTGCATACTTGAGCTCTGGTGAATTTGCATCTGAAGAATCAAGTTATTGTGAATAGGCGATTGTGAGATTTTGTTATTGTTTTTGAGGGTTCATAACATTTATAGCATATCATTGTTAGATTAATTTGCATATCATTCCAATTCATTTCTACATTAGTTTCATATCAATTTTCATCTTATTGCATACAAAATCTTTTTAAAAAAAGATTAATCTGCATTTCATCTTCATTTCTTTCAGTCATTTAAATCCTTCATTTAGGTGTTGCATTATCACTTATCTCAGTCTAATCTGAGAATACCATACTCGCACCTACTAGAAGGCAGTAAATCATCTGGTTAACTTAGTTTTAATTACTTACAGATTTCTTTGATTTGCTAACCTCTAATGTTTTACTGAAGTGTTGTGTCTCCAGCTAGGTACAATTTTCACACACATATTTTTGGTGCCCACCGTGGGGCCCTGAAATGGGTTTCCATTCTATTCTATCAAATTTCTATCATTTTTCTCAAACCCACGACCACAAGGTTAATTTTTATGAGTTTTGTGATAAATTTTTGGGCTGTTTTTCAAGAAATCCGACTGGTATTTTTATTGGTACATGCACATATGACATGATATGGATCCAAAATTTATATTCCTAGAAAGGTATTTGAGTTAGCTTTCATTTTCCATTAGTTTGAATTAATTTTGTCTTGATTTGCAAAAGTTATGGTCATTTTAGTACAGACTGGTCAGAACCTAATTTTATGAAATCCGACTAATTGTTTTACTAGTACATGCACATATGACATGATACAGATCCAAAATTTATATTTCTAGAAAGGTATTTGAGTTAGCTTTCATTTTCTATTGGTTTTAATTAATTTCATCTTGATTTGAAAAATTTATGATCATTTTAGTGAAGACTGGTCAGAACCTAATTTTATGAAAGTTGACTGATGTTTTTATTGGTACATGCACATATGACATGATACAGATCCGAAATTTATATTTTTGGAAATCTATTTGAGTTATATTTCATTTTTCATTGGTTTTAATTAATTTTGTCTTAATTTTCAAAAGTTATGATTGATTTAGTGCTGACTAGTTAGAATCTATTTTTTTTTGACAGCAGGTTTTTCGATTATCAAATGACATATTATCTTTGACTAGCCTAATTTTCTACCCATGGGGTTGACAAGTTGTGTTTCTTTTTTGATGGATTTTTATAAAAATGGGTTGCATGTACAAGAATAGGTAAGTTTTTCATAACAATGGTCTGCAGGTGCAGGTGCAGGTACATCCCGTGGGTACACAAGATAGAAGACAAATGCTCAAAAATTGATAAAATAGGTAAAATCTACTAAGCGCGTTGCAAGGAACTCAAGTATTTTGATACATCTGATAACACTTCATTTTGGGATATAAAACAAACTCTCTTGTGTCAAGCTTGAGTGTCTTTACAGCTTTCATAATTCACACTTCAGTTTTGGGCTATAAAATGAACATAGATTTGTTTTTTGCATATCTGTTACACATAGTAAATAGGACCTATGAACACTATTTGTGGATGATCTTGAGAAAGTGGGCTTCATTCACTTGTTCATGCATGTGAAGATCTTCTTGACAATAGATCCCCTTGTAGGTAGGGAGGATACTGAGATTATTTCATGATTTTACTGGGTTTGGTCCTCAGCTTTTGATCGATACGTTCTCTCTCCGGAGGGATCGATAGACATAGTTGTTGACATCAAAAATCTTGGTGAGATAATTTCAGTCTTAGCATGTCAAATTAATCTATCTGCTTTGTTTTGGTGAATTGAAGAGGCTAGGGGATTATGCTCTACTTCCTTTTTGGATAGTATCAAAAACTCAAATCCTTGGATCTAGACCAAGTCCCCATGTGGTATCTTTTGTGAGTCGCCTTTAGAGAGGGTTAACCATAGTGGACATTCTCTTTATTAGGTTAATGATGTGGATGGAACCTCAAGAGGTAATAGCCATTTTCACTATGGTAGCAATAGTTGCTATATAAATGTCTTTGTGGAAGAAATCTTCACAAGTGTGGTCTCTTATTGGGCTGTCATATCTCCCTAGTAGCTCCTGATTGATTAAATTCTTGGACTGTGTCAAAACCCTGGTGCACCTAGATTGGAGTTCTCCCTCTTGAGATCACAAAATTTGCAGAGTCAAACCATTACTACAAACCCTAGTGAGGCCAAATTTTTCATTTTCTAGGACTATGTGTGTTATTGACAAACTTTTTTTTGAGAACATACACAAATAGCATTCCTAGGGATTAGAACAATAAGTCACTTGATTGTTCATGTGCAAGGTTTCTTTGACCCTTGCTCATTATTTTCAAACATTCTTAAATTCCCTTGCTTTCTGTTCTGCGTGCTTGTTATCTACTTGGTTACTGAAAATGAACATACCCTAGATGAACTACTACACAAATCTTCAAACCTAGACAGAAAATTTTTGCAAACAATCTGAAACTGAAAAATTGCAAATCTGAAGCAAAAATCCTTTTTGGTGTCAAAACGCATCCTGAAATTTCAAAACTCATATCAAAGCTAAAGTCAAAGTTGTCAGAAACCTTCAAAATTTATCAGAAAATCAATTTTTTTTACAGCCAACTTCCAGATTCTGTCAAAATATTCACTGTGTCAGGAACATAGCAGAACAGTAAAAAAAATACAATCTATTTGCCTAAAAGTAGTCTCTTTATTTTGATCCAGCCTTTTGATCTATGACATTTGAGAAGATTCAATCTGCTCTCCATTTCCTATCCTCCGACTTGGCATCAAGCATGTGTTCCAAAATCCCTTTTTCTCATGACTATACACTTTGCACACTTATCTACTAGCTAGATGGAAGATTCTAGTCTTACCCAGGTTGTTACCATCCAAAATGCTAAACATACTACCAATCCTGATTGGGGGCCATTCACTGATATCTCTCACATCCTGAATATGCCTTACGGTATGCCTATTCTAAACTATTCCACCACTGTTGCTACTGAACAAGATCCTACTACAAATAATATTCCTCCTATTACAAATGACACTAATGAAGCAGACCTACCTCCTAAAATTTCTCTATTTGACTACATCAGACAATATCACAACATCAAGACAGACTCAAAAGAAAGAGAATGGGATTCCTTGTCTGATACTACTATAACAATACAAGTTGATGTCATACATAGATATACTCCTCTTACCAGCTTTGAAAGGGGAGAAAGTTCAAAATATCAAGAGCAAGAAACTAATGACAATCCTTTCCACCCTTCTATGGAAATCATCCCTATGGCTCCTAGGCCATCTACTTCAAGCTACACTCCAGTTGATCCATCAAATCATGGGTACATAAGACCCCATCCAATTATAGCTTCGTGGAATATTGGCAGGTCCAGGATTGAAATGGTTCCTATCCATGCACTATTCCCACCTGAAGAAGGACCTAGCTCTCGAAATAGATCATCTCAGTTTGACTCACACGATACTCCTTTAAACTTATCTAACTCTTCTAGGACAACTCGCAATCGACAACATTTTATGGAAGATAAATTTCTTGATCTATGTGATTCATTTGTGAATGATGAGGATGATTTTAAACTCTTTCCACTTGAGCCCATCCCATCAACCTCTCTTCCACCCACCTCCCTAAGATAAGTGGCTCACCCACTTCCCACTCCACCTCTCCACCTCAACCATTTGTATCAACCTCTTTCATCCATAATTCTTGAGTCTTTGGAAGTAACTTGGATTTGTAAAAAAAAAAAATTATTATCAAAATCCACTTATATCTCAAAGTCACTATGTCCCACCTAATCGACATGTGACTACTAAGCAAAAGATAGCATTCAAAAGACCACAGGGGTCTTCAAGTAAAAAAGGAGAAAAGAAAATCAAAGCACAAATGGATCTTGAAATCCATCTTACTACTAGGTATTTGAGCAATCTAACTCAGATCCCTGAGGATCAAGCTTCATTCTGGAGATGATTCTTGAAATCTTACTGCTAGGTATCTGAGAAATCTAACTTAGATTCCTAAGGATCAAGCTTCATTCTAGAGATGATTCTCAAAATCTATCTACTAGGTATCTGAGCAATCTAACTCAGATCCTTGGGAATCAAGCTTCATTCTAGAGATTATTCTAAAAATCCATCCTATCAAAATTGCAATAACATTTCTCAAGAAGAAAAAGAGAAAAAAGTCAAAAGCTATGTGGATTCCCAAGCTAAAAGACTTGGATGTCAAAAAATTTCTATTCAAGCTTCCAAATTCTCATACCTTCCTCCATTTCACCCTCCTTGCCTCTCATACTTTATACTCTTCACTCCATTTTGCCTATCCCAAAGTGCATATCGATATCTCCTCATTTCTAATGACATGACTAAGAGAAATCTAGAGCGTACTCTTCTTGAATGTTTAGAGCATGGGAAATCCAACGAAGAGTTAAGATACGTCCATGAGGATATTTGTGAGTCTCACTAAAGTGATCTTTCCTTTACTATGGATCTCTCGATAGTTGAACACTACTGGCTAGATCTCCTAATCGTGCTACTATAGAATAAGTATCAAAATACCCATTGGGGCTACACCATTCACTTTAGTTTATGGGTCTAAAGTGGTACTGTCTATTGAGGTTGAAATCCCATCACTAAGAATCAGAATGCATGGTCTAGTAACTAATGATGACTATAGAGTGTCTAGGTTGCAAGAACTTGAAATACTAGATGAGTGCATACAAGAAAAATATGATCATCTCAGAGTATATCAGAAAATAATGTCTAAGAGGCTATAAAAAGAAAGTCAGACATAGAGAATTTCAGGTTGGTGATCTACTCTTGAGAGAAAATCCTAAAAATCAATTACATTGAGAACGCAAGGGGATGTTTGAACCCAACTGGTTGGGTCCCTTTGTTGTCACTGCTACTTTTGGTGCTGGTGCCTACCAACTCTCAATGACTGAAGGAGAACAGATCTGAGAACTAATCAACATTCTCCATCTGAAAAAATTCTATACCTAAGGCATTAAGTCTATGGTAAAATGTCCTAAAAAAATCTTTACAACCTAAAAAAGTCTTGAAAAAAATGAATATCTTGGTGAAAACCTAGCAATTGGTGCCTCGATGTATCACAAAAAATAAAATTGAAAAATATCAAAAGTACAAAAAAATTGAAAAAAATGAAAAATACAAAAAAATGAGAAAAAGAGAAAAAGTGCCTTGGTGAAAACCTGGAAATAGGCACCTGGTAGCAAAAATAGAATCTCTGCCAAGATGGTGAAAACCCAAAAAACAAGTGCCACTTGTTCAAAACACTCCATCTATCAGTGCAATCTTCATCTTTCCCAGCTTTCAGTCTTTCTTTAGTTTGTACATATCTCCTGGTTTGTTTTCGCATTTCTATTTTCAATAAAGTCAGTATGTACACCAATCAGAAAATATGTCTATCTCCTATCAATGCCATATCCTATGGTCTCCAGTATACCTCAGATGAGTCATATCTGGTCAGAGTCCTTTGAAGCTACATCCAAGTATGTCTGTCTGTCTCCTTACCAGAAAGGATTTTGCAATCAAACATCAACACAAACTGAAAACAACCTTTGCTTCACTGCTTTTATCTCCTTGTATGCTTATTGATTCACATTGAGATTTTTGCATATTGTGTCCTTTCGAGCTCTTCGATGATGTCCTTTATAGGATTTAGAGAGTGATGAATGGGGGCATAATCTTTTCTTTGTTTTCTTCTTTGAGTGAAAATCTAATAACTTTGGAAATTTTGGATTGAAATGGTGTCTGTCTGTAAGAGCCTCCATCACATGTTGGATGGCCATGAGTACCTCGACCATTGATACCCAAAAAATTCAAGGAACTTTCATCTAGCTTACATATTTTTGAATGATTTCTCAATCCTACTGTGAATGGTTATTATCCAAGGATGTGAACGATAAAGGGTCACTGCGGGTAATTCACATTGGAAACAAGAATGAATTCTACAAACTGTTTAGCATGTTTGTTTTGCAAGGCGTATTCAGGTAATCACAAAGTTTATGTTTTGATGCTTATACCAATTGCTATATCAAAATGGACATGATATTCAGGTCATCTTGGCATTTTTGCCTTGGTGCTAATAACTAATCTGACATTCCGAAAACAAAATCAATATTCATATGTCCATGGTTGTCTAGCCAGTGGGTGTTGTATTGACTTTGGCACAAAAATCAATATTCATATATTCATAGTTTCCTAACTAGTGGGTGTTGTATTGATTTATCTGATTACCTACTAAATATTCAGTGATGAAAATGACCGACACATGATCAGTGACTAAGTCCTAGGTCCTAGATCTACATTTCATTATGCATTTAACTTTGCACTTTGCATGATTGCATTTATCTCATGATTTCCAAATCAGCTTGATGCTTAATGATTCTCAAAAAATATGAGACAAGGACTGAGCATTGTATGAAGGTCCCTCCAATGAAATAGCAAGTAGAATCTATTTTTGGGATCAAAATCAAAATTTGAGATTGTTTATATTGTTGACTGCTTGCATAATCGACCTTCAATCATCATAGAAATCCATGATTCAACTTAACTGATTATCTTACATCAAACTATCAAAATTTCAACTTGGTTTCCCATGCTCAACTCATGGTCAAACCTAGTCAAAATTGGTCTCCAGGACCTCCAAATGATGCAGAATGTGTTCTTGAACATGTATTACCACTTCTCAAATCAATTTACATGCTTCTAAACTATTCAACACTAAATTTTCTTGTTAGATTTTGATTTTAATCCCAAAGGGGGCATGGTATTTCACATCATTCAAGTCTATAAATCTAATTATGTTAATCAATTTCTTTTCTTAGTAATCAAGACAACAACCATGTCTAGTTGCTGATTCATCAAAAGACCTCATCGCTAGGGGTATATCACTTGGGGCATATCAGATTCATCAAGATCCATATCAATCTAGTATTCTCTTAATCTTGTAAACTGTATCAGCTCTTCATAACCATGGTTCATTAGTGTTATTTCCTTTTTTCTTTGTAACTGAAGGGTTCGGATGTGATACCACTATGATTCCTTTGGACAATAAGGTCTGGAATTAGGTCACTCACTTCTTCGTAATCATAAGGTTCAAAATCGAGCATTTTGATAATTTTTCGTAATCACCGGCTCATCGTTGTTATAGTTGACATCATCACGATTCTTGGTCAACCAGGACTTAAATCATCTTTTTCCAATCTTTCAATCGGTTTCTGTCTTAGAATCGGTTCATTTTTCAATTCAGTTTAATCATCAAAAATAGATTAATCTTTGAACCATTGCGCTTCACACAGTAATTCAAAGAGGGGCAAAATGTAATACCCCAAAAATGGGCTATAGGTTCATTAACCTCTTACATCAATAATTCGATCGAAATCGACATCAAAGTCCTTACCTAAGGCACATCTGTACATCAATTTATCAAAAACCTAATTGATTATCTTAATTATGCATAAGAGAATATTCCTAATTTATCATAATTATCTTTAATTGAATATTATTTGGCGATAAATGTCATTATTTATCTTAAAGTTGATTAATTGAATATGATGAATATTTAATTAATTAATTTAATTCTGCCACTTAATTATTTAATTAGATTTAATTGCATTTATTCCTAATTAATATTATTTTATTTGACAATAAATCAAATTTGGTAAAAATAATTAGTTGAATTCTTATTTAATTGATTAAATCAAATTGTCAAATTTAATAATATAGTTTTGGAATAAAGATTTATTTAATAATTGATTAACCCATAAATCAATTGTTTTAATTCAAAATAAGTTAAATAGAAAATAAATCACTTTATTTATTAAATTAATTAAATCATGCACAATCAAAAAAGCAATTAACTTTAAATCAATTTTCAATTTCAATTTGTTAACTTTCTAAACTCAACATCTGATGATGAGTTGACAAAGAGAACTAAACTCTATTTTGAGATAAAAACTTCTTTTGCATGATTTTATAAGTTTATTTATTCTTAATTTCTTGTTAACTCAAAAATCAACCGAAGTTTATCAAGAGTGATTTATGGCTTTTTCTCAATGCATCCTCAAACCCTGGATTTCTATAAAATCAAGGCTCAGTTCCTCATAAAAAATTGTGATGATGTCAGCTATAACAACAATGAACCGGTGACTACAAAAAAGTATCAAAATTCCTAATTTTGAACCTTATGATTACGAAGAAATGAGTGACCTGACTCCAGACCTGATTGTCCAAAGGAATCAAAATGGTATCACATCTGAACCCTTCAGTTACGAAGAACCAAGGAAATAACACTAATGAACCGATGGTAATGAAAAGCTGATACAATTTACAAGATAGATTAGGATACCAGATTGATATGGATCTTGATGAATCTGATATGCCCCAAGCAATGTGCCCCAAGAGATGAGGTCTTTTGATGAATCAACAACTAGACGTGGTTGTTGTCTTGATTACTGAGAGAAGATTTAAATCCTACGTTTAGGTGTTGCATTATCACTGATCTCGATCTAATTTGAGAATACCATATTCGCACCTACTAGAAGGCAGTAAATCACTTGCTTAGCTTAGTTTCAATTACTTACAGATTTTGATTTTGCTAACCTATAATATTTTATTGAAGTGTTGTGTCCATAGCTTTTTTCAATCTTTCAATCGATTTCTATCTCAGAATCGGTTTATCTTTCAAATCAGTTTCAATATAAAAAATAGACTAATCTTTGAACCACTGCACTTTGCACAGTAATTCAAAGAGGGGAAAAATGTAATATCACAAAAAAGTGTTAGCTTGTGGTGACTAATTAGGAAAGTACTATCCAGGAAAGTACTGTACACTTTTCCTCCCGACCTTGCCGGGGTTATTTGGGCCGACTACTTATAACTCATTCTAACCCTAAAGCGGGAAAATATTGTATAATATGGCTTAGGGTTAGGGATTTTCATTATGTATGATTTTAGTACTTGCGGTAGAATTGGGCTGTAAGGGATTATGGATTGTAATCAGGTTGTAATCATTGGATAATAATAATATTGGACTCACTGTTGGTGGACGTAGCCCAGGGATTGGGTGAACCACGTTAAATCTGTGTGTCTTGTGTTCTATTCTGTGTGGTTTATTATTTTTTGATATTAGTTATATTTGCACATAATTGTTATTTATGCCTTGTTAATCCTTACAAGTGGTATCAGAGCGAGGTTATTTCGTTCGTTCTTTCATCTATTCTCTGAAGCAGGTCTCACGAGTTAGTGGGAGAGTCTCTCGGTTAAGTGGGAGAAATGGCAGATGAGGGTAGGCTGAAGGTTGATAAGTTTAATGGGCAGAACTTCCAGTTATGGAAGATGCAAATGGAGGATTATCTCTATCAAAAGGATCTATGGCGGCCATTAGAGGGAGTAGCCAAGAAAGAGCAATCAATGTCTCAGGAGGATTGGGATATTTTGGATAGGAAGGCACTGGGGAGTATTCGTCTATGCCTGGCACAATCGGTGGCATTCAATATTACTGAAGCAAAGACAGCTAAAGATCTGATGGAAACCCTAGCGAAGTTGTATGAAAAGCCTTCAGCTTCAAACAAGGTATTTCTTATGAAGTGTTTATTTAATATGAAAATGGTAGAAGGTGGATCAGTTACTGATCATTTGAATGAGTTTAATACAATTACAAGTCAATTAACCTCAGTTAAAATTACTTTTGATGAAGAGGTTAGGGCTCTCTTGATTTTGTGTTCTTTGCCAGAAAGCTGGAATGGCTTGGTAATGGCTGTTAGTAATTCTGTTTTTGGTTCTAATACCCTAAAGTATGATGATGTTATTGGTGTTATATTGAGTGAGAAAATTCGTAGGAAAAGCTCAGGGGCATCCACATCGGGTAGTGTATTGAACACAGAAAGTAGAGGCAGAATAAGAGATAGAGGAAACAACTCTGGAAATCATGGGAAATCAAGAGGAAAATCAAAGGGAAAGAGGTCCGAATCTAAAGGGCCAAATGATTGCTGGTACTGTGGAAAACCAGGTCATAACAAGAAAGATTGTTGGTCTCAGAAGAAAGATCAAGGAGACAAAAATGATGGAAACAAGGAGGCAAATGTGGTAAGTAACAAATCGGAGGTGGATGCTTTGCTCTTGTCCTTAGAAAGTATTGATGATTCATGGGTTTTAGATTCTGGGGCTTCATTTCATGCTACACCCCATAGAAGTTATTTTGTTGATTATGTCCAAGGGGATTTTGGGCTAGTTTATTTGGGAGATAATGAACCCTGTCAGATTGTTGGAAAGGGAAAAATTAAGATCAAGTTGTAGAATGGGAATCATTGGCTACTACAAGAGGTAAGACATGTTCCAAGGCTGAGTAGGAATTTAATTTCAGCAGGGCAACTGGGTGATGAGGGTTGCACAATTACTTTTAATGATAAAAATTGGAAGGTTTCAAAAGGTTCCTTAGTAGTAGCAAAAGGTGTGAAAGTAGGCACCTTATATCTTTGTACAGGTCATACCGTTCCTTCTACTTTAATTGTTTCAGAAGATAATGAATGTTCAGGAACAGTGGCTGCAGTTGAGCAGGAAGAACATCAAATTATTGCTGTAGATTCTGACACAGCACTGTGGCACAACAGACTTGGGCACATGAGTGAAAAAGGTATGAAATTACTTCATTCAAAGAAAGTTTTACTTGGTCTGAAATGTGTCAATATGGATTTCTGTGAAAGTTGTGTTTATGGAAAATGAAAGAGAGTTAGTTTTGTGAAGAGTGGGAAGGAAAAAAAAAATGAGAGATTAGAGCTTGTGCATACAGATGTATGGGGACCAGCTCAGGTATCTTCCCTTGGTGGCTCTCTGTATTATGTTACATTTATAGATGATGCAACAAGAAAAGTATGGATTTATTTTCTTAGATAGAAATCTGATGTATTTCAAACTTTTAAGAAATGGAAATGCTTGGTTGAGAATGAGACTAGTAAAAAGTTAAAATGTCTCAGATCTGATAATGGTGGTGAGTATTGCAGCATAGAATTTGAAGAATATTGTTCCTCTAATGGTATTCATAGGTAGAAAACTGTACCAAGGACTCCATAAGAAAATGGAGTGGCTGAACGCATGAACAGGATAATAATGGAGCGTGCAAGGAGTATGAGGTTGCATGCTAGGCTGCCCAAAAATATGTGGGCAGAGGTAGTGAACACTGCTATTTATTTAATCAATAGAGGCCCCTCTACTCCTTTGGACTGTGGTATTCCAGAGGAAGCATGGAGTGGTAAGAAGGTGAGTTATTCTTTTCTCAAAACCTTTGGTTGTGAAGCTTTTGCACTTATAGATTCTGAAAATAGAACCAAGCTGGAAGCTAAGTCAAAGAAATATGTATTTTTTGGGTATGGCATTGATGAATTTGGTTATAGGCTTTGGGATTTTGAAAATCATAAAATTGTAAGAAGCAGGGATGTCATATTCAATGAGAAAGTATTGTACAAAGATCTGTTGCTGCAGCATGAGAAGAAAGAAAATGACTATGTAGTACTGGATGATACTCCACAAGTTCATGTTCCAGTAGTTCCTTATGCTCCGCAACAACAGCAACAACAAATACCACACACCCCAGTGAGTGTTAGACGGTCAACAAGGCTAAGTAGACCTCCAGAAAGATTTTCTCCATCTTTGTATTCTATTTTGTTAATAGATGCTGGTGAACCTGAATGTTATAATGAAGCTGTGTAGGTGGATACAAAGCTTCAGTGGGAGTCTGCAATGACAGATGAAATGGACTCTTTGCTGAAAAATTAGACATGGGATTTATGTAAGTTACCTGCAGGTAAAAGGGCTTTACAGAATAAATGGGTTTACAGGATAAAAGAAGAGGATGGAGGTACAAAAAGATTTAAAGCCAGATTAGTCGTAAAAGGATTTGCATAGAAACATGGTATTGATTTTGATGAGATATTTTCTTCAGTTGTTAAAATGACTTCTATTCGTACTATTTTAAGTATTGTGGCTACTGAAGATTTGCATTTAGAACAGCTTGATGTTAAAACAGCCTTTCTTCATGGTGATTTGGATGAAGAAATATATATGGTTCAGCCACAAGGATTTGAGGTCAAGGGTAAGGAAAATTTGGTGTGCAGATTGCAGAAAAGTTTATATGGCTTGAAGCAAGCACCTCGGAAATGGTATATTAAATTTGACACTTTTATGAATGGGCATGGATATAGTCGGTGTCATTCTAACCATTGTGTTTATTTTAAGAGGTTGGATGATGACAGCTACATTATTTTATGTTTATATGTTGATGATATGCTTGTAGCTGGGTCTAACATGGATCACATTAAGGGGTTGAAACAACAGTTAGCAAAATCTTTTTCTATGAAGGATTTGGGGGCAGCAAAACAAATCCTTGGTATGACAATTTGTAGAGATAGGAAAAATAGGAAATTGTCTCTATCTCAGGCTGATTATATTGAGAAGGTGTTGCAATGTTTCTCTATGGAAAATGCCAAAGCTGTCAGCACACCTTTGCCTGGTCATTTGAAATTGACTAAGGATATGTGTCCCAAGACACCAGAAGAAGAGACTAAAATGTCTAAGGTACCTTATGCTTCAGCTGTAGGGAGCTTAATGTATGTTATGGTATGTACTAGGCCAGATATTGCACACGCAGTGGGATTCGTTAGCCGTTATATGAGTAACCCTGGTATTGAGCATTGGAATGCAGTCAAATGGATTCTCAGATATTTGAGAGGTACATCCAGTAAGTGTTTACACTTTGGGGGTTCTACTACTACTGTACAAGGCTATGTTGACTCAGATTTTGCAGGAGATATAGATAGCAGGTGGAGTACTACAGGTTATATATTTACTGTTGGTGGGACAGCAGTGAGTTGGATTTCTCGACTACAAAAGGTGGTTGCTTTATCCACTACACAGGCAGAGTATGTTGCTACTACAGAGGCAGCCAAGGAGATGATATGGCTTCAATTCTTCATGGAAGAATTGGGACATCCACAAAAGGATAATTTTCTACATACAAATAACCAAAGTGCCATTCATCTTGCAAAGAATTCTTCTTTGCACTCAAAGACAAAACACATACAGTTGTGGTACCATTTCATTCAATCAATTTTGGATGATGGACAGTTAAGGCTGGAAAAGATTCATACTGATGATAATCCAGCAGATATGTTTACAAAGGTAGTAACAAGGGAGAAGTTGAACTCATGTTTAGCTTCAGTTGGTCTTCTAGACAAAACAAAATAAAGGAACAGCTGAGTCCAAGGTGGTTCAATCTAGTGGGAGCCTCATGTGGGTAGCGGTATTGCTACAGGATCAGTCTCCAAGTGGGAGGTTTTTTTTTTAGTATCGTGTGGATACTGATCAGTCACCAAGTGGGAGATTGTTAGCTTGTGGTGACTAATCAGGAAAGTACTATCCAAGAAAGTATTGTACTACTTTTTGGTTATTTGGGCCGACTACTTATAACTCATTCTAACCCTAAAGCGGGAAAATATTGTATAATATGGCTTAGGGTTAGAGATTTTCATTATGTATGATTTTAGTACTTGCGGCAGAATTGGGCTGTAAGGGATTACGGATTGTAATCAGGTTGTAATCACTGGATAATAATAATATTGGACTCGCTATTAGTGGACGTAGCCCAGGGATTGGGTGAACCACGTTAAATCTGTGTGTCTTGTGTTCTATTCTGTGTGGTTTATTATTTTTTGATATTAGTTATATTTGCACATAATTGTTATTTCTGCCTTGTTAATCCTAACAAAATGGGCTTCATAACCATTAACCTCTTACATCAACAATTCGATCGAAATCGACATCAAAGTCCTAACCTAAGGCACATCTACACATCAGTTTATCAAAAACCTAATTGATTATCTTAATTCTACATCGGAGAATATTCCTAATTTATCATAATTATCTTTAATTGAATATTATTTGGAGATAAATGTCATTATTTATCCTAAAGTTGATTAATTGAATATGATGAATATTTAATTAATTAGTTTAATTCTACCACTGAATTATTTAATTAGATTTAATTACATTTATTCTTAATTAATATTGTTTTTATTTTGACAAATCAAAATTCCTACAAACAATCAATTGAATATTTATTTAATTGATTTAAAATCAAAGTTGTCAAATTTAATGATTTAATTGGAATAACGTTTGATTTAATAATTGATTAACCCATAAATCAATTGTTTTAAATCAAAATCAGTTAAGTGGAAAATAAATCACTTTATTTATTAAATTAATTCATATTAAATCATGCACAATCAGAAAAGCAGTTAACTTTAAATCAATTTTCAATTTCAATTTGTTAACTTTCTAAACTCAACATCTGATGATGAGTTGAAAAAGTGAACTAAACTCTATTTTGAGATAAAAATTGCTTTTGCATGATTTTATGAGTTTATTTATTCTTAATTTCTTGTTAACTCAAAAATCAACCTAAGTTTATCAAGAGTGATTTATGGTTTTTCTTATGCATCCTCAAACCCTAGATTTCTATAAAAACAAGGCTCAGCTCCTCATGAACAATCCCTCAAGCTTTCAATCAATCTCAATCCCTCGAATTTGCATACTTACTCTGGTGAATTGACATCTGAAGAATCAAGCTCTTGCACACAAGGTGATTGTGAGATTTTTGTTATTGTTTTTTAGGGTTCATAGCATTCATTCATAGCATATCATTGTTAGATTAATTTGCATATCATTCCAAATCATTCTAGATTAGTTTCATATCATTTTTTTCATCTTATTACATTCAAAATCCAAAAAAAAAGAGATTAATTTGCATTCATACTACTTTCATCTTTTTGCATTTTAAATCCTTCATTTAGGTGTTGCATTGTCACTGATCTCGGTCTAATCTGAGAATACCATACTTGCACCTACTAGAAGGTAGTAAATCACTTGGTTAGCTTAGTTGCAATTACTTGCAAATTTTGATTTTGCTAAGCTCTAATGTTTTACTGAAGTGTTGTGTCCACGGCTAGGTACAATTTTCACACACACAAATCAGTACCCTCAAAAACTTTTACTGAACTAATTTTTTTTTAATTTAGTAGTGCTTAACTAACCAACTGAATCCATTGTTTGCAACATACATTCAAATAAATGGTAAATGTAAAGTGCATGAAAAATAAATAATAAATCATTCATGAAATGTAACACATGACTCAAGTATTTTGGTTATGCAGAAACCCTTGTTAGAAGGTAAAAACTGCAGTGGGGATGACACCCATAAATTCTTCATTACTATAGTAAATAAAGTATGTCAATTAAGGCTACAATTGTGATCACTTCTGGTGATCTTACCCTATTATGAGTAACATAAGATCGATTAGATCTACCTTGTGAAAGGGTTTTAGCAACACCAAATAAGTGTGCACTCAGTTAGGAGATTTACAACAGACGGTTAAGTCTACTCTGTTAAGAGATTTACAATCCTTCTATAATGGTTAAATGATAATAGAAAATATATGTAAATGACAACTTGAACTTGTTTGAGTTAGATCTATGAAATAGTAAATAGATTCCACCTTTATGTGTAGTATATTACTCTTTGTTATGCTCAGTAGCCTTGTATGTTTCTAATAAACTGAATACTATCTCTGATGACTGCTCATTCATGTAAATCCTCATCTGAATTTTGGTGTCCTGTAAGTGGCTACTACATCATGATCTCCTTGACATGTATTATGTCAAAATCACATCAATTACAATTATATAGAAAATTGCTTTGACCTAATTAGGTTTACAACATCTTAGAAAACCTAAGATCTATGGTGTATAAAAATAACCTAGATAATAAATGATTACATCTATTTAATGATTACATCCATAATAAATGTACCTAGATCTTGGTAATACATTTATAGATTCATGTAAGCCGTTTACATAGATATATGTACCATTGTTTAATACTATGTTGTTTCCTGAACAACTCGGTAAACACTACATTCTTTGTTCGGTGAATTAATTGATGCTTAGTGTGTAGAATGCTCGGTGTTCACTAAATCGATGTTCAATAAACTCTGATGCTCGGTAAACATACTCAGTTAAACCTATGTTCTTTTAGCTTTAGGTTATGCCTTGTAACTTCTCGATATGAAGGCTTTGTAAGTTCAACCAACTAGCTTGTATATCTCCTTATTCCATCTTTTATTGACTGATAGGCTTAGATTACCAACTGATCTTAGTTGATACTAATGCCAACACTTAATGCTCAAATAGAGATAACAATTGAGTCTTATTCAATCTCTTAATCATTTTCTACTTTTCTCTTCATCTACTGTTAACACCTTGAAGCAATGTCTTTACTTCTGCTGTTATATTTACTCTTCCACTATTGTTTGGAAACAATCCCAACTCCAGTTGGACCTAGATTATCTTTAGCTGCCCAATTGAAGTAAGCTTGAAATTAACAACACAAACAGTTTTTAAAGAGGCATTTATTTTTGAGTCCTTAATTTCTTGATCCCTTTATTAAGGAAACATTGTTGGAAACCTTGCACTCTACAAAGATATTTCATTTTTTTATTTTTGTCATATTTATTTTCCTCGTTCTTACTATTTGTTTGTGGATTCTCTAAATATCCATTTCCATTTCTTTCTACAACACATCCATAAATTTTAAACTCTGTAGCTGGAAATATTCTCCAAGGCATTCTATCATGCTTTGCTCCAAATTGTGATTGATTTAGGGACTTGGCCAATAATGCAACCAAGCTGACACCCAATCTGTTTGGGTAAGAAAATGATTCTATGGGAGAGATTTGTATGGTTAAAAAAATCAATAGATTTATTTAGTCTTTTGCATATTTAAGGAAAATCTCAAGCCATTGCACATAAAAGAAAGGTCTATTTGGTTAAAACAACTAATGCTACATGGATTTTTAGCTATTTATTGCTCTTGATTGTTGAATAGCTACTAATATTTAATCATGAATAAAATTAGTTTCTTCATGCATTTGGCTATTAATATTGAATCATGAAGAAAATTGGGAGTGCCCAAGAAAGATGACTCTACTCTACTATACTCTCTTTGAGCTAGGAAGTGTGGTGGTTTTCAATCCACACCTTCGATCCCTCCATTCAAGTGTACTCTATCGATTCTTGTGGTACCCATTGTATGCACCCTAAAATGGTCGCCTAGACTTTGGGCCCCATTTATTAAATTATCAAATTTCTTGAATCAATACTTTGCAAAATTCAAATCAATTTCTTTGATCAATCCTAAATAATTCAATCATTTCAATTTTTCCTAAGGTTTGATTATTTCATCAATAATTTTATTTAATTAAAAGAAATATTCCCTCTTAAATAAATAAAATAACCTTATTTAATTGAAAGAAATATCTTTTAAATGAATAAATTTATTTAATTAAAATCTCTTTTAATTAAATGATTTTATCTTATTTAGAATAATATCTCTCTTTTAATTAAATAATGTTATCTTATTTAATTAATAGAGAATCATTCTTTTAAATAAATAAAAAATCCTCTTAAAGCTCTTTTGTGATGAAAAAGGGAAATAAAAATAAATAAAATAAAGAAAATTCCTTTTCTCTCCACACTTTCTAAAAATGAGCTTTCTTTCCTCTTTTTTGCATTTATCCCACATTGCTCTTGGAGATGCATTCTCTTCCACAATTTCTTATATAAGTAGCCCTCTCCTTCTCATTTCAAATCTAGAATTTTCAAGTTATTGTTATGCTGCAGGTTTTCTTGGCGACATTGGAGCTTTGGAGATCTCATTACATTTTAGCTTTCATATTTACATATAGCTTAATCTTCATAACACCTTAGCTTAGTTTCTTTCATTGTTTTAGCTTAATCTTCACATAGTTTAATTAGCAAAGGAGAGTAAAACTTTCATTTCAATAGAGTAGTTTACTTCTTTGCATTTCTATCATCTAGATTAGTTTTTCATTTACATGCAATAACTTGAAGATCAATGGAGATGAGCATTCTTGCTTCTCATCCTTGAATCTCTCATTTCTTGGTGTACTTGCATGGGCTTAACTAGGTCAATCTGAGGGCCTCATATACAACCCTTGTACTCCATGAATAGAGAGCTGTGAATAGCTATTTGAGACCTCATTGTTGAGTGTTCTTGAATGTAATGATTCATAGAAGTGTGACTACTTTTTAGCACACATTTTTGGCACCCACCAACTTAATACCCATTTCAACAATAGGGGTGCCAATAGTGGAAACAACTCTCCTTCCTCCACTCCTTCCAGAACACCATGTAGTAGAAGGCATTCAAGAAATCCTTCAAGATCTCCTAGTCCTAGAGGAAGAAGGACCTCACAACATGCTCACTATAGGAGACAAACACCTCCTAGGCACTCAAGGCAGCCTTCATAGTGTGCTCATCATAGCTCCCAACATGGAGACAGTAGCTCAGACTTTGATCTTAATTCTCAAGACTTCATGAGAATGCAACAAGAGCCACTCTTCCAACAATATGTGGAGAAGTACTTGGAACAGAACAAAGATAAGTTCCTAGAAAGTCTAATCAACAAGGGTGCAAGAGTCCCTTATAATATTGATGTGGATAAAAAAATTAAGATGCAAAGTCCATCACAAGAGGAAGAAATCAGACAAATGAAGAAAATGATGGAGAAACTTTTGGCACCTAAGAGCTCATTTTCACTAGACTCAATTTGTCCTAATCCTTTTTGAAAAGAGTGTGAGGATGAAGGATTTTCCTAGAAGGGTTGAACTCCCTCAGTATGACAAATATGATGGTAGTGGTGATCCACATGATCATGTATACCAATTTTACACTATGAGCTTTGAGTTTCACCAAGATGATTCCTATCTGATGAGGTTATTCCCAAGGAGTCTTAAGGGTCAAGCAATGGAATGGTTTACCAACATAACTCCCCCTGTCAAGACTTTTAAAGAGCTTGTTCATAGATTTGTTCAACACTTCACGTATAATATTTCAAGATCTGTCACTATGTTGGACCTATGTAACCTAAAGAAAAACCAAGGGGAATCCTTTGTCTCATTCTTGTAAAGGTGGCAGCGACAGTGCTCTTGTTATCCTAGGACCATTCACGAAGATGAGAAAATTGACATCCTTGTCAGTAACTTGGTGCCTGAATTATGGTATGAGGTTCAAAAGATGATCTTCAATTCCTTTGACAACATGGTCGACACTGCATGCAAAATTGAGGATGTCTTAAAAGAGAAAGGAATTTTGACCAGACATGGCAACAATAACAACAATGGTCAAAATAATAATAATTCCAACAAGGATAAAGGGAAGAATGCGCATTGGAACAAAAATAAACAAGTGGTCAACGATGGAGTTGTGGACTCTTCCCAACCTAAGGATCAAGGTGTCCTTCACTTGTCTAGTGTAGTTCAAGCTATGAAGCTCAATGTACTTCCTCAACAAGAGAGCGGGCCAAGGTATCAAGAGAAGCACAAGAAGGAAAAATGTCAATTTTCAAAGCTTGGTGATTCCTATGAGGATGTTTTCAAAATGCTTATTGCCAACAATCTTGCACATCCTCAAGATCCTACAAAACACCATATTCCTGATGTCAAACTGCATTGGTGGGATGAGAAAGCTTTCTACAAATTCCACAATGGCATTAGACATGACATCGAACATTGTTGGAAGCTAAAGCATATCATCCAGGATCTAATTGAGAGTGGAAAGATTCAAATTGATGGGTTAAATACCAACGCTGATCACAAAGCATTTAAAGAGACTTTGCCTAAATATGAGAAGGGGGAAACCTCTAAAACCAAGGATGGAAAGGCTACAATCAACTACACCTACATAACTGCGAAGAATGTGGTTAATATGCTGGAAGTTGTGGAGGAAAGTGTCAACATGATGAAAGGAAAAGATCCCTATGGCTATGACTCTCCTCCTATATTTGATGAAGGACTCGTTGTGGTGCTAAGAGGTCCTAACTCTAGGGTGTCTTCCCAAGGTCTTAATGCATTAACAAGAAGTCAAGGTCCCATTGTCCTTAGAGGACCCAGTTCAGGTCAACCTAATAAACCAAAGAAAGTGGTATCCAAGAATGCCACCACAAAACCAGTTGTCAACCCCAAGCTAAATTATAATCTTGTTGATCAGTTACAAAGAACCCCGGCTCAGATCTCAATCTTGGAACTTTTAGAGTTGTCTCTAAGACACAAACAGGTCCTTGAGGATGCTTTGTGCACAGCCAATGTTCCCAATAATTTAGATGTCGACCAATTCCAAGACATAGTTAATCATATTACCAGTCCTCACTACCTTACATTATTAGAAGATTATGATAAAGCCTTAAGTCACCCACATAATCTTGCCCTTCACATCGAAGTCGTGATTCACAAAACCTGTGTTAGGCATGTGTTGATAGATGGGGGTGTTGGGCTCAATATATGTTCTTTGAGTCTATTAAAGACTTTGGGTTATTCTAAGGAAGTGATCGATACCAGAAAGAAGATCACTATAAAATCCTATGATGAGGCAGAAAGGAGTTCCAAGGGGTTGGTTGTTCTTCTAGTCAGGATTGGCCCCATTGAGAAAGATATTTTGTTCCAAATTGTTGATATTGGTCCTCTGGCATACAATATCTTGCTTGGTAGGCCATGGATCCATGAGATGCAAGAAGTGCCATCCACCTACCACTAGTTTGTTAAGTTCCCCTACAATGGAGTAGAAGTTTGTATACCTGGGGATAGCACCTTATTTGTCAACTCCATTTCAGCAGGGACTCTAGCACAGTGCAAAGATAAGTTCAAATCAATAGACCTTGGTAAGGGGGGTATCAAGTTGACTCCTTTGCAAAGATGCCAATTTCACCTAGGTCTTATGGTAGGCCCTCACAAGAGATGAAACCCTAATCCTTAGCCATGACCTTATTTGGCACATTTGTGGAATCCTCGATGCCCATCCAAGATGAAAAATAAGAGGTCACTGTTAAAGATTGGATCTACAAAGAGGAGAAGTATATGCACAATGAGAACTTCTCTCCTTCTCCCAAAGCTTATGGGAGAGGATATACTTTGGTAAAAAATATGGGCTATCCTAGACATGGCCCTCTCAGCCACAGATTAGATGCTAGAGCCGAACCTCTTAATCATAACCTTTTTGGGCATAAGTCCAAGATGACGGTTGGCCTAGGTTTTCTAAAAAATAATAAGAATATTGTTCCTATCCTTGATGAGTCAGATAGTGAAGATGAATCACAGTACATACCAAATTTGACAAATCAGCAAGACATGTGTGATGATTGGATTCCTTCTACTAGTCTCCTTTGGGGAGATTCAAATAATCCAACCACTCATGCAATAGTTGCAAGCATAGAACAAGATGGATCAGACATAGAAGCAAGAGAAGGTGTTACCCTTCATAACATTGAAGCTCCTACATCAAGGCATCCCAAGCCCTTCTGGTGTAAACATCCTAGCCGAGATTTAGAAATGGACTCACATGAGTATGAGTTAGACTCTCTCTCTGATTGTTCCACAATTGACATGGATGTTGATGTCATCCATACTTATAGTTCTCAACCCAAGGTAGCTGACGAGTCACATGTAGGGCTAGAGGAATGGAACCCGCGTGTTGCCTTGGTGGATGATTCTTCACTTGATAGGTCGACTCTTGATTTGGGTAACTTAGAAGAATACTTGATAGACTCTAACTCTGTAGTCACCAGAGATGATACCATCCGCATCAACAACATTGAACCTGTCATTGAATTACACCTTGCTAATCCTCATCTCATTGATTGGTCCAAACGTTATCAAGAGCCTGAGCTCTTAACATTCCAGAATGACTATGAGATAACTTGTTACCTAAACACCATTGAACCCGTAGTCTCTTCCACCAGTGAACCAACTACAAGCATGATCTAGCCAGACATCAAGTACCTCAGTTGAAAGATAAAAAGAAAATAAAATAAAAAGAATAGGAGTTCTGATGGCGAGAACCACTATGTGGCAGTGTTAGAACTAAAAAAAGTAAAAATAAATGGTGTATCCAAAGGTGAAAACCTCTCAGAGGTGCCTATGGATGAGGTACTTGATCGTCTCCCTAGTTATTTTCAAGATAGATCATCAGTGCTTGTTGAGCCTACACAGTCAGTTAATCTAGGTACAGAAGAGGCTCCATAGATTGTACATTTGGCTCAATCCTTATCATCTCAAGAGAAAGAAGCCTACACTTAGTTCCTACAAAGAAAGAAAGTCAAATTTTCTTGGACTTATTCAGACATGCCAAGGTTGGACACTAATCTAATTATGCATCACTTGTCCATAGCTCTAGGTGTTAAACTAGTCAAACAAAAATTGAGGAAAATGCATCCTCACATTGCTCTTTTAGTCAAAGCAGAACTAGAAAAACTCCTTAGTGCAAGATTTATAAGGGCTATTGACTATGCAGAATGGATATCCAACATTGTACTAGTTTCAAAACATGATAAATCCATTTCAATCTACACAAATTTTAGAGAAATAGAGCATGCCCAAAGGATGATTTTCCACTCCCTAACATAGACATGATAGTGGACATGACTGCGGGTTATGAGATCTATTCCTTAATGGATGGTTTTTCTAGGTATAATCAAATTAAGATAGCTCCTGAGGACTAGGAAAAGACTGCATTCACTTGCCCATGGGGTACTTATTACTGGAACGTCATGCCTTTTGGATTGAAAAATGTAGGAGCTACATATCAAAGAGCTATGACAACAATTTTCCATGACATGATGCATAAGAATATGGAAGATTATGTGGATGACACCTTGGCTAAGTCAAAGAAAAGAGACACACACTTGGATGATTTAGAAGTAATTCTAGATCGTATGGAGCAATTTTAGTTGAGATTAAATCCTAAAAAGTGTGCATTTGGAGTCAACTCTAGAAAACTTCTAGGATTTATCATTTTAGCCAAAGGAATAGAAGTGGACCCAGAAAAGGTTCAAGCAATCTTGGATATGCCACCTCCCAAAAACATTAGCCAAATGAGGAGTCTTCAGGGACATCTTCAATTTATCAGGAGGTTCATTTCACAATTGGCAGATAGAGCTCAACCCTTCAATAAGACATTACATAAGGGAGTCAAATGTGTCTGGAATGAGGATTTTTAGAAGAGCATTGACCAAATCAAGGAGTACTTGGCAAATCCTCCAATATTAATGCCTCCTATCCCAAGGAAGCCACTCATTTTATATGTTTCAGCAATAGAATCTTCCTCAGGGGCATTATTAGCTCAACTTGATGACACTAGGAAGGAACAAGCCATATATTACATCATTTGGACTCTTGTTGCATATGAAGTTAATTACACTAGTATTGAGAAAGCTTCCCTTGATGTGGTGTTTGCTTCCCAAAAATTGTGACACTACATGCTTGTGCACACAATACATCTCATAGAAAAGATTGATCCTCTTAAGTATTTTCTTGATAAGGCTTCCCTCACAGGTAGACTTGCTAAATGGATGGTGGTTCTCTCAGAATTTGACATAGAGTATGTTGAGTGAAAAGCTATAAAAGGACAAGCCATAGCATACCAATTGGCTGATTTCCCAATTCAAGATATCATGCCTATTCAAGTTGAATTTCCAGATGAGCACCTAATGTACATGACTGCAAGAACATGGAAGATGTTCTTTGATGGCTCTTTTATGAAAAATGGTTCGGGAGCTAGAGTGTTGTTTGTTTCTCCTCATGGGTACACAATTCCTAAGTCCTACAAACTATTGTTCCCATGTAAAAATAACATTACTGAGTATGAGGTTTTGACAAATGGACTCAAGATGGCTATTGAATGGAATATCACAAAACTGCACATCTATGGGGATTCACAATTGATAGTCAACCAAGTTAATGAACAATATCAAACAAAAGATGACAAACTGATACCTTATAAGAAAATGGTTGATTCATCAAGATAGTATTTCATGTTTGTCACATTTTAGCAAGTCCCTGGAGTAGAAAATAAAGCAGCTGATGCTATGGCTACACTTGCTTCACTCCTTCAGTTAGAGCAGCATGAGTCTAGATTTGAATTCCTAGTGGAAGAGCTACACTATCTGATTTATGACTCCCAAGAAAGCCATGTTATCTGTACCCTTGTCAGTCATGAATCATCCTGCTATGGTGCCATTTACTCATACCTTCATGATGGCATCATCCCTAAAACATTTAACCAATCTAAAAGAAGAAACCTTACCCGAAACACCTCTCACCATTCCCTCACCTCTAGTGATTTTTATAGGAGGGGTTTAGATGGGACACTTCTTAGGTGCTTAGAAGAGGAATCCAATCAAGCGCTAGTTGATATTCATGAGGGCATCTATGGGGGACATTCTAATGGTCTTCCCATGGCTTGAAGGTTGCTTAGGGTAGGGTACTATTGACCTACCATGCAGCTGGATGCAGTAGCTTTTGCAAAATCATGCGAAAAGTGTCAAAAACACGGTAACCTGATACATGCTCCAAGCAAGGAGCTCATTCCTTCCATATCTCATTGGCCATTTCAACGTTGGGCCTTTGATCTTGTTGGGCAGATTCATCCCAACTCATCAGGTGGACATAAATTTATCATCACTACTACTGACTACTTTACCAAATGGGTAGAAGTTGTTCCACTTTCTGTTGCTTTAGGCAAGACAATTTATCTATTCATTTTGAACCATATCGTCTGTCGATATGGAGTGCCATCTGAGATAACCACTGACAATGGAGGTCAATTTAAAAACAAGGACCTCACACAACTCTACCAAAAGTTCAAGATAAAACAACATTGGTCCTCCATTTACTTCCCGCAAGGAAATGGACAAGCAAAGGCATCAAATAAAACCATTCTCAAAATTCTCCATCAAACAATTCATAAGAATGGTAGAGATTGGCATCTACAAATAAATCCAACCTTATGGGCTTATAGAATGAGTATTCGTAATCCAACAGGGGCTACTCATTTTGCCCTTACTTATGGTGCTGAAGCAGTGTTAACTTTAGAGGTTGAGATTCCTTCACTTAGAGTCTCTCTCAAAGGTCTAGTTACAAATGAAGACTACTGCGCCATGAGACTGCAAAAATTAGAACTTCTAGATGAGAAGTGTAAAGCATCATTTGACCATATGAGGGTCTATCAAAAGTGGATGTCCAAAGCCTTCAAAAAAAAGGTTCACCCTAGAGCATTTCAAGTGGGAGATCTTGTCCTATAAGAAAATCCTAAGAACCAACAGCATAGAGAACAAAAGGGCAAATTTGAACCTAATTGGCTTGGACCCTACATTATCACAACGGCTTTTGGGATAGGTGCTTACTTATTACCTGATGAAGAGGGAGAGTAGCTCCCTAATCCTATCAATGTCTTGCACCTGAAGAAGTTTTATTCATGATGCCCATTCTGTCTGGGGGCATCCTTTGTAAATATTTATTAATCCTGAAAAAATACCAAAAAAATTCATATATGATGCTGAAAAAATTTTAAAAATTAGAAAATGTCCTTAAAAAAGAGCATCCTAGTGAAAACCTAGCAATAGGTGCTTTGATGTCTCACCAAAAAAATTCAAAAAATTCAAAAATTCAAAAAAATAGAAAAAGTGCCTTGGTGAAAACCTGGAAACAAGTGCCTTGGTAGCAAAAAAAAAAAAGAAAAATCCAAGTGGTGAAAACCTGGAAATAGACACTACTTGAGGCCTTTGCACCCCTATTTCTTAGCATGCATCCTCAACACTTAACCTTTCTCCATCATGCCTTATCCTTGTTGCCTTGGTTTGGAATTGGTCTTTGTCTTTGCCTAGGGGGCATAATTGTGATTAGCTTTGGTCTCTTGGATGCGTCAATCTAAATTTAGGACACCTCGCGAATGGTGTTTTTCAACACCACCCCAACTGTGTTTTTCAACACAACCCCTGACATCGAGTGTTTTTCAACACTTATCAGTTTGGTCTTATCTAGTTTTGTCATGAGATTTTACCTGCTTGCAAGCATTTGATCCTTATCCTCGGAACTCAGTATCAGTGAACACACTTAAATTTTTAAACACAACACTTAATGCTTGAGATATGTCATTGATCTTTTCTTTGTGTGCTGACTGTTATTGATTTTCATTGTGTGCCCTTGTCTAATAAGTCTCTTCATGATGCATAGCTAGAGGACTTGGGGCATGGGGCATGTTTTTTTTGCTTTCTTGTTGTGGGTGTGCTCTCAAAGCTCTTGAGTGTCTCTTGTTATTCCCTTGACACACTTAGGAGATTTGAAACATCATCCTTGATTGTTTTCACACAACCGTTCTTATGGTCATCCTGGCATCTATGCCTTGATGAGAGAGTGGTTTTGCTACATTAAATTTGGTAACCTAACATTGAAGTCATCTTGACCCTTATGTCTTTGATGCTCATGTTAGAATCTTTCCACATTCCAAACTGATATAAATCATATTCATATCTTCATAGTTGTGTTTGTGACTAGTGTTGATTGTATGATTTTCTGATGTCCGTTAATAATGGCCCAATGATGAAAATAAGTTCTTTACATTCTCTAGTGAATAATGAACATAAAATCCTATGTTACAGTTGCCCTATTGCAAGTACACCTTTGCATTTTCATGTAGCTTGCATTGTTAGACTTCATGATTAATTTGCATTTTTAGGCTGCATTATGAGTTTGAGAGGGTTTTCCTTCATCTTTCTTGTGGACTTTTAATCAACTGTGATCACATTTTGATCTTCATTTCCTTATCTTCTTTCGTGATCTCAATCAAAATTTCCTATCTTAAACAGTTGATTGATTTTGGGACATGCTCGTTCTTCAGGCAAATTCTCTTTCTTCTCTCCATTTCTTTTCATTTCTTCCAAACTTCTGTCTTCCATTCACTTTCACCCCACTTCTTTTCTTCTAATTCAACCTTGGGGCATAATCTTTCTTGATGATCTACCTTGGTTCTATGATCCTTATATCTTTCATCTTACATCAAGAACCTTATCTTTAGTTCGATTTGATCAAAATTATCAATTCACTATTTTTCCTCCATCTCATTTTGATTTCAATCACGAGGGGGCAGTACCTATCAAACTTCAATCCTTGATTCAGCTTTATCAAACCTATCAATCAAACCTTACTTGAGACTTGACAATTACCTATTTACAAGGGTGCTGGCCTTGTCTTTTCAATCAACTTATCTTTGTCTTGATGTGTTCCCATCCGTTGAACACACATCTAGGTTGTTTTGTGATCCCAAATCGATCTCACACTTCAATTCCATTCTTTGGCTACATGTGTTCCCAGAATGATCACACATTACCCAAAGAGGGGCAAATGTATGCACCCTAAAATGGTCGCCTAGACTTTGGGCCCCATTTATTAAATTATCAAATTTCTTGAATCAATACTTTGCAAAATTCAAATCAATTTCTTTGATCAATCTTAAATAATTCAATCATTTCAATTTTTCCTAAGGTTTGATCATTTCATCAATAATTTTATTTAATTAAAAGAAATATTTCCTCTTAAATAAATAAAATAACCTTATTTAATTGAAAGAAATATCTTTTAAATGAAATAAATTTATTTAATTAAAATCTCTTTTAATTAAATGATTTTATCTTATTTAGAATAATATCTCTCTTTTAATTAAATAATGTTATCTTATTTAATTAATAGAGAATCATTCTTTTAAATAAATAAAAAATCCTCTTAAAGCTCTTTTGTAATGAAAAAGGGAAATAAAAATAAATAAAATAAAGAAAATTCCTTTTCTCTCCACAATTTCTAAAAATGAGCTTTCTTTCCTCTTTTTTGCATTTATCCCACATTGCTCTTGGAGATGCATTCTCTTCCATAGTTTCTTATATAAGGAGCCCTCTCCTTCTCATTTCGAATCTAAAATTTTCATGTTATTGTTATGCTGCAGGTTTTCTTGGTGACATTGGAGCTTTGGAGATCTCATTACAGTCTAGCTTTCATATTTACATATAGCTTAATCTTCATAACACCTTAGCTTAGTTTCTTTCATTTTTTTAGCTTGATCTTCACATAGTTTAATTAGCAAAGGAGAGTAAAACTTTCATTTCAATAGAGTAGTTTACTTCTTTACATTTCTATCATCTAGATTAGTTTTTCATTTACATGCAATAACTTGAAGATCAATGCAGATTAGCATTCTTGCTTCTCATCTTTGAATCTCTCATTTCTTGGTGTACTTGCATGGGCTTAACTAGGTCAATCTGAGGGCCTCATATACAACCCCTACACTCTGATGGGCTCCTAAATAGCCATCTTTTTCACTACTTTTTATGCTCTTTCTAGAACAAGTTGATTGCACATAGACATGAATTTATGGTTTTAAGCATATGAACTTATGGTTTCTATGTATATGTTATATATGTGTGTGTGAACATAAGTTGGAAATGTGGATACCTCTAAAGACATAATATCTTCTTAAATTCATGGATAGGAATGGTGAATTTAATAGTTATACATGTTAATGGATGTTTTCTCTCCTAAGCTATGTTTTGGGTAGTTACCTCTTGTAGCCATAAGATTTGCAAAAGTGATAATTAAGACTTACACCTTTTCCTAATATTAATGATGTGGATATATATGTATATGCTTGGATATGTGCACATTGATTATTTTGTAGGAATTGACCGTGGATATTCAAAGACCAGCATACTAGCACGGGAGTGATCAACGCCAACCGTGATTGCAGAATCTTTGCAAGCAAGTCAATATTTTATGTTGCATGCAATGCGTAGATTTAGTGTGAGCTATATTCTGGGAATGTTTATAGTCAATAATGTTTGTCTTATGAAACTTTATGAGTTGTAACCGATCCTCAATTATGAAGTGATTGTAGGTTTAGGAGTTAGTTGTTGCTTTCTTTTAAATAATCAACTTTTGTGACTCTTTTGGAGTTAGTCGAACAAACTAGTTTTTAATAGAGCTTTTGCATACTGTTTCAATCAAGTGTAATCATTTTTATGGATGAATAGAATGTTCAGTTCAAGTTTGCAACTTTCATCTTGATTGTACTTCTCATTCACTCATTCAAGGGGGCCCACTTGATGAGTGAATTGCTTTGTTAGTATAGAGTTCATTTTCCTATTCATTTATATGTTTTAGAACTCTGTTGTTCCTGCAGCTACTAATACCAAAATCAGTCAGCTTGTTCCTGCAGCACAGTTAGTTGGAGTAGTTCCTAACTGTAATTTCCTGCTTTGATTAGAATATATTTTCTTACCAATTTTAGTATAGTTTTCCTAAAGCATAAGCATTTGAATTCCTTAGATAGACTTAGAAGAGGAAGTTTGAAGCATATACTTTGCAGACACCATTCCAAGTTTACGTCCCTGGTCGATAATTAAATGAGATCAAATAATGCATTTAGGAATCAATTGGGGTGTCCAATCCTAAAATAGGTAGTCCATTGCTCTAGGTTTTTGATACTATTGTTTGGCCAAGCATTTTTGGCACCACTGTCGGGGATGGTGTTAGTTCAAACTAATCCTTGTAGTTGCAGTCTCAATTTTTTAGTACTTAAGTAAGCATTTTTATGCATAGAAGGAGAGATCACCTTGGGATATTTCTTCCCCATAACTACCAAGGAGAGCCATTTGATTTATTTAATCCTCAAGTTGAAGAACCACAAAGTGAGAATGAAGAAGAAGAACCCTTTGAAAATCCATTTGCTGATGCTTAGGAACACATATCCTCTTCATCATCTAAGGAATCACTGCATTTAAATGACCTATTTGTTGAACCTGAATATCAAGATAATCCACTTGCTTTTTTGTATATCAGCCATCACCACAAGGTCCTCCTCCCAGAATGGTTGCTCAGGTTCCCTTTCCTTTTCCTATACCTCAACAACAAGGCAACCAAAATTTGAAAAATATACCTACTGCTGCACTTCCCAAATTTTATGGTCTCCTTACAGAGGACCCTGAGACCTTCCTCTTTGAATTTGATATTCTTTGTTAGAGTTATGACTATACCACTGATGCCCACAAGCTGAAGTTGTTCCCATCAACTCTAAAAGAAGTTGCTTTAAGATGGTTCATGGGGTTAGGTGCCAATGTTGTAGCAAATTGGAATTCCATGCGCACAATGTTTCTTACGAAGTACAAAGAGTACTGTAGAGGTCAAGATTTGAAAGGTGATGACATTTTTAAAATGTCTTAGAAGGAGGAGGAAACACTGGAGGATTATGTATCCAGATTTATGTTCAACCTGCAGCGTAATACACAGCACCAGTTAAATGAGGCATCTCAGAAACACCTCTTTCTAAAAGGTGTGAATGATGGAAGTATTAAGGCTCTAGACCTGATGGAAGGAGGAGATATCACACAAAAAGGTTGGGATGACATAAAGAATATATGTCAAAATGATTCAAGGGCCACTACGAAGAAGGGTAGGGGACTTAGAGACCTACCATATAAGTCCAATGGTGGTTCAGGAGTATCCAAAGTGGAGTTGTCTAATTTGCTATCTGACTTCAAGAAAGACATCATTAATGATGTCGCTACCTAGCCGAATACTATGCAAGCAAGGAGGAAGAAGGAAGAGGTAGATGTTGTGCTTGTTGAGTTCTGTTCTCATTGCAAAGAGAAGAGAAATTGCAAATGTAAGATAGTTGCACCTGTGGACATTAACCCAATGCCCACCAAGTTCAAAGCTATAGATGAGGAGAATAGAGAAGTTTTCTACATAGCTCAAAGGCATCCATGGGCTCAGAGACAAGGTATTCCTCCAAACCCACTGAATAATTTTGGTTATAATAATAATAGCTATTGGCCAAACCAAAACCCCCAAAATTCTTCTCCTCAGGGTTAGAATTGGAATCATAACTGGTCCAATCAACAACCATACTATAACCAAGCCTATCCACAATAACCATCATTTAACCAATACCAATGGTAGTATAACTCTTATCAGCAACCATAGCAGAATAGCCAATGGCCACCTTAGGGTAGCTAGCAACCACAACCTCAGTGGGGACCCAATCAGCCTAATCAGGAACAAGCACTAATGCCTCCACCTCAGCAACAAGCTATTATGCCACCACCTCCTATAGCAAATAGTAATCCTCAAAAGCCAACTTAGCTTCTAGCTCAGCCCACTCCAAATCCTAATAATAAGCAACAAGCTTATTCTTTGCACGTAAATGATATTCATCTTAGATCAGGAACTACACTACCTGCACCCAAGGAGCCAATAATCATAGAAGTTGTTGATGCTGAAGACATACCCATGAACAAGCTTGTTGATGTTCCACATGTTGCTCAAACTGCACCAGTGCCTAAGAATCCTCCTTATCCACAAAGACTATCTTAGGTCGTTCCTCCAAAAGAGAATCTTGTAGCCACTGATTTGATTGATCAGCTCAAGAAAATGACAATGCAGATTCCCTTGTTGGATGCACTTAAAGAAATTCCAATTTATACCAAAGCAATTAAAGAAGCCTATATCAAACAACCTGGAAGGAAAAAGAAAGACCTTGATACTGTCCATGTCTTAGGCCAGCTCTCTAATCTCATGTTAAGAAAAGTAGTCATGCCCAAGTATTCAGATCCAGGAAGTCTAGTGGTAACCATCTTCATAAATGGTACCCAAATTTAGAATGTTCTCATTGACTTGGGAGCATCAATTAATGTTATGACAAGAGAATTTCTATTGAAACTAAGTATCATTGGTTTGCGGGACACACCAACAATATTGTAGTTAGCTGATAATTCCACAGTTAAGCCTAATGGTATGGTTGAGGATATTATTGTTACTTTGGATTCCTTAGACTACCCTTCTGATTTTATAGTCCTATCACCCAAAGCCACCCTAGGAGGATATCCATTAATCCTAGGATGGCCTTGGTTAGCCACAACTGATGCTTGTATTACATGTCGTTCAAGGAAGATGACCATATCAAATGGAATAAATACCAAAAATTTAACTCTGTATTCTCCTACAAAACCCCAAAGTGAACTTGATCAAATTGTCTAGCCAGACTTAGGAGATGTTGCCCTTGAAGTAAGCTCTATGCAAAAACTAATGGTCATTGACAAAAATCCATTCATGGTATCACTAGAAGAAGATGATATACTAGAAACAATTCTTACCAACCAATATGGTTCGGAGGAGTCATCTTGTGATGATCCAAATTGTTCCCTTCAAACAATACTGCCCAAGCAACCCACATCTCCACTTCCTACAACACCTAATTATCTCCATACCTTGCTACCCTATGAGATAAAGTCTCCATCCATAGAAAAAATTTAGATGTTAGAAATAGTTAAGAAAGTTGAGATTGCTTTAGGAAAGGAGCTGAATGTTAATAAAAACCTCACAGAATCCCAAATGTCTAGTCTTATCAAGCTTTTACAGGATAGTCAGCAAGCCTTTGCATGGGATTACACTGACATGAAAGGGTTGGATCCCAAACTCTGTACTCACAGAATATACATAAGCCTAGAATACAAGCCAGTGAAACAAGCTCAAAGAAGAATTAACCCTACTTTAAGAGATATAGTTAAGACCGAGTTGCAGAAGCTTCTCAGTGCAGGGTTCATTTATCCTATTTCTGACAGTCAGTGGGTTTCTCCTCTTGTAATTATTCCAAAGAAAGGAGGAAAGTGGAGAGTTTGTGTTGACTACAAAGAACTTAATAAATCCACTAAGAAGGATCACTTTCCACTACCTTTCATTGACCAAGTACTTGACAATCTTGCGGGTAAAAAGTACTTTTCATTTCTAGATGGCTTTATTGGGTATAATCAGATACAAATTGCACCAAAAGACCAGGACAAAACAACATTTACCTACCCTTGGGGAACCTTTTCTTATTCAATCTTACCATTTGGACTATGTAATGCTCCTGCTACTTTCCAGAGAGCAGTGCTTGGTATTTTCTCTGACATAGCTGCTGATTGTGTTGAAATCTATATGGATGACTTTACAACTCATGGCACAACATTTGAAGAAGCACAATCAAACTTGGAAAAGGTTCTTAAGAGATGTCAAGATTACAATCTCTCTCTTAATAGTGAGAAGTGCTACATAATGATGGAGGAAGGCGTAGTCCTAGGACACTACCTTTCATCTTTTGGAATTTAGGTTGACCCTGTAAAAATTGCAGTTATCAACACACTCCCCACACCAGTTAAGTAGAAGGATGTCTAAAGTTTCCTTGTTCATGCCAGTTATTACAGAAGATTTATAAAAGACTTTAGCCAACTTGCAACACCACTATATAATTTGTTGAAGAAAGAAGCTGAATTTGCAAGGACAGAGGAATGTGAAGCATCATTCTAGAAGTTAAAATATGTGCTAACAACAACACCAATTCTTAAAGGACCTGATTGGAAGATTCCATTCCATATCCACATAGATGCATTTGACTATGCTATTGGTGTAGTTCTAGGACAAAAAGAAGGTATTATTGAACATGCAATTTACTACATTAGTAAAAATTTGCAAGGGGAAAAATTGAATTATACTATTACTGAAAAAGAGTTGCTAGCATTTTTTATGCATTAAATAAATTTAGGTACTACATCACAAGCTATGAAGTATTTGTTTATACTAACCATTCAGCTATCAAGTACTTAATGAACAAACCTGCCATTAGTGGTAGACTAGCACGCTGGTTACTCCTCATGTAGGAGTTTGATGTAAAGATCATAGACAAACCAGGAAAGGCTAATGTAGTGGCCGATTTCTTGTCATGACTGCAAGTCTCGGATGATCCTGTAGCAATTGATGATAGTTTCCCTAATGAGCACTTGTTTTCTATAGATTCTTTTAATCCATGGTATGCAGACTTAGCTAACTACCTTGCTACAGGGAGAATGCCACCTCACTTTTCTCCTAAACAGCATTGTCTTTTAGTTGAAAAGAGCTTTAACTTCTCTTGGATTTCAGGCTTCACGTTTTATACAGGACCAAACCAAGTCACAAGGTGATGCATTCGAGAGGATGAAACTTATGACATCCTTCGGGCATGCCATGATGAGCCTTGCGGATGACACTTTGCCACAAAGAGGACAGCCTACAAGATTTTGACAACTAGATATTACTGGCCTACATTGCATAAGGATGCAGCAAAACATACTCGGCACTGTGACAGGTGCCAACATATGGGATGACCTACAAAGACTGATGAAATGCCCCTGCAGCCATAGGTACTTGTCACACCCTTTGACAATTGGGATATTGACTTTGTTGGACCTATTGAGCCCTCTTCTCATGGAAAGTCTTACATCTTAGTTTGTACTGATTATGCAACAAAATGGGTTGAAGCCAAAGCTATGAGACATGCCAGAGATCACAAAGTTGTTGAGTTTCTTTATGAATTCATATTCACTAGATTTGGAGTACCAAGGGAAATTGTCACAGATCAAGGAGCACAATTCACCTCTAATCTTATCACAAAGCTAATGTAGGAGTACATGGTGCGTCATGGAAAATCATCACCCTACCATCCTTAGGCTAATGGCCAGGTGAAAATTACAAACCGAGAGATCGAATCCATTCTGACAAAAATAGTAGTTGTGCATAAAAAGGATTGGGTTACCCATCTTCCTGAAGCCATATGGGCTTACCGCACCACATGGAAAACCACCATAGGGTTTACTCCTTTTGAGTTGGTATATGGAAAATCAGCCTCTATGCCAATTGAATTCCAGCATAAAACACTTTGCACTACTTTGGAATTGGATATAGATATCACCAAAGGACAACAAGATAGATTACTAAAATTAAATGGATTGGATGAATATAGGAAATCTACTCTCCACAATACACAGTTGATACAGTAGCAAAGGAAAAAATTGCATGACAAGTTCATCCGTGAAAAGAAATTTTTTGTTGAAGATTGGGCACTGTTATATGATTCTAGATACTAGAACATACCCAGAAAATTCCACACCAGATGGCTTGGGCCTTATGAGCTCATATCAGTATTTGACAATGGAGCAGTGCAACTTTCAACAATTGATCTTGTTCAATTTAAATTACTTGTCAATGGACACCGTCTGAAACTTTACCACAAACCTATTAGTTGTGATGAGTCCTGAAGTAGTTCCAGAGCAAAACTAAAGTAAGCGATCCTATAGCCGAAGAATCTGGGTCTTCCACCTAGGATTATGTCGATTCTTGATTCCATTCAAGAGCACCATAATAAAAATTTCACATTTTGTGGAATGCTTTCTCCATAATAAATTTTTCATCTCACCTTCTCTCTTTTTCCACCCATCCACCCCATCCCATCACTTCAAATGCAGGTTCATTTTTTTGAACAACTCTTCTTGCAGCGCTTCCAAGTTCATGCCACATATACTCGTACATATATTATTTTTATTCATTAATTTTTAGGATATCATGTCGTTTTAATTTTTCACTCTTGCTTAACCTAGCTTGGTGGGACCCATGCCATTACTTAGTTGGGGGGGGGGGGGGAATTATTCTATTTTCATTTCAAAATCTCAAGTTAGCATGTAAAATTAAAGATCGTGTCTTTGAATTATGTCTACGACATGACTTGATGACCTGTCCTTTTGTGATTGCATCATCACATTTAAAGAGAATTAAAGATATTAAAAATTGATCTTGATTTCTAATGATACGCTATGACATGTTCAGGGTGGCAACCTTGGCATGCGTGAACTTTTATGAGATCTTATGTAAAACTCAAATCATTAGATTTCGTGCAAACAAATCTTTAATTTTATGAATCAAGTTGCAGTTTGTACGTCATCTTTCCTTCTGTAAAATTTTTCTCCATAATGCATTGAGTTCTGTGACTTGCCATTGTTGAACTCTGTGAGAATTGTAGTTCTTCATATTCAAAAATTTGTTTCAGAGTAGTAATGGGGGGTGACCTTCAAAGGCATGAACCAGTGGACCACAGGGTTTTATTAAATGATGCACCCACCTGTGAAATGTTTAAAAGGAGAGGATGGTTGGATTATTGTCTAAGCCTAAAAGGGTTTAATGAGGAAATTTCTCTTCAATTTATGTCCACCTTGAAGGATGGGTTTGTAGAAGTTAAAGGTTTGAAAATTGAATTCACAAAAGAGGTAGTAGCTGAAGTAACTGGTTTACCTTAGGAAGGTGGACAGTGGGTGAAAGATTTCAACCTGTGTTCAGCAAGAGCACAATTCACTTTGCATGGTGATCCTCAGTTAGATGTTGATAGGAAGCAAGGGACATGGTGACTATCTTTTCCTCTGGCGTTCATCCAACTAGCCGCATTTTTTATTCAGTACTTCACTTGCAAGGGACGCTACAAATACCTGCATGCTTTGCACTTCAAAATTCTCAGTGATCTCCGGCATGATAATAGATCGGTAAATCTTCCCAGCTTCTTATTTAATATTGTAAAAAAACAAGCATTATTAGTCCAGTCAGGAAGCAACCAGTCTATTTCACATCATTACTTAATAAAATTAATTGTAGAAAGGGACTTGAATAGACAAAAGGTTGAGACATGGGATGAATTTTTACAGATGAATGAAGTTGAACCTCGTATAGTCAGGCATAGAGGTCATGGTGTTGGTCGTAGAGAGAAAACAACTTATGGGGTTCATAAAATTGTTCATAGAATTGAGAATGATCCTAAAGCCTCTCCTTCCATTTCTAGGCCACCTAGAAAAAGAATTTTCAATACTGGAGCCTCTACTTCTCAGAGGAAGAAAAACAAAAAGGCAAAAGCTCCTAATATTCCTAAACCTTCACCATCCGTAAGGATAAGGTCTGCATCTAGGAAGGGTAAGGGCAAAATACCATAACCAAAAGAGAAAATATTTGAACCTCAGCCTAGTGATAATAATGATAATATGGAAGAAACCCTACATTCCCCTAGGGAAGAGAATCCTTAATTTCCTCCTAAAGAGAATTCTAAGAACCCTCCTGCAGAAAATTCTGAGAACCCTCCTGCAAAAAATCTTGAGAACCCTCCTGAAGAGCATTTTGAAAACCCTCTTGAAGCAGTAGCAGAGGAGGTAGTCACTAAGAAAAAGAAATGAAAGAGTTCTTTGAGCTCATCCATACCACTTAAGAGAAGAAGTAGAAGGCTTTCTAAGAAAGATGTTAAAGCTTATGTTCCTATCATTAATGTTGAGTCTTCTGAATCAGTAGAGAATGAGTCTTTGGAAAATTCCTCTTCTAAGGAATTATTTCATCAACCTACAGCTAGTGACACTATATTAAGAGAGCAGAGTCCAGAAATAAAGGTTAATCCTAGAGTTGGATTTAACTACATTCTGATTGATAGTGACAAGGACTCCGAGGGCATAAAGGAATTTGAGGATAATATGTAGGACACTAGTATAGATTCAAAATAAATTCCTAACTTTGGAACTGAAATTATTGAAGAAGTACCCCAGTAGGGCAGTCAGGATAAGTTAGAAACATTGGCTAAAGTGGCAGCTGATGTTAGTGAGGAAACCAATGAAAAAAGGGAAATTGTTTTATGGAAGGGGAAGTCCTTTGCACCAAAGAAAACAATTAAAACTCCTCCATTTTCATCTAGATGGGTAGACATACTCAATCAAGAACCTTTACCCCCACCAGATTTATCTACACCCCTTGCTACAAGGATCAATTTATACCAGTAGTTGTTATGGGAAAAGACACAATGGAATTTAGAAAAGGAAAAATTGAAATGAGTCATAAGTGAGTAGAATTCTCAGTTGGAGTAGAAATCAGATGAAATTGAGATATTGAAATGGAGGATTGATTAGATTATAGGGTTAATTCCACAGTTGATGGAATGCAGATCGCCTTCACTAGTGTATGCAATATTCCTTCAAGAGCAACTTGTTAATTTTAAATTAACAAGAATTGTAGAAGGCCTCAATCCATCCATATCAACTCCCCATGAATATTACTATGCCTTTCAGTCTGCCCAAATGACTCTGAAAAACCTATTGTGTGAATTGTACTTGCATAACTTGGTAGTACTTGATGACATAGAGTGGAATTCACTCCTCTATGTAGGGGATGTACAGTTGCAAGAAATCATGTCATGGATGCAGAATGAGATAAGTAGAGAACACCAGGCTGCACCATATAGAGAAAAAGAAATGTTAGCTCCTTTAATGATGAGGCCTGAGGTTCAACACTCCAGGTGGACATACTTTGCCTGGCTTTCTATCATAGCAAACACTAGTGGAGCCAATAAGATCCATCCAGTAAGAGAACAAGCCTTTGCAGACTGGGACCAGCATTCCTCATGAGATGTTGCTATAGAAATTAATGCCTCCAGGTAGAGGTGGATAAGGATGTCATAGGATTTAAAGAAATTGGAATCTCATTCACCACAGAATCTGACCCTTGCCACAAGAAGGGCTCCATGGTACATTATGTTAGGAAGGACACTCCTTAACCATTGGTTTCCATTAAGGTTTCAACCTCCACTCTTCCTTTAGCCATTGCTGGCAATGAATGACAATGCAACAGATTATGACATGGCCTCTAAAGTTTCATGCTGGGAAAGATTCAAAGAGACTCATGGATACTTTGATTATGTTCATGATGAGTCTGGATAAAAAATAGCTAGTGATTTGAGGGTCCATGCCAGGATTTGGAACTTTATGATTGTTGGAGATCAGCAATAGTTCAATTGGGGGAAATGATGGGCTCCTAAATAGCCATCTTTTTCACTATTTTTTATGCTCTTTCTAGAACAAGTTGATTGCACATAGACATGAATTTATGGTTTTAAGCATATGAACTTATGGTTTCTATGTATATGTTATATATGTGTGTGTGTGAACATAAGTTGGAAATGTGGATACCTCTAAAGACATAATAACTTCTTAAATTCATGGACAGGAATGGTGAATATAATAGTTATACATGTTAATGGATGTTTTCTCTCCTAAGCTATGTATTGGGTAGTTACCTCCTGTAGCCATAGGATTTGCAAAAGTGATAATTAAGACTTACACCTTTTCCTAATATTGATGATGTGGATATATATGTATATGCTTGGATATGTGCGCATTGATTGTTTTGCAAGAATTGACCGTGGATATTCAAAGACCAATATACTGGCGTAGGAGTCATCAACGCCAACCGTGATTGTAGAATCTTCGCAAGAAAGTCAATATTTTTTGTTGCATGTAATGCGTAGATTTAGTGTGCGCTATATTTTGGGAATGTTTATAGTCAATAATGTTTCTATTATGAAACTTTATGAGTTATAACCGATACTCAATTATGAAGTGATCGTAGGTTTAGGAGTTAGTTGTTGCTTTCTTTTAAATAATTGACTGTTGTGACTCTTTTGGAGTTAGTCGAACAAATTGGTTTTTAATAGAGCTTTTGCATACTGTTTCAATCAAGTGTAATCATTTTTATGGATGAATAGAATGTTCAGTTCAAGTTTGTAACTTTCATCTTGATTGTACTTCTCATTCACTCATTCAAGGGGACCCACTTGATGAGTGAATTGCTTTGTTAGTATAGAGTTCATTTTCCTATTCATTTATATGTTTTAGAACTTTGTTGTTCCTGCAACTACTGATACCAAAATCAGTCAGCTTGTTCCTGTAGCACAATCAGTTGGAGTAGTTCCTAACTATAATTTCCTGCTTTGATTAGAATACATTTGCTTACCAGTTTTAGTATAGTTTTCCTAAAGCATAAGCATTTGAATTCCTTAGATAGACTTAGAAGAGGAAGTTTGAAGCATATACTTTGCAAACACCATTCCAAGTTTACGTCCCTGGTTGATAATTAAATGAGACCAAATAATGCATTTAGGAATCAATTGGGGTGTCCAATCCTGAAATAGGCAGTCCATTGCTCTAGGTTTTTGATACTATTGTTTAGCCAAGCACACTCCACGAATAGAGAGTTGTGAATTGCTATTTGAGACCTCATTGTTGAGTGTTCTTGAATGTAATGATTCACATAAGTGTGACTACTTTTTAGCACACACCCATAATGGTCTCAATCAGAAGGATATATCTAACATAATTCCTCCCTAACTTTTGATGGTGATTTTTACTCAATGGTGGTTGAATGATCAATTTCTCCGCTACCACCAACCAAACCTTCCAAAAAAATCTAATATTGGTGGTATAATGATCAATATCATTTTAGCAACCTACACCATACTTCAACCCCCCAACCATCATGGAACAAAAAAAGATGGAATAAAATGTTAATGCACAAGCAAAGAAGGTAATAGAAAATTTTTGGTATTATTTGAACATTCCATTCCATGTTGCTTAATCTCCTTATTGGAAGACCATGGTTGATGTCATTCCTATTGTGGGTTCTAATTTCAAGGACCTCTCACATGAGAGACTCAAAGTTGACATGCTAAGAGAGGTGGTGCAATTAGCAAGGGAGACGCTAAACATTGAACCATTGGGAGATTACAAGTTGTCTAGCATTATGTTGGATGGGTTGATTGATTGAAGGAATTATATATTTATCAACTTTATTTCTCCATCCATCAATGGCATGATCTTCTTGAGATCAATAGATGTATTGTGTGAAATAAACCTACTTGTTTTCACCATTCAATAAGGTTGAGATGGATTTTGTGGTGCAGAGAACCTCAAGCTTAGAAGACTACCTAGGGGGTCACTTGGTTGACCATGAGATTCTCATGAAGATCAAAAAGGAGATGAATAAAAATAGGATTTCCAATGTCTTTTCATAGTGTCAACATGATCAATAAGATCATAATGATGTTGTAAAGGGGCTTATAAAGCTATTTTGTTAAAGTATGCCAAAGTCCCAAAATTGGAAAATAAAACCAATAAGGATTAATGTAAAGGTTTGAGAGGTAGATTTAGGGTTTTAATAGTTGTTAGAGGTCATTAAAAGACCATTGTCAATGGATGAGGAGTCATTTGGTTTTAATTGTCAACTTGACAACATTTTATGCATCTTTTGTAGTGGTAGCATTATAGGACAGTTAGTTTGCAACTATTTGTAGTCAGTTTTGGGTAGTTGGGATTGGATATAGGTAAATAAATGTCATTTTAAAATAGGTAGAAGGCCGATCAAAATAGAGAGGAGAAGTAAACTACATAGTTAATATTGAATTGAAGTGGAGAAGAAGTAATGAGAGGAATTGTAAGGATGATGGAGAAAAGTAACACCTGCTCCACCCCCACAACAAAAATATTAAATAATAAATTATACATTGATAATAAAAATGAAAATAAAAGTAGCAGGCTTGTTGAACCTTGTCTCACCTACACTCTTGCAAGTAACAACTTCCAAGTCATTGTCGACACATCAACAATTTTGTGATTGTCATTGTGCTTGATCTCATTGTTATTTTACAACATGTTATCCTTCATCTTATCATCAAGATTCTCATAGGCCATTGACTCCATGTTCATCCTATCTTTGAGATTCTTATAGTTTGTGATTGTTATGCTCCTAGTTTAAACTATATTTCTACTTCCTAATACTCTGTCATCACTAGTTGTCCCTAGCTTAAACTTTTGTGTCCTCTTGATTATTGTCATTTCCTGCAATGCCTACCCATGTGACAGTCACTAAGACACATATATTTTTGTGTTCACAATTAAATCTTTCACCTATGATACCATGGATCTTCTCTAAATAATTTATTGTTGTTGTGTAGGATTATGATTGTCATTTTGATCTAGTAGGACCTTACCATATTCTATTGTTTAGTCATGTATCTTGAATCACACTATAAGAAGTTCTTTTTGGTTTTTCTCATTACACTTGAGGACCATTGTGATTTTATGAACTATCATTGTCCTTTTCATTTCCCTTAAACAATCTAGGCCACTAGGAACATTTCTAAGCTTGACTCAGACCAAAATAGTTCATAATGCCAACTTATTCATGCCAAAATGGGCTAAATGTAAAATTTCATAATTGTTGGGGTAATCTATCCAACTTTAAAAATGAAATGCATTTAAATGTAAGACTCTAGCCACACTACCACCCGGGGGCTACTATATAACTATATAATGCACATTAATCCACATTTGGGGAAACAAACTATTGATATAAATTGATGAAGTTATGATTACAAATTTAGACCATTATTATAATCATATTGAAACCAAATAACATGGGTAAACACTATATCAAATAACCAAAATGAATGTACACCTATGATAGGTGAAGTAAAGGTTGATGCAGGTATGATGGCCCTCTATTTTTCTTGTAAAACTCTCAAATGAGAACTGAAACCTCCTAGTAACACTTAGAAATCACTACGTAGTAATAAATCAACACCATTAAACTATATCATCAACTAAAACACACTCCATAACCCCCTCTATACACTCCCAAAACTATTGGATATTACTTTATTTCAGATTGGTAGACATTTTCAAAAGTTTGTAGGTCCAAGATAAAGTATGATTACTGATACATCAATTGCATAAGCATATAAAAATTCTCACAAACACATTATTAACTAATTTCTCATGTACATAAATGGGCAATAGAGTTAAAGGAGGCCTAAGTGCTTCCAAATACACTAAATTCAATAGAAAATTGGCAACCAACATTGAACCTTTTAATTACTTCCAAGCAAAACATAGCCCACACCTAGCTTGTCATTTCAAATTATTTATCTCTTTCTTCCCCCTCCAAGACTAGAGGGAAAGCTGGTAAATAAGATGATAAAAATTCATATCAAATCTATTATCCAGACAACTCTAGATAAAATTAGCCCTAGGTATGGGGATCCTAACCTAGGAATTCTTGATCAACACCATCAAGTTTTTTTTTTTTAAAAATATTGGTGTCATCAAAATTTTGATGATAATGCAAATATAAATCAACGATGATGTTCTACATCTGGAAAAACTATCGCCACAATAGTTCATCTGATTAGCATCATAATTCTAATGAAAATGCAAGCATTAGTCAATGATGATGTTGTAATTCCAATAAAACGGTCGACAGAATAGTTTATTTGATTCACATCGTAAATCTAATAATAATGCAAACATAAACCAATGACAAAGCTGTACATCTGACAACACTATCATCAAATTAGTTCATCTAATTGTAGTTAGAATTCTGACTACCATGAAAACCTAAACCGATGAGGTTAGGATCGTAAATAGGACCTAAATTCTCTAAAAGTATACTTGTGTTGTCCGATGTTATTACTGTTGGAATTGTTGTTGGAATTGCAATGACCATGGATATGTCAAATTTTCTGACTAAAAATTCTCGAAATCTCTTTTGGTCAAAAGTTTGACTAATGGAGGTTAAAATTTTGACTAATGGAAGTCAAAAATTGGACCCAAATGTATTAGTGGGAATAAAGAACTGAAGGGGTAATTTTCAATTAAGTCATCTTACGATGTGATATTGAAGGAAATTCTTCATGATAGTGGAGGAAGGTCTGAAATACTCAATTGATTACAAAAACAAATTTCTTATGGTGGAAAATGGTGTAGAGGCACCTAAGAACACAAGCATACCAAGAGTATGTTATGAGTTCTTAATTCATTCTTGATGTACTAAGATTCATTCAAATTCATTTTGATGTATTTGATAAAGCAATGTAATGAAATTGTCAAAGTTATCCATATAGGTCTTGAAAGGTAAAATTGACATAATGTTGTAAATGTACCCATGGAAGGACAAAAATGATGTAATATGTAACTTTTTATCCATTTTGAAGTGTCAAGGGTGTATTCACAAAGTTATAAGGTCATTTTGTAAAAGATGTCAAAGTTGCATAAAAGTTACTCAATGCAACATTTCAAAATTGTAAACAATTAGTTGCAAGAGGGAAGTTGTACGGTCATAGGAAATTGTAATAGGTTGTAACTATCATGGGACATTATAAGATGATGATTTATTGGTTGAGTATGTCAAGGTGTTCAAGTTGGAGAAATGAACTTTTGAATTTTTATTATTAGATTCTCTAAATCTCACCTAAGTTGCAAGTATATGGTGATAGTCATGAAGATTTGGCATTCCAAGATGAAGGATCTTTATGTATTGGTGAAGGAGGAGTATGAACATCATCATTAATTTTTAGTGTTTTGTAAATGGTAGTGTTCAATTATCCAAGAATTATATAATTACAAATTGAAGGGTGTTATATTAGATCTCGTTTATGTGATCATTCTTGATGATTGTGATACCATATAAGTATTTCCTAATTGAATGAAGGTTGTGATCAAATCACTTAACTGAATAGTGATTGTAATAGAAGAGATTTATTTTCTTGATAAGGACAATGAACATGACTCTAACATTTTGAATAGGGTACATGATCAGGGTATGATGTAAATGGATCTTGACAACAAACTAAAGTATTTTGTGTGCAGGAAGGCACACTGATTGTGATAAAAAAATAGAGTTCTTGAAGGATGAGGACAAATAGACATTGGGTGGAGATAATATATGTTACTAATTGAGTGTTTGAGTTAATTTGGTAAAATATTTTTGATGGATTAGTTGGCCTATTGAGTTGAATGCGCATTGAAAGCATTGAACTATAATGAAAGGTGATCTTGTGAATTCTTGAGAAAGATTTTGATTGAATCTTAGATGGACATAAGAACCTAATGTTGATTAATTGAGTGGTACCACTAATGATGAATAATTTCCTTGAATAGAATGTTTTTTTGGTTCCTAAGATGGTGAACTTGAAATGAACCGTGAAGGGTTATGTTTGTTAAATGTTTCAAAGCCATCCATTGGTGTACCTAAAAAGGATTTTACATTGTTAGTATTCCTCTAATGTGTTGTAAATATGATGAAATGAAGGTTAGGTCAAAAGGATCCTAAGAGATTGATTAGTTTTTTATGATTTTATGCATCAAATTGGTATTAGAGCTACAAGAACTTGAGAGTGTGAGGAGTGGCAACTCACACCAAGACCTAGCTTCGAAGAAAATGTTATTTGGTTTTTGCTGATAATTTTTTGGTTGCAGGTGCTCATCCATCTAGTTGTAAGAAGGAAGACAAGGAAGTTATGTCAAGGACCATAGGGATGGTATAGGGCCTTAGGGATGGTCCATTGGTTTCCGAGAGACTAGGGAGCGAGGCAAGGAAATAACTCCTAGGTGAGGCAAAAGAAGTTGGTGAGGTGATGGAGCATGGAGAGGTGGACTAATGGTTGGTAAAAGCACCATAGGTAGCATCTGATACAAACTCCATTGATAGGAGTCATAGGGATATTTTTTGAAGATGAAGGTAGGAGAGGCATCCAAAATAAAAACAATGCAAGAAGACAAAGAGGCATAAGAAGAGGCAAAGATGAATGAATCAAAAGAAGGAGATGCAAATTTCAGTCTAAGTTTTTTCTTGAAGGTTAATTCAGCCACATTTTCAAGAGACTTGGAAACTTTTCAAGGTGAGGAGTATGGTCCAGAGGTTCCTAAGAACACAATCATATCAAGAGTTCAATATGAAATTTTATGAGTTCTTAAGTCATTATTTATGTACTAAGAGTAATTCAAATTTATTTTGATGTATTTGATAAAGTAATGTAATGAAATTGTCAAAGTTATCCATATCAGTCCTAAAAGGTCAAATTGGTCAAATGATGTAAATGTACCCATGGAAGGACAAAAATGATGTAATATGTAATGTTTTTTTCCATTTTGAATTTTCAATGATGTATACATAAAGTTATAAGGTCATTTTGTAAAAGATGACAAAGTTGCATAAAAGTTTCTCAATGCAACATTTCAAAATTGTAAGCAATTAGTTACAAGAGGGAAGGTGTACAGTTAGATGAAGTTGTAATAGGTTGTAATTTTTATGGGACATTATAAGATGATGAGTTATTGGTTGAGTATTTCATGGTGTTCAAGTTGGAGAAATGAACTTTTGAAGTTTCATCTTTAGATTCTCTAACAATCACCTAAATTGTAGGTGTATGGTGATAGCCATGAAGATTTGGCATTTCAAGGTGAAGGATATTCATGTACTGGTGAAGGAGAAGGATTATGAACATCATAAATTTTTTAATATATTTTTCTCAAATAATTGAATGAATTTTTCATATTTGAAAAGTAATATGCGGATAGTCTTTGTAAATTAGACCAATCTCTTACTATTCCTTAACGTTCCCTTGCATCTAATAGATTAAATACTTAGCATAATATGTTTAAAATTGAACTATGATGAATAAAATATGTTTCTCCATAATTTGGGCATCTGGTCATGAGCCATGAAGAAAGATCTAATAAGATTTGGGAAAACTGTCATAAAACCCTTACAATTCTGTTCGAGAGGGTTTGTCATTATCTCAAGAATCCACCATTGGAAAAAAAAAAATCTTGGCTCATTTGAAAGTAGAATCATACTCCTTCATCATGCACTTGGTCTTGCATCAATAGATTAAGGTATGTGTGATAAATTGGAAGCCCTAGTGGGAAAAAGTAGTGGACTTCTGGGTTTGATAGCAGAAATAAAGGTTTTTACTTCTTGTTTGTATTTGTATGGACTAGAAATAGTTTTCAATGATTTGAAGATATTAAAGGAATGCATTTAGACCCCATGCAGATAGGGATAGTGGATTTGTGAAGGATTTAAATATTCTGATTCATGCAAACAATTAATTGTGTCAATGGTGACAATTTAGTAAAGACAGTCATTTGTTTTGATTCTTGGTTAGAATATGTAAATGGGATATATGTTTATTGAAAACCACTTCAATATTCCTTCAAATACATGTTGGTAAAGTTCATAAGATGTTGAGGTTTAAGTTAGTACATGCAATCAATTGTCAAAAAAATGATAGTCAGACCCATATCTAGTTCATTGTTCTTCCAAATTATTGTTGATTAGGAATCCATTAAGTGTTGGTGTTCTGTAAATGGTAGTGTTCAATGACCCAAGAAGTCTCTGACTCAACATTGAAGGGTATTGTATTAGATATTATTTTTGTGATCAATCTTGATGACTGTGATACCATATAAGTATTGCCTTATTAAATGAAGGTTGTGATCAGATCACTTAATTGGATAGTGACAGTAATAGAAGAGATTTATTTTCTTGATAAGTACAATCAACATTATTCTAACCTTTGAATAGGGTACATGATCAGGGTATGATGGAAATATATCTTGAAAATAGACTAAATTATTTTTTGTGTAGGAAGGCACATTGATTGTGATCAGAAACAAAATTCTTGAAGTATGAGGACAAATAGACATTGGGTGGAGATAAGATATGTTACTAATTGAGTTTTTGAGTTACTTTGGTAAGAGATGTTTGATGGATCAGTTGGCCTATTGAGTTGAATGTTCATTGAAAGCATTGAACTAGAATGAAAGGTGATCTTGTGAAGTCTTGAGAAAGATGTTGATTGACTAAGTGGTACCACTAATGATAAATAATTTCCTTGAATAGAATGTTGTTTTGGTTCCTAAGATGATGAACTTGAAATAAACCTTAAAGGTTTAAGTTTGTTAGATGTTTCAAACCCATCCATTGGTGTACCTAAAAATGATTTTGCATTGTGAGTATGCCTCTAATGTGTTGTCAATATGATGAAATGAAGGTTGGGTCAAAAGAATCAAGATTGAATCTTAGATGGACAAAATAACCTAATGTTGATTGATTAAGTGGTACCACTAATGATAAATAATTTCCTTGAATAGAATGTTGTTTTGGTTCCTAAGATGATGAACTTGAAATGAACCTTAAAGTTTTAAGTTTGTTATATGTTTCAAACCCATCCATTGGTGTACCTAAAAAGAATTTTACATTATGGGTATGCCTCTAATGTGTTGTCAATATGATGAAATGAAGGTTGGGTCAATAGGATCCTAAGAGATTGATTGGTTTTGTATGATGCTCTGCATCAAATAACCATGCATAATAAAATCCTAAAATAGGAAAAATTGATTATGAGGGGATTCTAGTTACCTAATAGATGTGTGCCTTGTAAGTAGGAGAATGAATTTATTCCCCATATTTTACTCAATTGTAACTTTTCTCATGAACTATGGCAAATGGTGCTGATGGAATTTGAGATACCATGGGTAATGAATGGTACTTTTCAAAAAAAAGAATTTTAATGGAGAATATCCACTCATAAATCTTTAATTATACAACTTTTAAGGAAGATCCCCCCACCTAAGATGGAGCTTGTGGAGAGAAAGGAACAACAAGATTTCAAGGATATGGAGAATTCATTGGAGGAAGTCTTTATAACCCTCACACCTAGAAGTGCCCATCCATTCCCCCTACCCCTTTTGATGATAAGATGGAAAGAAAACATGAATTACCCAACACCTATGCTAGATTTGACACCTCTGAGAGAATGGCAATGAGAAACACTAGATAGAAACCACCAAAATGAGGATGTAACAAGCTAAACTTTGATGGAGTTGTAAGAAGGGAAAAGGTTTTTGTGGTTGGTTTCATAAGCTCTACCACTAGGGAAATTATTATCACATTCACTGGTAATTTGAATGGATGCACTAATAATTAGGCAAAAGCAATTTCCCTACTATGAGGAATTAAATTTTCACTTTCATTTGGAGTGAAATTATTGGCAATAGAAGGAACTTGAGGTTGATTGTTGATGTTGTAAAAGGCCTTACCAAAGCTAATTGGTCCATTGAAGGAATTATTAGGGATATTATGAAACTCCTTCTAGGGCTTGATCTTTTTTTATTAATCATTCCTATAGAGAGGGTTACATGGTGGGTAATGCAATGGTGGCCTTGGGTATTGAAATTGAGGGCCTAAGATGTTGGACAAACATAGATTGCATCCCATCTCAAGTTACAATTCTCCTACGAGGAGAGAGTAAAATAAATAGTAATCAGAATGGGGATTAAAAACTTATGGCTTTGGAGTACCTTACTTTTCATAATTTTGATGGTGAGTAGGAGTAACAATAAAAATAATTTAAAAAAATAGAGGCCCTAATTTCAAACTGATAACAAGGAAAAATTGAATGGATATGTGGTATTCTTATATGGAGGATTCTTCTTGCAACAAGTTGACGTGTCACGATTGAAATTGAAAGAGCCATGTGAACATTTATCAAGGCCTCTTAATGATGAGATGGTGTAATGATAAGATGAAAATGATAAAATATTTAAGAATTATTAAATGGTGAAAGTTTGTGCAAGATATGGAAATTTGACCCAATTTTATTATATGTAAAGAAAGGTATTGTTCTCATGAGTGGACTATTATGAGGATAGGAAATAATTATGATGCAGTTGGCACACAAATTAATAATTTTAACCTTTATTTATGATTATTCGTGCCAATTTTCTTATCACTGTGAATTTTGGTAAGGAAAAAAATAGGGTGGGGCTCTTTCTTACCATTGTTGTCATTGACAAAATGGGTAGGGATAGAATTTGAATTGAGCCAAGTAAATTTGATGAGTTTAACAATGACATCATTGTATGGCATATATGCTATGAGGGTGGAATCTCACAATTCATAAAAAGCATTAATGAATATAATGAGGGCCTCTCTATGAAATTTTCAACCTCATGGGTGGATAGAAGGGTCACTATTGGTGGAATATATTTTGAAGTGAATGGAGTCATTACCCAAGATATCATGTTTCCCACCATTGGCTGGAAATGGAAAAAGAAAAGCCATGTAGCTGATAAAAATAGTCTTAACCAATTTTTAGGGAAAAAAGAGGGCTTAGTTAAGTTGCATGTTGGTTTTGAGAGGGAACATTTCTGCCCCCTGGAACCATGTATGTTTAATGATAATGAAATATTTCGCTCTTGAGGGAAAGTTCTAATTTTATTAATTTTATCATATGCCTCTAATAAACCACTTTAGGAATTGTAATGTAATCTCATTTCCATTTTTTTCTTTTAAAATCCCTTGATTGTTCTATTAAGGATGTGGTTGAGAATGTAAAAATTTAGGGGAAAAATCACATCCCACTTCACCAATGTCTCATTTATCATCTTTACCATTTTCTCCTCACCTTGCTCCCCCTAACAAAATTACTATGTAAGAAGCCCCTTAATTTTTCCACTCCTCCCTTGGCCAATGTTATAGACACTTCAAGCCCTAGCAAAAATAAATCCATTTGATACCCTGGTGGTGCTAAAGTTTCTTCCTAGACTAGGACCCCAGGAGCTCCCCCCCTCCCCAACACTCCCTATGGTTGAAAATGAGCTTGGTGTTAATAAATCAAAGCTTCACTTCCAAATATTAGTAATAAGGATAAAAAAGATTCCCCTTCAGCTAAAAAATATAAATTGACCATCCAAGAGATTATTAGTGAAGACGAGGAGGCAATGGGGAAATAGACTAGTCAAAATGAAAGAAATTTGAGGCAGTCCCATAGATTGGGCACTCGTTCCACAAAGAAAGGAAAATAAAAAAATTGTTTGAGTATGATACTAAGGAGGATGAGGAGCAAGATAGTGAGAACAAAAATGAAAAGGAAAGGAAAAATGAGGGGGTTGAAATAGAGGGGGAAATAAGGAGGTAGGCAAATCAGAGAAATCTAGAGAGGATATCTCCACCCATATCTCTGAAAGCATAAAAATGGGGTTGATTGACCTAACTCATGACATGATGTCAAAGGAACAAACCCAAGTCAAAAGGGACCTGTAATTTACCTAGGAAAAATTACCCATTTTGAATGTAAAGCCACTGCAAAAGAGTTGGAAAAGGTTAAATCCAAAGTCATGGACATTAAGATAAATTTGGGGAGTGCCTCTTATTTTATCCTGAGGGTCATGCACATGTTCCCCCCTCCCTTTTCCTAACATAGAAGAAGACTTGGGGAATGATGATGTGATTACAAGGACCTTATTAAGTTCCTCGCTAAAGACCGGTCTAATGTGCTCTATCAAGTTAGATTCAAAATTAAGGATGCTCATTAAGGTTACTTTCCCTTTGGTTTTTTATGTTAGTATTTTTTATGGCCCTAGGTGGCATTATGCTAAGACTTTTTATGGTTTAGATAGCTTACCAAACTACAATTCTGGAGTTGAAACTTTTGTTTATATTATGATGCTTAACTCATTTAGATTTTGATGTTGGTGTGCTCATATTTCATTGTTAATGTGCTAAAATTGCTTTTCTATTTATGAATAGGCCCTTTGGGGTTTTTTATAGGCACGACACCCTTATTTTGTTGATTATTAATATAAAAAATAGTTCTTATAATTAAATAAACAATTTAATTATTTTAATTTTTCTCCATCCTCAAAAATAAATATTCTTCTCAAATAAAGGGAAATATTTATTTTGTTTATTTATTCCACGTGTGCACAATCAAATATTTAATACTAATTAAGTCTTCTAGTCTCACCCCCTAACTGTCACTGACTACTAGTATAACTTTCCAATCAGTTCAATCTAAGTTATATATTTGGTCATCTCCCTAATCAATCCATCATCTATTCAATGAATAATTTATTTTTTAATTATTCTCCATCCTCAAAAACAAATACTCTTCTCAAATAAATGAAATATTTATTTTATTTGTTTATTCCAAAAGCCCACAATCAAATAATTTTTTAATTATTTATACTAATTAATTCTTCTAGTCTCACCTCCCTAAGTTTCACTGACTACCAGTCTAACTTTCCAATCAATTCAAATTAAGTCATATATGTTATCCTAATTTTCTACATGCAGGATGATAAACATAAATAGGAAAAGATTGCATGAAGGTACATCCATTTAAAATTACTTTTTAGGTGTGAAGATAAATACATCGTTATTGCATTCATATCATTAGTTATATTGTACTCTAAGTATTAATCATATCCAAATTTTCAAATTCATAATTGATCATTACATTGTGCACTCAAACTGAATGTAATAGACAAATGTTCTTTCATATTTCATCTTTCATCTTGGTACAAAGATCAAAAGGAAGAATATAAAGCATGATAGAAGTATGAGTAGGATCCCATGCATTGCCTTGTAGATGTCATCTACATTTAGGAGCTGGTTGTCTATCCAAAGTCTCCAGGTCTTTGTTTGACTCATCATGTCTTGTGTCATAGGGTTTTGTCCTGCATCATAGGGAAAAGTGTTAGATCCAATTGGATCTAAGCAATGAATGAAAACTTTGAGGCATCATACAATAATTAAATCTTTCAAAGCTACACATCTATCTGTGATATCAATGCAATAGAAAAATATGCATCCGCGTAAACTGAATAATAGTATTAAAGGGACATGACTCAATGAAACCTTTTACTATTTATGGTCATCATTATGCATGTTTTTGTTATAAACCAGATATTTGAATCAAAGGGACTTAGTTCTTGTAGCTGAGAAACCTTTTTCACAAAAAAAGCAGGGTAGCATTCAGTTAGTGAACACCATTAGTTGACCAACATTAATGCATGAATGTCATCATACCTAGCACTCTCACACAAAATTGATCATTTGGTCATGTTCACTAACCTAATATGGTGGATTTGGTGATGTTTTCAAGTAGAGTAAACAAAAGTGCACTCAAATATGAAATTAATGAACTATGATATGCATGTTTATTCACTAATAGTTGTATAAAAAGAAAAGATGGAGTATGGTGTTCACTAAAAAGATGTTACAGTTTGTGCATATGCAGACAAGGAAGTTTTCATTACTGATGTGCCATGTAAAGAGGTTTTCTTTTAAATAATGACAAGTTTTATGCATTTATAAATCATGGATCTACAACAATATTATCGAATGAATATGCTTTACAAAATGATATGCCTATACGGAAAGAGAGACAACCATGTTGTGTTCACAAGATGCAAAATGATACAAGAAATTTTCAAATGACAATGTTAACAAAAGATATATGTGCAGTCAGAGTGATGTATACAAAGAAAGACGCATTTGCAAAGTAACAAGTTCAAGTTCACATTCTGGCATTTTTGGGTGTCACGAGCCCATGCTTGAACCTCATAGACAAACATTATTGTTGGAGTTGCATCTATTTTAAAATCAGTGTGTTACACTTTTCACTATCATTTTTGCAAAGTGAAAGGCCATGCAACATGAAGATTTAGACAACATCTTGTATCCAATCAATCACATTTCAAAAGTTGAGAACATTGCAAAGCTTTGACCCATAATAGATAAATCAAAATATGGTGGCTACTCTTAGACAGGGTAATAGTAAGAAGTAAAGCACAAGTATGTTGATATTAGATAAGAAGACACAATAAAATCCCAAAATAGATAGCTGGAAACAACAGAAAACTAAACTATAGAAGAGTGGTGACAACACAATGCCCTAGCTATGTTATAGCTCAAGTTCTCCAGGCCACAAAGAAGGAGTAATCAACAGTGGAGTTTACAAAGAATGATTTATTATGGAGACAACTATTAGTATTTCCATCATTTCAACAAGGAAAAACCCCAAAATCATTGCCAAATGAAGAAGAGTAATTTCGACCTCTTTCAGCATGTTCAAGATTTTAATAAAATAGGAAATGATGTATGGTATACTTATCTCATAAAGATTGAGTATTTGTAGGAGCAGCGCCAAATGAAATCAAAGCCAAGCTTCAAAAAATAAAGCACAAGTGCCAGTTATCCTAAGTTCCTTTATCACATTCATAGCCTCCAACTATGGAGCTGAGTTCCAACTGTATAGAGTTTGAGCTCTTGAGAGCAATAACAACTTCTAGTATAAAGCCCAAGCTTCATGCTCAAGTCACAACCAAAGATGAATTTAAAACCACAGAGATAGCTCAAAATACATGACGAGAGAAGATAGAGGGAACTTCAAAACACAACTCAACCTCCAATTTGTAATATTGAGAGCCAGATCAAGTGTTAAACATAGAGAGAAAGAATGAAGGTAGGCTGGAGTTCTTTGAAGAAAAATCACCATGGATTAGGGATCTCATTTTCCCCAAATCCAAATGAAACTCAACAACCAAAAAAATGCCAAGTTTCAATAAGTTTTCAAGTCTGCTGACAAGAGGAGTGTTAATATGATTTAGAACAACAGACAGGTGGGGGGGGGGTGAATCAGTTGTTCTCAGGTCTAGATGTATAAAACAAAATTTAAACTCTTCAACAAATCAGATCTAATAACCAACACCTACTTGGTTATTACTAATTTCATAACAGAAACATATAACAGTGCAGTCCACTTATCAAATAGCATCTAACTTGTAAAACATAGAAATGTTCAAACCAAAACATTCACACAAGTATCAACACCAAGATTTATAGTGGAAACCCAATTAGGGAAAAACCACTTTGTAACATGTTACTATTATGTTCACTGTTCTAAAGTGAGCTCGGTGAAAAGCCAACCCTGTCAAAGGTTACAAACACACTGTCAGGTGTGACCCGGTTAAAGGATTTAAACCACTCTGTTAAAAGTGCACCTTGTTATAGGACTTACATACACTCCATTATAATGCAACCTTGTTCAAAGGATTTATACCTATGACTATTAGGTCAACCTCTGTTAAAATGATTTTGACTGTTACAATGGTTAGAAAGTAGCAGTAATATTGATCTAAAAAACATACAACTCACTTTGCAAATATCAGATCCAATTCCATACACATGCTAGCTTAATGACTATGAACCTTTTCCATCTCCATCATTGATCTTCTCGAAGCCCTCTTCAAGCAATCACAACACTTCTCCTTCATCCTTCTCTGCTTAGACAGTCAATAACATCAACAATACTTCCAGCATCCACTCCTTTCACTTCAACCTCTCACTTATGTTTCCTTAATACTACCTCTATTAGGTCAATACATCTTTTGCCACTTAATCTCCTTCATAGATCTTAGGGTTAGGTCAGATTCATTGAATCCATCCTACATTATGTTCTTCGGCTATCCTTCTAGAAATATCTCAAATCTCTTAAAGATTTACAATAAAATGTTTTACAGTGCATTAAATGCTTTCATACAATCAATAAATAAAGTCAACATGTTTTACATAATCCAAGAATTCAACGATGTCGGTTGGAAATCTGAATTCTTCCTCAAATGCAAAATACTGATGCTCAGTCAATACTATGTTCAACTTCTCAATCTTCTCTGGAAAGCTCAGTCACCACATAAACTATTTCCTCGGCTAACATTGTCTTCCTCAACAATTAACTAGTGTTCAGTCAACACTGATTTTACTTGGCATATACTAGCTCAGTTGACACAAACAACACTCGGCTTAAACTAGATTTCTTCATTTTTGCTTGGTTAAACCTACCAATTTAGTCTTCATTCTTAGTCAGATAAACAATACATTGTCTTATCATTGTGCCACATAATCAAGTACTCATTGAAGTATCAAGATAACTCAACCTTTCCTTAGGTGTTGTTGTTACCAACCTTACCTATCCCCTTAGCAACACTCAAATAGATATAGTAATTTCTTAAATAGCAATAGTCTTACCAGTTAAGGTTTGACATCAATGACAATACAACAATTTCTTCAATTGTAGTTTCCAACAATCTCCCTCTTTGGCATTGATGGCAACACCATGTGAATATCACATGAATTACCAACCAATCCAAAACTTATCTATCCATCAGAAGAAAAAAAATTATAATATCCTTAGCTTCATTTTGATACAGAATCAATTAGCCATGCTTGACCGTCCACTGAATTTCTCCCACTGTCTTGATCTTCTCATTTTGTGTATTCATCTGTCTATGTATTCATCTGTGATCATCTCCCTCTTCGAAAAAAATTCCAAAGCAACAACAAAAACATACATCCTGTAGATGTAGATATCATCCTTTCAGTTCAATAACAATATTTCTCCCTCTATCATCTTGCTTATGACTGATTCTTGACTTTTTTTTTCTTTTCACAACTCTAAGCTACTCCTAAAGTGTGACCTTTTTCTGCATCAATTTGTTTTATGTTATTTGTAGCACATTTGATGTAGTGCTCCTAGCTTGACTAGGCAGCCTTAGTTAGGAGAAGGACCCCTAATTGACTTCTCAGGTATTCATGAGCTTCTTTAGGTAAAGCCTTAGTGAATATGTGTTCTAATTGTTCCTTTGTGTTCACATATTCCATGCGGACCTCTTTATCTTGTACCAGTTCTCTCAAGTAATGATACTTGATGGCAATGTGTTTGGTCTTTGTGTGTATCACTGGATTTTTAGAGATGTTGATAGCACTTGTGTTGTCACGAAAGATGACAACTGGTTCATTGATTTCTTCTTTCATGCCTACCAACAATTTCTTTATCCATATCAAATTTGAACAATTCACAGCTGCAGCTACATACTCAGCTTCAGTAGTAGATTGGGAAATGCAATTTTTTTTCTTGCTTGTCCAGGACACTAATCTCTATCCAAGAAAGAAATCTCCACCACTAGTACTCTTTTTGTCATCTACATTTCCTGCCCAATCAGCATCTGTATACACTCTCAGTTCAAATTTTTCATGCTTCTTGTAGTATAATCCATAGTCAGTAGTTCCCTTCAAATATCTCATGATTCTTTTAACTGCAATCATGTGAGTTTCCTTACGATTGGCAGAGAATCTTGCCACAATCCCAATAGCTAATGCAATATCTAGTCTGCTATGTACATCATATTGTATCTTTTCAATCATAGATCTATACAAAGTCTGGTTAACTTCTACAGCATCATCCTTCTTAGACAACTTCTGTCTAGTAGCCATGGGAGTACTTACTGGCCTTGAATCTTCCATACCAAAGGTTTTCAGTATCTCATGAACATATTTAGAATGGGTGATGAAAATTCCTTTCTTCATCTAATATACTTGCAACCCAACAAAAAATTTGATCTCCCCAAACATACTCATTTCAAATTCAGTTTGTATTTCATTTGAAAATTTCTTACACAGGGCATCTTGTCCACCAAATATAATATCATCTACAAAGATCTTAGCCAACAAGATTCCTTTACCTTCTTCATCTTTCATGTACAGATTGCTTGTGTCATTTGTCCTTGAGAATCCAATCTGTATTAAGTAGTTGTGCAATCTCTCATACCATGCTCTAGGAGCTTGCTTTAGTCCATACAGTGCTTTATTCAGTTTGTAAACCATGTGTCTTTTGTTTGGATCAACAAATCCTTTTGGTTGTTCAATATATACTTCTTCTTCCAATATACCATTTAAAAATGCAGACTTGACATCCATTTGATATACCTTGAAACCTTTATAGGCAGCATATGAAAGCAGAGTTCTGACTCCTTCCAATCTTGCTACAGGGGCAAATGTCTCCTCATAATCTATTCCTTCTTCTTGTGCATAGCCTTTTCATACTAGCCTAGCCTTTTTTCTTGTGATTTGACCATGTTCATTCAGCTTATTACAAAATACCCACTTTGTCCCAATGACATTCTTATCTTCTGGTTTCAGCACCAGAGCCCAGGTATCATTCTTCTCTATCTAGTCTATCTCTTCATTCATTTCTTCTATCTAGTCTTCATTTTCTAATGCCTCCTTTGTTGTCTTAGGCTCATATTCACATAGTAAACATGTTGGATCTCTTGTCTTGCTTCTAGTCTGAATTCCAATATCTTTATCTCTAATAATCTATTCAGGCTTGTGATGTCTCCTTACATATTATACTAGAACAAGTTCTATTCTTCTTTCATTTTGTTCATCAGGTTCACCAACAAGATTGTCAAATTCAGCTTCTGAATGCTAGGCAATCTCTTCATGATACTCAACAGCTTCTTCCTATCACTCGGCATGTTCTTCTTCTCTCTCGGCATTGTTATCCTGATGCTCAACATTGCTTACTCGAGACTCAACATTAGGTGTAGGTCTGTCACTTGCCTCTTCTTCCTCTATATACACAAAAGATTTGTAATCTTCTGGTTCTCTGTTACTGTCAGCTTCATTTTTCTCTGCATACTCATCAACTTTGACATTCACACTTTCCACAATTTTGTTAGTGTTAGAATTCAAACACTTATAAGCTTTACTTTTCGTGGAATAGCCTAGGAATATACCCTCATCACTTTTAGCATCAAATTTTCCATTTCTACTATCCTTTAATATGTAGCACTTACTTCCAAAAATTCTAAAATACTTTACATTCGGTGCATACCCATGCCATAATTCGTAAGGTGTCAGATTTGTACCTTTTTTTATCTATACTCAGTTAAGAGTATAAATAGCTGTACTTACAGCTTTTTTCCAATACTTCTGTGCAACATTCTTTTCAATCATTAATGTCCTTGCACAATCCAAGATAGATCTATTCCTTCTCTCTGTTATACCATTATGTGGAGGAGTTCTAGGTGCAGACATCTATCTTTTGATCCCTCTATCATTGCAAAATAGATTAAATTCATTTGATGTGAATTCTCCACCTTGTTCAAATCTTAGATATTTTAGATTCTTACCTGTGTCTTTTTCAACCTTAGCCACATACCACTTAAAAAATTGAAAAGCATCATATTTTTCCTTTAATAACATTACATGCATCATTTTGGTATAATCATCAACAAACAGGATAAAATATCTAGCACCACAATAGCTTTGTACACCCATCGGTCCACAAAGGTCAGTATAAACCAAATCTAAGATATTCTCAGAAGTAAAGGTTTTTCTCTTGAAACTAGACTTATTCATCTTACCCAACTGACATTATTTGCACATTACATTCTCAGATTTCTTCAATCTAGGTAGACCTCTCACTTTCTTTTTCTTGCTAATTTCTACCAAATTATCAAAGTTAACATGACATAGTTGCTTATGCCATAACCAAATATCATCAAGTTGTGCAATCATACAAGTTTCTTCAGATAGGTCTAGATAGAACAAATTACCTCTTGTTTGTTCTCCACTTCCAATCAGTTAACCTGTGGCATCAAATATTTTGGCCTTCCTGTGATGAAATTCCACTTGATAGCCAGTGCTATTAAGCTATGCAACACTCAGCAAATTATATTTAAGACCCTCAACCCAATAAGCATTTTCACAAGTGATCTTATCAGTCAGCTTAATAAATCCTTTTCCTCTAATAGGACATGGTGCATCATTACCAAATTTTACACTCCTACCTTTATAATGATCTAAGGTATCAAACTTACTCTTATCTCCAGTCATATGATGTGAACAACCACTGTCAATAATCCATTTATCATTTTTGTTCACATAAGATATCAATGCAGTTTTCTCATCCTCATCAAATTCATCTTTCACTGCAACATAGACAACCTCAATTTCAAAATCATCACTATCAATGTCAGTCTCTTCTTTAGAAATGTAGCAGGATTTCTTACCTTTTCCTTTGTAGTCCTTGTATCTTCGGTAACCTCTATCTTCTCTTTTGTCTTTATGCTTTCTTTCTCTTTCTTCATCCTTATTATCCCTATCAGGACATCTAGCAACTATATGACCAAATTTATTACATGAAAAACATATAATAGGGAGTTTACCTTTGTACCTTCCTTTTCCCCTTTTTAGTCTTCTAGCCATAAGAGCTTCTAGATCCTCAAATTCTTCATCAGATGTGCCATTGTCACTATCACTTTTGCTTTCACTTTCACTAATGCATCTTTCTTTTTCCTTCTTTGACTTATTCAAAACCATTTGTGACTTAAAAGCAGATTCAATACTACCAACAGTGAAGTTATCATAGTTAGAAAGTTCAAAAGCAGTAAGCTTACCAACCAAACTTTCTAAAGTAAGAGCATTAGTAGAGTTGATAAGTAGGAGATATTTTCCACAGCAAGTCAAATTGTGATATTGCTATCAGGATTCAACTGTGTAGTTTTTTGAGTCAAACTCATTGACCCATGATTCATGAGTAGTGGTTCAACATGAATCCATCTCTCATGAGAATGAATGGAACACTTAGCACTCATTGGATATAGGTGATTCTCACAGAGGTGAAGCACCGGGACTTCCCAGGAGGTCACCCATCCTAGTACTACTCCAGCTTGAGCACGCTTAACTATGAAGTTTCCTCCATGGTTAAACCCACTCTACTTGCATCCTCATTTTCAAAACCTTCACCAAGTGTTGTGCCTTATGAACCATTCATTAGAAATCCCCTTAAGCTCATCAATTGATAAGTAGGAGATATTTTCCACAGCAAGTCAAATTGTGATATTGCTATCAGGATTCAGCTGTGTAGTTTTTTGAGTCAAACTCATTGACCCATGATTCATGTGTAGTAGCTGGAGTAGTACTAGGATGGGTGACCTCCTGGGAAGTCCCAATGCTTCACCTCTATGAGCATCACCTAGATCCAATGAGTGCTAAGTGTTCCATTCATTCTCATGATAGATGGGTTCATGTTGAACCACTACTCATGAATCATGGGTCAATGATTTTGACTCAAAAAACTACACAGTTGAATCCTGATAGCAATATCACAATTTGACTTGTTGTGGAAAATATCTCCTACTTATCAATTGATGAGCTTAAGGGGCTTTCTAATGAATGGTTCATAAGGCACAACACTTGGTGAAGGTTTTTCAAATGAGGATGCAAGTAGAGTGGGTTTAACCATGGAGAAAACTTTGTAGTTAAGTGCGCTTGAGCTGGAGTAGTACTGGGATGGGTGACCTCCCGAGAAGTCCCGGTCCTTCACCTCTGTGAGCATCACCTAGATCCAATGAGTGCTAAGTGTTCCATTCATTCTCATGAGATATGGGTTCATGTTGAACAACTACTCATGAATCATGGGTCAATGAGTTTGACTCAAAAAACTACATAGTTGAATCCTGATAGCAATATCACAATTAGTAGATTTACATCTAGATTCTTGAATTGCCAAAATTTTGATTGTATAGATAGGATGCAGAGTTCTCAATACTTTTCCTATTACAGTTTCATCCTCAATAGTTCCATTTTCTCCTCTAAGAGCATTTACAACTTCTTTTATTCTATCACAATATTGTGCAATATTCTCACCTTCTTGCATTCTCATTTCATCAAATTTACCTCTTAGGCTCTCGGCTTTTACTCTCAACACATTTACATCACTGCCATAAATGTTTGCAAGGGTGTCCCAAATTTTCTTTGCAGTACTACAATCTTTGATGTCTTCAAATTCTGGATAACTTAGGGCAGATGCAATCTCCAACATTGCTTGGTTGTGCTCTTGTTTAGCTTTCATTTCCTTGGCAGTCAAAGGTGCAACAGGTGTGACATAGTCATGCTTAATGTAATACTTTGCGGAATCACCAATACCGGCCAGATGCAGCTTCATCAAGCTTTTCCATGTAGGAAATTTTTCCTTATTTAGCTTTGGTACCTCCTTCTTATACATCTTGATCATTTGCTTCAAGTACCTTCAAACTTGATCTTTGTAAGCACCAACAGCTCTGATACCAATTGTTAATATGATTTAGAACAACAGAGAGGGGGGGTGAATCAGTTATTCTTAGATCCAGATGTATAAAATAAACTTTAAACTCTTCAACAAATCAGATCTAATAACCACAACACCTACTCAGTTATTACTGATTGCATAACATAAACATATAATAGTGCAGTCCACTTATCAAATAGCATCTAACTTGTAAAACACATAAATGTTCAAACCAAAACATTCACACAAGTATCAACACCAAGATTTATAGTGGAAACCCAATTAGGGAAAAACCACTTTGTAACATGTTACTATTATGTTCACTCTTCTAAAGTGAGCTCAATGAAAAGCCAACCTTGTCAAAGTTTACAAACACACTGTCAGGTGTGACCCGGTTAAAGGATTTAAACCACTCTGTTAAAAGTGCACCTTGTTATAGGACTTACATACACTCCATTAGAATGCAACCTTGTTCAAAGGATTTATACCTATGACTATTAGGTCAACCTCTATTAAAAGGATTTTGACTATTACAATGGTTAGAAATTAGCAGTAATATTGATCTAAAAAACATACAACTCACTTTGCAAATATCAGATCCAATTCCATACACATATGTTGGCTTACTGACTATGAACCTTTTCCATCTCCATCACTGATCTGCTCGGAGCCCTCTTCAAGCAATCACAACACTTCTCCTTCAGCCTTCTCTACCTAGATAGTCAATAACATCAACAATACTTCCAGCATCCACTCCTTTCACTTCAACCTCTCACTTATGTTTCCTTAATACTACCTCTATTAGGTCACTACATCTTTTGCCACTTAATCTCTTTCATAGATCTTAGGGTTAGGTCAGATTCATTGAATCCATCCTACATTATGTTCTTCGGCTATCCTTCTAGAAATATCTCAAATCTCTTAAAGATTTACAATAAAATGTTTTACAGTGCATTAAATGCTTTCATACAATCAATAAATAAAGTCAACACATTTTACATAATCCAAGAATTCAATGATGTCAGCTGGAAATCTGAATTCTTCCTCAAATGCAAAATACTGACGCTCAGTCAATACTGTGTTCAACTTCTCGGTCTTCTCTGCAAAGCTCGGTCACCACATAAATTGTTTCCTCAGCTAACACTGTCTTCGTTGGCAATTAACTAGTGTTCGGTCAACACTGAATTTACTCGGCATATACTAGCTCGGTTGACACAAACAACACTCGGCTTAAACTAGATTTCTTCATTTTTGCTCGGTTAAGCCTACTAGTTTAGTCTTCATTCTTACTTAGATAAATAATACATTGTCTTATCATTGTGCCACATAATCAAGTACTCATTAAAGTATCAAGATAACTCAACCTTTCCTTAGGTGTTATTGTTACCAACCTTGCCTATCCCCTTAGCAACACTCAAATAGATATAGTACTTTCTTAAATAGAAATAGTCTTACCAATTAAGGTTTGACATCAATGACAATACAATAATTGCTTCAATTACAATTTCCAACAAGGAGTTAATTCTATTAATGTCTTCAGTATTTCCAACCAGTGCCTCAAATTTCCAAATGCCACGATGGCCACATAACATATGCCATGATTTGGATGTTTCAAAAGTTGGTTGATTCTTAGCTTTGGTCATGTTGACCTTAGGTTATATGGTTGATTATGGATTATATGTGTTGAGATAAGGCCCATTTTTAGATGTATTAATATGTTGGTAGTTTTTTTAAAAGATATTGGTTTGTACACCAACATTTAGGGTATGATTGTAAGGCATGATTTATGCTCATGACTTAGGGTTTCTTAGCTAAATTTGGAGCTGATTTAGAGGGGCTTAGATTTTCAAATTTGGCCTTAGGAGGGTATATATCTGAGTTTCATAATCAGATTTAGGGGTTCAGAATTGAGGAGAAGAGGACTTTGTGAACATATTAGTTCCATTGTGCCCTTTTACATATATTTTGTAACCATTTTTTAGATTTTGAAGGAAATAAAGCAAGTTCTCCATATTTCATATATTTTATAAGTTTTGTCATCAATCCTATTCATCTTTTCAGCATTTTAGTGTTGTATGTCTTGTGTAACAAAGATAAGTGAGCTAATTCAATTCCTTCTCTAAGTTATCAAAACCAAACCTTTTGCAGAATTTGTATGTTTGTTGTCAGATTTTCATTATTTGTGGTGCATACCCTAATAGTGAGTTTAAGTCAACCTAAATGTTGAATAGTGAATGTTCAAATGCAAATCTCAGTAGTTTTTGCACTATGGATGTTGGTTTGAAGTTTTTGATAAGTGTAAATCTAGTTTGGTGTATCACCCCCCTTTTTTCCATTCAATTTTAAAGTTATCTCTTTTCCCTTTTCCAATCAAAGTTTCAGTCATAGGTGATATTCCATATTCAATAGGAACTGGCCTAGAATCTAGAGATTCCTTCTTAATCAGAGTCCACCCATAACTCAAGAAGGTTTCCATTGTTACCATGAAATATTAGTGTACCCTAATGCCTGAGTAAGGGTGATATTTCAAGGCCTTAACAGTTTTCGACACGCTCAGTGGGACCGTTCTTAAACAAACTAGTCAAATTGCATTACATTTCTTGCTGGTTTTGGTGTGCTATTAGCAAGTTCAAACCTTAAAGAGGTCACTTTGTCCATATCTAGTGGCCCTATGGAGGAAATTCAACTGGTTTTATAAGATCACATGTTGGTATGTTAAAAATAGTTTCTTTCTGATTTCCAACCTTTCAGATGAATAGAAATGTCAAATTTTCAAGGAAGATATGTATATCCGAATGGACAATTTGCATGTTCTCCATCATTTCATGAGAATTTTGTCCAAGAAAATATTTTTCAGTCATTTCAAGGCCAAAAATTGTAATATGCCTTCACTGGACCCACACATGCTCAGCCTTTTCAGTATCTTGTAAATGATAATGATTTACAAATTAGGGATACTACAAGTATTTTGTAGGACTTGGTCATGTAGATTAATGACATTAAGAAGCAGCAGGAATTTGAATTCCAACAAGAGCTGAAGATGCAGTAAGAGGAGCTTTCCTATTAAGCCTATATTCATGAGAAGGAGGTGTTGGCTCTTCAAGAGCAACATCAGAAGAAATATTTGGTGGAGCAACTTAAGTGTCATGAAGCCAACCTTCCAAGAGAGTTGGAAGCACAGAAGAAGGTTCATGAAAAGGAGTTTGAAGACTATAAAGAGATGATAAAGGTCATGTTTGATAGAGGAGTCAAATATGAAGAAGATTCCCAAAGAATATTAAGAACTCATGATGAGTTCCATGAGAAAGAGCTTCAAGAGCACAAATAGAAAATAGGGCTCCTGATTTCTATAAATTTAAAGTATAAAGAAGCCTATCAAATACAGCTTGAAAAGTATCTTCAGCAAGAGCAAGAAAAGGAGGGCAATGAGCAGAAAGTTTCAGCTGATAAGCATAATAATGAAAAGGATGATCTTTCTGATGGTTATTATGATGTCTAGAATATAGTCATGGTGTAAAACAGTGAGAAGGACTTAGAGGAGGATCAATTCTGGGATGAGCTTGAAGATTTTTTTGTAGAAATTGATAGCAAGCTAGCATCCCCAAAATTAGAAGTTTGTCAAAAGAAAGATAAAGTAATAGAATCATCTTTGCCTAAGCAAAAGGTTGTTGAAGAGGAAGCTCATTAGACTAAAGTAACATTTTAAGAGCCAGAGTCTTTCAAAGTGAGCTCCAAGTTTGTTATCTCACATGGATGTCCTTGTTAGGAATAGTCCTAAGAGATAACTGAGAGGGGGGATGAATCAATTATCTACAAGATTCAATTGTTTATACAATTAAGTATAGAAGAACATTAAGCACATACACAATAAGATAACACTTCACACAACACCATAATTTTGGTTACAATGAAACCCAAATAGGTAAAAACCTCGATGGGAATTAGCACCCACTATAAACTACACTAGAGTATAATGATCCATGTTAGAAGATCTTAAAACCCTACTAGGAGTTGATCTTTATAATGCATGAAGTACAATGACCTGGTCAAAGGTCAAACCCTATTAGGATTCTTTTACAATTAACCTTGTTAAAGGTGAGGACACACTTTCTAAGAGCACACTACACAAATGGTGAAGGCTGCAACCTTCTACATAACAAATACACACTATATCTGGATCTTGGTGAATTGGAAAGTAGACCTGTTGTCTTGATTAGTTCCAATGAATAGCATATACTCTCTTATTCTTCACATAGATCTTCAACTGATGATTCACTATCTCATTACATTCACATCTTCTGCTCTGCTCTCATAATCACACTTAGCAATCACAATTGACTAGCTATAAGTATCTTTCTCCAAATGATATAATCAAGTTGGCCTGTTAGGACTTCCTTGAAATAATAATAGAGAAATAATATAACTCTTCAATAACATCTCCAATGGCTAAACCAAGCACGCAACAAAAATAGGACCGTGCAACTCAATATGAGTAGACGTGTCACTTCACATAGTCGGCTCCACAAAATTAACTGAAACTTTATTCTTATGCTTAAATACATTATGCACTCTTAACCAAACATTCTTAACTCATCCCCAAATAGGAAACCAAATACACATATCAAAATGATAGGTGCAACTACTAAAACAATATAAACACTGTCGGCTCCATCAGATAATCTTAAGAAACTGTAACTGACAAACAGAAACATCATTACTCAACTTCAACTTCACAACTAACTTTGCATCCATGAACATAGCATCATAAACATGTCTACAACATAAATATAAATGTGTAAGGCTCCATCATAACCATACTTAAAATCACATACAAAGCTATGCCTATAACACTGTCAGGAACACTACTGATACAAACAACTACACAACTGTCTGTACTTAGAATCAACCTCTGCATCTATAATATCATGCTGATAACATATCTAAGAAACATATACTCAAGGCTCTCTCCATAAGACTTGAATGCATGTTGCTTACCATATGTTGTCATCAATGATAAATATATAGTCAACATTGGCTTGTTGGAAAATCTCCAACAATCTCTGCCTTTGGCATTGATAGCAACATATGAAATGAAAAACACCACCAATCCAAACATATAATTATTTTATAACATTCTCCGTTTCCTCAACAAAATTCCCCCAAGGATGAATCCTCCATCTACTATTGAAAGCTCTGAATATCAACTGCTATATACTCCCCTTACTACTACATACTCCCCCTTTCTAGAATATACTCCCCTTTTCTAGACTAAAACAAATATTTTGTTTTTCATGACTATATACTCCCCCTTTGACATCAATGGAAAAGGGCACCAAAAAAAAATAAGCATAGAAACTACTCCTGAAGTAGAGTAGTCAACCATCCATAAATCACTGAGGACTGATGCACTACTGCAAACACTAATCATATCCAGGAAAGGGAATTACTCCCAGCTTCTCCCTAAGATACTCAAAGGTATCCTTCGGTAAAGGCTTTGTGAATATGTCTGCTAACTATTATTTTGTACTCACATAATCCAATTTTACTTCTTTTTCCACAACTTTCTCTCTTAGGAAGTGATATTTTATCTCAATGTGTTTTGTCTTTGCATGCATCATAGGGTTCTTTGACATATTGATAGTGTTAGTATTGTCACAATGAATAACAATAGGGTAATCAATCTGAATTCCAAAATCCTTTATCATTTGCTTGATCCACACAATTGTAGAACAATTTAATGTTGCTGCTACATACTCTGCTTATGTTGTGGACTGAGAGATACAATTATGCTCCTTGCTTGTCCAAGTAAAAAGTCTATCTCCAAGAAATACTACTTCTCCTGAGGTACTCTTTCTATTATCCATGCAACCTTCCCAATCTGCATCTATATACACATGAAGTTCTACATTTTCTGAATTAGGATACCATAAACTATAGTCTATAGTTCCTTTCAGATATTTGAATATCCTCTTTACTACCATAAGATGACTTTGTTTAGGTTCTGCTGCAAATCTTCCAACAATACCAATTGCATTAGAAATATATGGTCTAGATTGAGTAAGATATATGAGTTTACCAATCATAGACTTATATAGGGTCTTGTCTACTATTGTAGAATTATCTTCTTTTTAAAGCTTGCTTCCTATTATCATAGGGGTAATTATTGGCTTGCAATCAACCATCTTGAACTTCTTCAATATTTCTTTCACATACTTAGACTGATTAATGAAAATACCTTTGTCTTTCTGCTGCACATTCATTCCCAAAAAGTACTTGATAGGTCCAATCATGCTGATTTCAAATTCACTCTGCATCTATTTAGAAAATTCTGCACTAAGCTTGTCATTACCACCAAAAATAATGTCATCAACAAAAATAGAAACTAGTAATAATCCTTCAGGTATCTCTCTTATGAATAAGTTACAATTTTCTGCTCCTTTCTTGAATCCAATCTTAGTCAAGTAACCATCTAGTCTTTCATACCATGCTCTAGGGGCTTGCTTAAGTCCATAAACGGCTTTCTTTAGTCTGCATACCATATTTAGTTTTCCTGATAAAGTAAATCCTTCAGGCTACTCTATGTAGACTTCTTCCTTCAACTCTCCATTCAGGAATGCTAACTTGACATACATATGATATAATTTAAATTCTTTGAATGTTGCATAGGCTAGAAATAACTTTATGGCTTCCAATCTTCTTACATGGGTAAATGTATCTAAATAATCAATTCCTTCTCTTTGCACATATCCTTTACATACTAATCTTGCTTTTTTTCTTACTACTGTACCATCTTCATTCATCTTGTTTCTGAATATCCACTTGGTTCCAATCACATTCTTGTCACTAGGTCTAGGGACCAATTACCATGTATCATTCTTAACTATCTATTCTAGTTCTTCTTTCATTGCTTCATGCTAATCTGAATCATTACATGCATCTTCAATACTTAAAGGTTTAATTTGTGAAAGTAAACATACCGCTTCATCAATTGTTGAACTTTTTGCTTTTGATCTTGTCATGACTTTTTTGTTATGATCTCCAATGATATCTTCTTTTGAATGGTATCTTGTGAATTTTGGAACATTAGGTGTGACTCGCTCATCTGTCTTTTGTGATTCTTCTTCACTTGTTTCAAGATCATTGAATAATACATCAATGTTGTCAAACATTTCTTCAACAAATGTTTCTCTACTGATATGACTAAGTTCTTCTTCAATCATAGGTGCATAATCATGATAACTCTCTTGAATCATAAACTTTTCATCAATCTTTACATGCACACTTTCAATGATCTTCTTCAATCTTAAGTTAAAACATCTATAAGATTTTATCTTAGTAGAGTAACCAAGAAAAATACCTTCATCACTTCTTGCATCAAACTTGCCAATAGCTTCATCTCTCTTGATGTAGCACTTGCTTCCAAATATTATGAAGTATTTTACAATACGTACATTCCCAAACCATAGCTCATAAGGTGTCTTTTCTGCATCTGACCTTAATTGAATTTTATTGATAGTATAAACTGCATTATTGACCGCATCTCTCCAATAGGTGTGTGCAACTTTTACTTCAATCATGATAGTGCTCATTGTGTCAAGTATGATCATATTTCTTCTTTCTACAATTCCATTCTGTTGAGGGGTTCTAGGTGCACTTATTTGTCTCTTTATCCCATGTTCTTCACAATACTCATAAAATTTGCCAGAGGTGAATTCTCCTCCTCTATCTGATCTCAGACATTTTATCTTTAATCCAGACTCATTTTCAACTTTAGCTTTGAATATCTTGAACTTCTCAAATGCTTCAAATTTATCTTTTAAGAATACAACCCACCTCATTCTATAATAATCATCAACAAACAAAATAAAGTACCTTTCACCATAGTATGATCTTTTTTGAGTTGGTCCACATAAGTCTGTATGCACTAGATCCAATTTGTTCTCTACCAAATTTTTCTTTCTTCTGAATGAATTCCTCACATGTTTTCCCATCACACATTCCCTTCATATTGTATCAATTGGTTTTGCAATGCTAGGAAGGTCTCTTACTACTTTTACATTGCTTATCTTTACTATATTGTCAAAATTGATGTGACATAGTCTTTTGTGTCATAACCAACTATCATCTACTTTAGCAACAAAGCAACTTGCCTTTGAATTAAGCTAAAAAACATTACCTTTTGTCTTTGAACCTGATGTAATCATTACTCCTTTTTTATTAATGATGCACTTATTGTCTTTGAATTCCAATTGATATCCTTTGTCAAGCAACTATCCAACACTTAGTAAGTTATGCTACAATCCATCAACATATAGAACATCATGAATGTTATTCTTTCCATCCAAGGTGATAGCTCCTCTACCTATGATAGGTTTAGGAGTGTTGTCTCCAAATCTAACCATGTCACCTTTATACTTATCCAGATGTACAAATATATCTTTATCTCCTGTCATGTGATGTGAACAACCACGATCGATGATCCAGTCTGTTCTGATGTCAGCTTGTGAAATTAATGCTAACTCTTGTACTTTATTTTCATCTTCAATATCCATCAAATATTTTCTCCATATCTTCAATAGAAATGAATCCAATTTCATCTTCTACTGAATCTTCATCTGATACTCCATCTCCAACATAGTAACATCCTTTTTTATACTTAGGCTTGTAATTAGTTTTGAACTTCTTGACTCTTTTAGGACACTTAGACGCAAAGTGACCAATCTTGTTGCATGAAAATCATTTGAATGGTAACTAACCTTCATATTTTCATTTTCCTTTTCTTTCTTTCTTAGAAATCATAGCAATTAAATCATCTAGCTCTTTATCTTCATCATCATCATCAAAGTTACCAGAAGTGTTCAAGGATTTCTTACCATGGATTGAAGCTTTGAAGGCTATCTCACTTTTAGGCTCAGTCTTCAAACTTGATATCTCGAATGCTGAAATATTTCTGATTAAGGTCTCTCTTCTAAAGTCTTTTGAAAATTACATAGTCTCATCTAGGATGTTTATCTTTCTCTCATATTCTATTGTCAGATTAGTCATCAACTTATCCATTATGTCTTCTTCCAAAATTTCTCCACCATTGTTTCTGATTCCTGCAACTGCTTCATTAATTCTTTGATTATAGGCTTTGATGTTCTCTTTAGGTAGCATCTCCAATGTATTGTACTTGTTCTTCCATGCCTTTTTTCATGCATTCTTGGCTTGGATGTCTCCTTCAAACATGTCTTCTAGATATTTCCATATCATGTAGGCTTTATCTACTTTCTTGATCTCTGAAAAATCACTGTCAGACAAGGCGCTGATAAGGGCTTCTTTGGCAATTGCATTTTGAGTGAACAACTCATTTTGCTTAATAGTTGCATCTTCCTTTGCAAGATATGATAAAGAGGGAATCTGAACTTATCTAGTAGCTACTTCAAAAATCTCAAAACCAATGCATTGAAAATGTGTTATCATTTTGTTCTTCCAGTCTAGATAATTCTCTCCATCAAACTAAGGAATTTATTTTCTAAATAATGCCATCTAATCAACCTCAAGTTGTTAAACTTTCTCTCTGAGTCACTTGGCTCTAATACCAATTTTTAGGAATAGTCCCAAGAGATAACTGAGAGGGGGGGGGGGGGGTGAATCAGTTATCTACAAGATTAAATTCTTTATCCAATTAAGTATAGAAGAACATTAAGCACATACATGATAAGATAACACTTCACACAACACCACAAGTTTGGTTACGAGGAAACCCAAATAGGTAAAAACCCCGATGGGAATTACCACCCACTATAAACTGCACTAGAGTATAATGATCCTTGTTAGAAGATCTTACAACCCTATTAGGAGTTGATATTTACAATGCATGAAGTACAGTGATCTGGTCAAAGTTCAGACCCTGTTAGGAGTCTTTTACAATTAACCTTGTTAAAGGTGAGGACACACTGTCCAGGAGCACACTACTCAAATGGTGAAGGCTGCAACCTTCTACATAACAGATACAGACTATATCTAGATCTTGGTGAACTGGAAAGTAGACCTGTTGTCTTGATCAGTTCCAATGAATAGCATATACTCTATTCTTCTTTACATAGATCTTCAACTGATGATTGACTTTCTCAGTACATTCGCATCTTCTTCTCTACTCTCACAATCACACTTAGCAATCATAATTGACTGGCTATAAGTATCTTTCTCCAAATGATATAATCAAGTCAGCCTATTAGGACTTCCTTGAAATCATAATAGATAAACAATATAAATCTTCACTAACATCTCCAATGGCTAAACCAAGCAGGCAACACAAATAGGACTGCACAACTCAATATAAGTAGATGCATCGCTTCACACAGTCAGCTCCACTAAATTAACTAAAACTTTATTCTTATGCTTAAATACATTATGCACTCTTAACCAAATATTCTTAACGCATCCCCAAACATGAAACCAAACATGCATATCAAAATGATAGGTGCATCTACTAAAATAATATAAATATTGTTGGCTCCATCAGATAATCTCAGGAAACTGTAATTGACAAACAAAAACATCAATACTCAACTTCAACTGCACAACTGAATCTACATCCATGAACATAGCATCATAAACATGTCTACAACACAAATATAAGCATGCAAGGATCCATCATAACCATACTGAAAATTACATACAAAGCTTTGCCTCTAACATTGTCAGGAACACTACTGATACAAACAACTATACAACGGTCTATACTCAGAATCGACCTCTACGTCTATGATATCATGTTGATAACATATCTAAGAAACATATGCTCAAGGCTCTCTCCATAAGACTTCAACACACATTGCTTACCATATGTTGTCATCAATGACAAACATACAGTCAACACTAGCTTTTTGGAAAATCTCCAACAGTCCTATCAGGCATTTGGCAAGAATGGAGACTAGCAAAGAAGGGCTACTTGTGTTAGCACCTCAGCATTATTTTTTACCAAAAGGTGTAGCTGAAAAAGGATTAATGCAGCTTGCTAACCCGTTTGACAATGACAAACCTTTCAATCAGCTTGATCAAGTAAGTGAATTCATTTTTTTCAATCACAAAATGTTGCTACTTGTTGATCTTCCTAAAAATGATGGTGTTTTCAACCAACTGGACCAACTAAGTGAGATCCTTGTCAAACAAATGGTCAAGTGTATCTTGTACTTTTATCTCATGTTGGCTTTCCATAAGCATGTTGATTATTGTGAGTTGAAGAGGATGGGAAGCTACTTTTCTCAATCTATAAATGGTTTTGTTTGACCAAGCTTTGTACTGGTTTAAGTAGGATAGTGTAAGTTTCCCTTCAATAAGTGTTATCAACCACTAGGTGTCTTTAGGTTGCATGAGTCTTAGTTTAGCTGCATTTTCATTTCAATAAAAGTTTCATATGTATGTTCTGGTTTTCTAACTCCATTGCCCAATGAATAAGGTCTATATTTTATGTCTAGCAGGTAGACATCCAGCAAAGGTCGCCAAATTGCTATCCTAATTTTCTACATGCAGGATGATAAACATAAATAGGAAAAGATTGCATGAAGTTACATCCATTTAACATTACTTTTTAAGTGATGAAGGTAAATACATTGCTATTGCATTCATAGCATTAGTTCTATTGTACTCTAAGTATTGATCATATCCAAATTTTCAAATTCATAATTGATCATTACATTGTGCATTCAAACTGAATGTAATAGACAAATGTTCTTTCATATTTCATCTTTCATCTTGGTACAGAGATCAAAAGGTAGAATATAAAGCATGATAGAAGTATGACTAGGGTCTCATGCATTGCCTTATAGATGTCATCTGCATTTAAGATCCGGTTGTCTGTCCAAAGTCTTCAAATATTTGTCTGAGTCCTCATGTCTTGTGTCATAGGGTTCTATCCTGCATCATAGGTAAAAGTGTTAGATCCAATTGGATCTAAGAAATGCATGAAAACTTTGAAGCATCATACAACAATCAAATCTTTCAGAGCTACACATCTATCTGTGATATCAATGCAATAGAAAAATATGCATTTGCATAAAGTGAATAATAGTATTAAAGGGATGTGACTCAATGAAACCTTTTACTATTTATGGTCATCATTATGCATGTTTTTGTTATAAACCAGATATTTGAATCAAAGGGACTTAGTTCTCGTAGCCGAGAAACATTTTTTAGAAAAATAGTAGGGTAGCATTGGGTTAGTGAACACCATCAATTGACCAACATTAATGCATGAATGTCATCATACCTGGCACTCTCACACAAAATTGATCATTTGGTCATGTTCACTAACCTAATATGGTGGATTTGGTGATGTTTTCAAGCAGAGTAAATAGAAGTGCACTCAAATGTGAAAGTAATGAACTATGATATGCATGTTTATTCACTAATAGGTGTATAAAAAGACAAGATGCAATATGATGTTCACTGAAAAGATGTTACAGTTTGTGCATATGCAGACAAGGAAGTTTTCATTACTGATGTGCCATGTAAAGAGGTTTTCTTTCAAACAATGACAAGTTTTATGCATTTATAAATCATGGATTTGTAACAATATTACCAAATGAATATGCTTTGCAAAATGATATGCTTGTACAGAAAGAGAGAGACAACCATGTTGTGTTCACAAGATGAAAAATGCTACAAGAAATTTTCAAATGACAGTGTTAACAAAAGATACATGTTCAGTCACAGTTTTGTATACAAAGAAAGATGCATTTGCAAAGTATCAAGTTCAAGTTCACATTCTTGTGTTTGTGGGTGTCACGAGCCTGTGCTCGAACCTCATAGACAAACATTATTGTTGGAGTTGCATCTATTTTAAAATCAGTATGTTACACTTTTCGCTATCATTTTTACAAAGTGAAAGGCCATGTAGCATGAAGATTTAGACAGCATCTTGCATCCAATCAAGCACGTTTCAAAATTTGATAATATTGCAAAGCTTTGACCCATAACAGATAAATCAAAACATGGTGGCTACTCTTAGACAAGGTAATAGTAAGAATTAAAGCACAAGTATGTCGACATTAGATAAGAAGACACAATAAAATCCCAAAATCAATAGCTTGAAATTACAGAAAACTGAACTATAGAAGAGTGGAAACAACACAATGCCCCAGCTATGTTACAGCTCAAGTTCTCCAAGCCATAAAGAAGGAGTAATCAATAGTGGAGTTTACAAAGCATGATTTATTATGGAGACAACTATCAATATTTCCATCATTTCAACAAGGAAAAACCCCAAAATCATTGCCAAATGAAGAATAATAAACTCGGCCTCTTTCAGCATGTTCAAGATTTCAATAACATAGGAAAGGATGTATGGTATACTTATCTCATAGAGATTGAGTATTTGCAAGAGTGGCACCAAATGAAATCAAAGCCGAGCTTTAGCAAATAAAGCACAAGTGCTAGTTATCTTGAGTTCCTTTATAACAGTCACAACCTCCAACTATGGAGTTGAGCTCCAGTTGTATAAAGTTTGAGCTCTTGAGAGCAATAACAACTTCTAGTATAAAGCCCGAGCTTCATGCTTAAGTCACAGTCAAAGATGAATTTAAAACCATAGAGATAGCTCAAAATACATGCTGAGAGAAGACAGAGGGAGCTTCAAAACACAACTCAACCTCCACTTTGCAATATTGAGAGCCAGATCAAGTGTTAAACATAGAGAGAGAGAGAGAATGAAGGCAGGCTGGAGTTCCCATGGATTAGGGATCTCATTTTCCCCAAATCTAAATGAAACTCAACAACCAAAAAATGCCAAGTTTTGATAAGTTTTGAAGTCCGCTGATAGGAGGATTTAATGCCATTAATTTTTGTAGTGTTTCCAGCCAGTGCCTCAAATTTCCAAATGCCACAACAACCACATAGCATATGCCATGATTTGGATATTTCAGAATTTAGTTGATTACTCACCTTTTGTCATGTTGACCTTAGGTTATATGGTTGATTATGGATTATATGTGTTTAGATAAGGCCCATTTTTAGATGTATTAATATTTTGGTATTGTTTTTTTAAAAGATATTGGTTTATATACCAACATTTAGGGCATGATTGTAAGGCATGATTTATACTCATGACTTAGGGTTTCTTAGCTAATTTTGGAGCTGATTTAGAGGGGTTTAGATTTTTGAATTTGGCCTTAGGAGGGTATATATCTGAGTTTCATAATCAAATTTAGGGGTTCAAAATTGAGGAGAAGAGTACTTTGTGAGCATATTGGTTCTATTATGCCCTTTTACATATGTTTTGTAACCATTTTTCAAATTTTGAAGGAAATAAAGCAAGTTCTCCATATTTCATATATTTTTTGAGTTTTGTCATCAATCCTATTCATCTTTTCTACATTTCAGTGTTGTATGTCTTGTGTAACAAAAATAAGTGAGTTAATTCAATTCCTTATCTAAGTTATCAAAACCAAACCTTTTGCAGAATCTATATGTTTGTTGCCAGATTTTCATTGTTTGTGGTGCATACCCTAATAGCGAGTTTAAGTCAACCTATATGTTGAATAGTGAATTTTCAAATACAAATCTCAATAGTTTGTGCACTGTGGATGCTGGTTTGAAGTTTCTAACAAGTCTAAATCTAGTTTGGTGTATCACCCCCTTTTTCCCATTCAGTTTTAAAGTTATCTCTTTTCCCTTTTCCAATTAAAGTTTCAGTCATAGGTGATATTCCAAATCTAATAGGAACCAACCTGGAATCCAGAGATTCCTTCTTAATCAGAGTCCACCCACAATGTGAAAAGGTTTCCATTGTTACCATGAAATATTAGTGTACCCTAATACCTGATTTAGGGTGATATTTCAAGGCCTTAAAAATATATTCAGTCATCTCCCTAATCAATTCACTTAACTTTTCAATCTATCCAGTTTAACTTTCCAATCAATCCATCACCTGTCAATCAAGCCAGTCAACTTGACAATTAATTAAGTTATGCAACCAATCATCAGCCAATCAATTTTATTTATATGTCCAATCAGTTATGTCTCATTCAATCATGTCAACTCATTTATAATCAGTTCCTTCAATTTGAACTATTCATTTGAAATCTCAAATTCTAAAAAAGGAAGTTTATTCCTTCATTATTTCTTTAACCACGGTTATTGGATCTTTGCGCATCATACATGAAGGTGCAAATTTGAGATCCTACAACAACACAAAGAAAAGAGAGCCAAAATCTTATATTTTATGCATTTTATTTTCATAATTACTTTCTTTCCTTGAAGGATTAGGGATTGTTCTTAGAGTAGAGTTTTGGTGGTTAAACTCATTGATATTTTTTCATGTATTATTAATACTTAAATTTCCCCATGCACAATTCTTATTCTTCATGCACTACATGGTGATACATAGTTTCAATGGGCATTTCATGCCTCTTATTTGTTAGCATTATGGATCTTTCTACTCATTGATGTTAATGCTTCCTTGGTTTCACTTTGTAGTGAGCTATGTATATGGTATTTGTTTCCATCTACTAGGTAGATGCAACAATTGGTTACACATGCATTTTGATGAGATGGAACACACCATATAGATTCTCTTGCATTCTCTTTTTTTTGGAGGTTTCCTTCCTTCCTTGATTAATTTATTCATGAAGATGAGAAAACATTGAAGGTAAATAACATAGAAGATAAATGCAACACAAATAATGCCTTCACCTAAAACCCTTATTTCTCATTAGATTGAATTGAAGTGTGCTCTAGCTCCATTTGATTTACTCATTAGATGTAGAAATGAAGTTTCTTATGAATCCAATAGGAAGATGATATGATCAAGATGGTTGAATGATAAAGTGGAGAACATAATAATATGATAAAATAGGATGTCTATATGGGGTTAGAAAGATCAAGACAAGGAATAAATTAATTATGACTGGCTTGGATTGAATGAGGATTAGGGTTTTCCTTGTAGTTGTAGTCATGTGACAAGTGTCACATGAGGGATTAGAGATAGTGATATGACATAAATAAAGGAAACATATTTATGTGAATGACTAAAATTATGAGCTTTAGTTTGAAATGAATAGATCAAATAAAAAGTTAGTTTAACTTTTTGGAAGCATCTAAGTTCAATTAATATAGACAAGGCTTAAATAGACATGTCAAAGGAGTGGTTATCACATGATGGAAATTTTAGATTGTGATCCATATGAACAAGTTTAAAGGATAAGATTAAATGGGGAAGGGTAAAGATGAATGTGAAATAAAGTCAATAAAATAAAGAATATATATTTATTTAATTAATAGCTTAGGACAGGGTAAAATTAGGTGTAGAAAAATTTAGGTATCTACATTTTCACCTCTTTGAGATGATGTTGTAAATACGAGAAGTAAAAAAATTTCAAAGAAGAATAAAGTATAGTGGGTAGGAAAAGGATATGGACTAATGGAATGATGATCTAATCACTAGAAGGATGAGAACTAAGTATGCCCTATCGAGAGGACACAAATATTTTAAGAATGAGGGTGTGTTGTTGAAGTGGATGGAAAAATTATAGGATGAAGGGATAAAAGGACATAGAAGAATATGTTATGATTAAGATTTTCCTTTTCAAAATTTTGTGTTTTTGGAGCTAAGCTAGCTTGGAAAATATATTGTTATCCAAACTCCAAAATGGTAAAGAATTTTCTTGCAAGATTATTTGAGTTTCTCTTACAAAGCTTGCATTTTCACTATTTTGAATACTCCTAGAGGCTCATGTACATGTGGAATTTCATAGTTAAGTGTCGAGAACTCATTGTGAATTTGTCATGGATTATGAAGATAGCAAAAAGTCTCTTTTATGGGTTGATTCATGGAATAATTATGAGGTTTTGAATAGAAAACCTAGTATATGAGATGCAAAAAATATATTTTTCCTAAATGGGGAGATAGAATTGAAAATTAATTTGAGTTTATGTGGGAAAATGACATTCCAACAACAAAATGAAAGGACTTGTCTTCCTGCCACCACAAAAAAAAAGCAAGTGGCTTCCTTTTTAATTCCTTTTTTTGCTTCCACCTGTTGTTTCAATGTATTTTTCCAATTTTTTGAAAAGTTGGTGCTATTTTTTGGGACAGTGCTTTTTGCACTAGATAAAAAAAGTAGGTTCTATTTGGCACCTAATTTAGTGCCTAAATTATTAGTTCCTAATTTAGCACCTAAATTAGTAGTACCTAATTTAGTGCCTAATTTAGCACCTAAATTAGTGCCAAAATTAACACCTATTTTAGTAGCACCTAACTAGCACCTAGTTTAGCACCTAATTTAAAACCAAATTAATGCCTAAATTAGTATCACTTTAATGCCTAATGTAGTGCCCAAATTAGAGTCTAATTTAGTACCTAAGTTATCACCTAAATTAGCATTATGCATTATAAAGGCCGCAAAACTATCCTTATGCATGCATGATTTGCATGGGCTCCAAAAATGATGTAGAAATACTCTTGAAACTGCTCCAAAACTGTCCATAACTCATGCAAAAAAGAACCCCCCTCATAGACTATCCAAAACTATATTCTTTGACTATTCCTGTAGTCATTGAAACTTTGTTCTGTGGCTATTCCTGTAGCCATTGAAACTCTGTTTTGTGACTATTCTTGCTCATATTTTCCTCATTCTATTGAATTTTACATTAATATGAATTTATGAACTCTATAAAATTTTCTTGAATTGGAAGAGATAATTGAATGTCCCTTTGTTTCAAATATGTCAATTCTTATTTTTCCCTCTAAATAAGATTGTATTGTTCTTGTACTTTCCTTATGACAAACTGCAATGATGAGGGGAAAAAGCTTTACTGTTGTCTCCTATTTTTTTTCTCACTTCTTTTCCTAACCATAAAAATTTTGGAGACTTCTACCCTTAATGAGGTTCTATTGACCTTTACCGTTAATGAACAAAAGATGTTCCTTCAAATCAAAATTTGATGAGGCCTGGAAGTTGTGTTGATTTCCTTGCAAATTTTAATGCAAACTGTGATGTAACAATAATTGTTAATAATCAACACTATCACATCACTTCCTGATCTGTTAGCATTTTCCCCGAGGACATGAAATGAACTAAAAGATAACCTAAAAAATTTCTCCAAGAATCACTACAACAAAATTGGAAATTAGCACCTAAAATAGCATCGGCTTTTAGTGTATTTTGCACCTAAAATAGCGTATGTGTTGGAGAAAAAGTTGGCACAAAAGTGCCTCTAGCTTTTGGCACCGAGTTTTGCATCATCTTTTCCCTCCAAAACTGAAAAAAACTCCCTCTATACAACTCACAACTCCTCAGAAAATAAAAACTCCTCCCTTATTAAGCTCATGTAGAAAATAAACGCCTTCCATCTTTGCATTTAAAATTTAATATTTATAACTTGGTTTATAAAATACCAAGTTAAGGGTGGTCCCACAAAGCTGTGTCCCACTTTTTGGCCAACTTTGACACAGAGATCAACATTCTGAGAAAAAACTTCACTTTCAAACACCTGTTGCTACAAAACTATTAGGAACTTGAAGATGATGTAAACTAGAGTCTTTTAGAATTTTCTTTCTAGTTTCTAAATATATTTTTCTAAAAAAAATTTAAATTCATTTAAATTCATTTTTTCTTCTCCTTCGAAAAGTGGTTTGTGTGAAAAAATGTGTTTTTAAGGAGTTACAGTCACTTGGATCAACATAACATTTTTTTAAAATATGATAATGATGTAATTCTTTTGAGATTATATTTGTAACTTCAATATCTAAAGGATGCAATTGATTTTATTCATTTTGGGTCAATATTTCATAGTTTATTAAGTTCTAAAGTGACAGTAACTTTAATTTAGACATAAGGTCACTTGGATCGCTATAACTTGATCTATGTATATCGAAATTCATTTTTTCTTTTTTTAATAGAAAGGTAACACAAATACTCTTTTCCTACATATTTTTTATAAAAAAAAATATGTAATTTACTATTTTTCCCAAAGTCTTGAAGCGCCAAGTTGTTGAATGACCAAACAACCTATGTTTACTTGAAGTAATATTTAAAAGTGATAATGAACTCAATATGTATTAAAATTATATTCATTAGAAAGCTTGTTCCAAATAGCGTCATACTACATAGATAGGTTTTTAAAATAGATTCATTTGATGTACCAAAACTTCAAGTTGAAGTGATTTTTTGTCAGCATTTTAATAGGTGCGAAGGAGACTCCATTGTAGGTATGAATAAGGAGTATAGATGTTATATCAATGTTTTTTTAATCTATGAGACTTTGAGCTAACCATTTGTAATTAATTCCTTCAAATGAAACCTCTCAAGGCTTAAATCATCATATTTTATTAAAAATGTGTCATTTCAGCAAAAATCAGCATGTCTAAAAAAGTGGGACACACTTTTGTGGGACCACCCTTTAAAATATTAATTACATCCTTTATAATGAAAGAAAATAAATTTATATTTATATTTTATTAAAATAATATTTATTAGGTAACCAAAATATTTATTAAAATAATATTTATAATAGGGATCTGACAAAAGTCTTCCTGACATGTAGGGTGTTTATTACTATTTCTATCAGATCTTTAGAACAAGGGTAGAGACTACTTCTCTTTGACATAAGAAGAGAGGCACAGGTGATGGCTCTGTTGGCATGATTTCTTCTCTTATTTCTACAGCATTGGTTGGGTATTTATTTTAATGTAATTTGTGGCTAATGAAAAATTTGTATTAAGAATTATTTTTTATTGGTAAATATGCCTACATTAAATTTGTATGAAGAAATTGTACAATCAATTGTGTTTTTTTTTTAATTGTTATTTTTCTTGTCAATTTCATTTAATACACACATGATAAATGTGAATAAATAGTTTATAAATAAAATGTGCAAAACTTCTCTATTTTAACATTTTAATTTATATTTAATAATTATTTTTAAGATCATTTAATAATATAAATCAAAAAGTTAAATTATACAAGACTTTTAAATAAAATAGCCTACAACTATTTGGTTTATAATTCTCGCAAAAATGCATGTGAAAAACTTATTCGCCAAAAAGAACATAGGGTTTTCAAACCCTAACTTGGGCTCATATTTCATTTGATCATTTTGGAAAACTCCAGAACATTCCCTAGTTTGAGACGCTTCCTTCTAGGTTCTAATGGAGAACTTGGGTGTTTGGATCATTTTGTGAAAGTTTTCTTCACCACTCATTTTACTCACATGTATGCTACCATTACCATGTTTCAAAGCTCTATTTTCTATAAAAATTAATGGGGAATAATGATTTCTCTGTACATACACTCGAGCTCTATTTTGGGGCAAAAATACACGCACTCGGCATTGGATCTCTACATATATTTCATCTTTCTTTTCTCTAAAGCTCGATTCAAGTTGTATGAGCATAGGTAAAGGGAACAAAACTATTTTTCCTTTTGTGATTATCTCTTCATTTATACTTTATTTATTGATCTTTATATCTTAAAAAAATATGAGGGTTTTGTAATACCCCAAAAATGGACTATAGGTTTGTTAAACTCCTACATCAACAAATCGATCGAAATCGACATCAAAAGTCCTAACCAAATGCACATCTACAAATCAGTTTATCAAAACCCTAATTGATTTTATCCTAATTCTGCATCGGGGAATATTTCCTAAATACTCCTAATTTATCATAATTATCCTGATTAAATATTATTTGGCGATAAATCATATTTATCCTAAAATTTGATTAATTGAATATTTTGAATATTTAATTAATTAAGTTTAATTCTACCACTTAATTATTTAATTAGATTTAATTGTATTTATTCCTAATTTATATTATTTAATTTTGACAATAAATCAAAAATCCTACGAATAATTGATTAAATTCTTATTTAATTAATTAAATCCAATTGTCAATATTTAATGATATAGTTTGGAATAAAAGTTTGAAATAATTGATTAACCCATAAATCAATTATTTTAATTCAAAAATCAATTAAGTTGAGAATAAATCACTTTATTTTTAAAATTAATTTATATTAAATCATGCACAATTAGAAAAGAAATCAACTTTAAATCATTATCAATTTCAATTTGTTAGCTTAATAAACTCAACATGTGATTGTGAGTTGAAAAGGTGAACTAAACTCTATTTCGAGTTAAAAGCTGCTTTTGCATGATTTTATGAGTTGATCTATTCCTAATTTCTTGTTAACTCAAAAATCAACCTGATTTTATCAAGAGTGATTTATGGCTTTTTCTCAATGCATCCTCAAGCCCTGGATTTCTATATAATCAAGGCTCAGCTTCTTGGTTTTGGTCCTTCGAATTTGCATACTTGAACTCTGGTGAATTTGCATCTGAAGAGTCAAGCTCTTGCGAATAGGTGATTATGATTTTTTTTTTATTGTTTTAATCATAGCATTTATTCATTTTCATATCATAGCATATCATTGTTAGATCAATTTGCATATCATTTCAATCCATTCTAGACTAATTTCATATCAGTTTTCCATCTTATTGCACACAAAATCAAAAAAAAAAAAAAGACTAATTTGCATACACATTTCATTTCTTTCAATCAGCTAAATCCTTCGTTTAGGTATTGCATCATCATTGATCTCGGTCTTAATCTGAGAATACCATACTCATACCTACTAGAAGGCAGTAAATCACCTGGTTAGCTATATTGTTCTTATTGCAGATTTCTTGATTTGCTAACCTCTAATGTTTTACTGAAGTGGTGTGTCTCCAGCTAGGTACAAAATTCACATGCACATTTCTAGCACCCATCGTGGGGCCCTGAAATGGGTTTCCATTCTTTTCTATCAATTTCTCTCAAAAACTATGATTTTTATTTTATGTCCATATAATTTTCGTATGACATTTGACAGATTGTCATACCAGGACCCCCTGATTGTCGTACGAGAGTCGATAATCTCAAGAATCATGTTGTTTGTTTGGTATTGTCATTTGGGGGTTACTTTATCATGTGCGTACTGACCCACTGTCGTTTCATGCCTGGATTGTCATATGGGAGGTAGCACATTGTCATATGAGTTTTCACTCTAGAATTTCAATTGTCATACCAAAATTTTTGGTTGTCTTTCAGATTTGGACTGACAACTAACCCTAACAATTGATATTTTTAGTTTCTGATTGATACTTGTTGTTTTGGCTCACGAAAAAGTGCAACAAAATTGAAAAAAGGTAAAATCTACTAAGCATGTTGCATTGGAACCAAGGTATTTGCTACATCTAATAACATTTTTATTTTGGGACATAAAACAAACCTCTCACATGTTTAGCTTGAGTGTCTCTTGTTTTCATAAATCACACGTTCATTTTGGGCTCTAAAAAAGAACATAGATTTTCTTTCCACATATCTATTACACATAGTAATTAGGCTATATGAACACTATTTGTGGAGTTATTGAGAGAGTGGGCTTCATTCTCTTGTTTTGCATGTGAAGCTCTTCTCGAAGATAGATCCCCTTGTAGGTAGGGAGGATATTGTTATTATCTCACAGTCTTACTTGGTTTAGTCCTCAAATTTGATCGGTACATTCTCTCTTGGACCCACTTAGAGAGCTTAATAGACATTGTTGTTGACATCACGAACCTTGGTGAGGTGGTTTCAGTCTTAGTGTGTCAATTGATCTATTTGTTATGTTTTGGTGAAGTGAAGAGGCTAGAGGATTATGCTCTACTCCTTTTTTGGGTAGTATCAAAAACTTAGATCCTTGAATCTGAACTAAGTCCCCCTATGGTCCTTTTTGTGAGTCTCCTTGATAGAGAGGGTTAACCATAGTGGACATTCCCTTTATTGGGTCAACCACATGGACAAAACCTCAAGCGGTAATAGTCATTTTCATCATGGTAGCAGCGGCCGCTATATAAATGTCCTTGTGGAAGAAATCTCCATAGGTGTAGTCTCTTGTTGGGCTGTTAGATCTCCTCAGCAGCTCCTAATTGATAAGATTATCAAACTATGTCAAAACCCCGATGCACCTGGATTGGATTTCGCCCTCTTGAGATTACAAAAGCTGTAGAGTCAGACCATTACTACGAACCCCAGTGCAACCAAATTTTTTATTTTCTAGGACTATGTGTGTGATGGCAAAACATTTTGAGAACATACACAAATAGAATTTTTAGGGTTAGAACAATAAGTCACTTTCTTGTTCATGTGCAAGGTTGCTTTGTCCCTTGCTCATTGTTTTAAGACAATTGATTGCTTAAACTCCCTTGCTTGTTGTTCTGCATGCCTGGTATCTTTTTGGTTATTGAAAACAAACAAACTCAAGACAAACTACTACATGAATCTTCAAATCTGGACAGAAAAATTTGCAAACAACCTTATACTAAAAAAATTGCAAATATTGCAAAAATCCTTTTTGGTGTCAAAAGTCATCCTGAAATTTCAAAACTCATACGATTTTTCCCAACTATCATTCCAGAACCCCTAGAAAGTTGTACAGGAGACTGTATACTGTCATACGAGTGTTGTCAAAAAAGTCAAGCAAATTTTTAATCCTAGTGTCAAGTGTCATACAAGTTTTACCAATTGTCGTGCTAGACCCTACCCAAACTCGTACGAGCCTATATAAACTCATTTCAGAATTTTACCAAAGTTGCCAGAAACCTTCAAAATTTGTCAAAAATCTAATTTTTACAGCTAACTTCTAGATTCTATCAAAATATTCATTGTGTCAGGAATAGAGCAGAAACCAGAAAAATCCAATCAATTTTCCTAAAGTGGTCTCTTGAGTTTGATCCAGCCCTCTAATCTATCAATTTGAATCTCATTTGATCTTGTGTAAAAAACCTTGTCAACCTCATCTTCAGAATCAATCCTCAAAATGGCTAAGTGTTGTGAGCTCGTGTCTGTCATCTTTTGGGCATCTACCCATACATCTAGGGCATAGTATCTTTCATTTACATCCAAATCAATCTTCAACCAATCCAATCTTGACAAGGTTGCATCATTCGATCTTCTTGAACCAAGTCATTCTTCAGTTGTCTTAATATTTCTCTTTTCCTTCACCCAAGGTTAATGGTGGAAACTAGAGCTTCCTCACAAAGAAAAGAAAGAGAACAATCCAGATTCTCTTCAGCAGCATCTTCTATGATTGCTCAAACATTTCATCAACCTTATGACACAAATCTATTTAGAGAAGATGCTCTTAGCAACATTTACTTGAAAGGTGGTTATGTGACCCCTCCTGTGTTGGTTCACAAAGGCAGGCAACAAATTCCACATCAATCAATCCCTGGTAGTCCTCATAACAACACTATGTCTCAAGGAGGAGGAAACCAAGGTTCCCAAGGTCATCATTCTAATCATGGTGGAGATCCAGAACCAACACCATCTGAAATTGAGCAGTATAGAAATGATGATGACTTTCACAAAATGATGAAACATTTCCTACAAGAAGAGAAAGAATCTTACTTCTTAGAACTAGCTCAACAAGGAGGCAAACTTCCTCCAAACTTTAATGTTGAAGATATCGTCACTCAAGAGGAAGAAAATCCTATCACAACTATGATGAAATAGATGCAGGCTATGCAATTCAAGTTAAACAAGATGGAAAAAGAGAAAGAACCTAAAGAATTTTCTATGGAGGATCTATGCCCCTTTCCATTTGATAAGAACTTGTACATGCCACCATTCCCAAAAAGAGTAGAGATACCAAAATATGATAAGTATGATGGAAAATTTGATCCCCAAGATCATGTTAGAGAATTTTGTACTCAATCCATGGAGTTCATGCATGGACCAACTTACCTGATGCATCTTTTCCCTCGATCTCTGGGAGGGTTAGCCATTCATTGGTTCTCTAAAATTCTGCCAACAATCAAAACTTTTGAGGAGTTGATAAAACTATTTTACCAACAATACTTCTACAATATTCAACATCCAATCACCATGATCAATATCTGCAATCTGAAACAAAAGATAGGAGAATCCTTCTTGACTTTCCTCAAGCAATGGAGGAAGAAGTCTTCACTCTATGCTCGATCTATTTCAGAAATTGAAAAACTCAAGATCTTCATCAACAATCTAATTCTGGAAATCAATTATCATCTGCAAATGAAAAATCATACTTCTTTTGAGAAAATGGTAGAAAATTCCACAAAGATTGAAAATGTGCTCGCTCATAAGGGAGGCATATCGATTAATAAAGATAGCAATTATGAATCTAGTTCTAGTTCCAACAACAAATAAAAAGTCAAATTCTAGAATAAGAACAAGAATGTTGTGATAGATGGTATTGTTGATCACATTAGTGCTCCATCAAAGGAACCCACATTCAATCTCACCATGGGCACTCAAGCCATAAAACCTTATGAACAAAAGGCATCTGAATCTACTAAAAAGTCTAATGACTATAAGCCATGGGTTACAAAACCAAAGTGCAAGTTCACTCCTTTGGGTGAGCCCTTAGAATCTTCCATGAAAATGCTATTGGCAAACAAAATCATCATGTTTCCTAAGATAAAACCATATGATCTTGAAGTTAAACCTAAATGGTGGAAAGAGACCGATTTCTATGACTTCCATCGAAACAAAGGTCATAAAACTAATAACTGCATGCACTTAAAACATCTCATCCAAGACAAAATTGATGAAGGAGAAAATGTAATTGACAACCATAAAACCAACAATGATCATACAGCATTCACAGAACCATTTCCAAAGCATAATCAAGGATATTCATCTTTTAAGCCTAACATGGGTGCTAAGGTCAATTATGCCTACTCTAGAAATAATGATGTCATAAACATGGTTGAACCATGCCTATATGAACATTGCAATGTCATCACTATTGTAAAAAGAGATAGAGATAATCAATCAACAAATGTAGTAACTCGATCACAAGCTTAGGTACATCTACAAGGACAAAACTTGGGTTCATCAAATGCCCCTAAAGTGCCTTTCAATCTTTCATCTACTTCTAAACAGAGGGCTGCCTCAAAATCAACTCCTAAAGAGACTAGAGTGACATCATATAGTATTATCCAACAACTCCAGCATACCAATGCAAAAATATCCATGTTTTAGTTGCTTCAAATATCTCCTGCTCATAGAGCTATTCTGGACAAAGCCCTTCTTGATTCCAATGTTCTTGAAAATCTTGATCTAGACATATTCTAGACTATGGTTGGTCATCTGACATCACCCCAGTATATCTCCTTTTTAGAGGAGATGAAAATTTGTTTAGTCATCTGCATAACCAGCCCTTGCACATTGAAGTCTTGATCCAAAACCATCATGCCAAACGTGTGTTGATAGATGGAGGCTTGGTCTAAATATTTGTTCCTACAAATTGATCACACAATTGGGATTATTAGAAGATTATATTGATCCTAAAAAGAAGATAACCATAAAATCATATGATGAGTAAGAAAATCTTCCAAAGGAACAATTGTCCTACCTATCAGAATAGGACCAGTTATCAAAGACATCACGTGTCAAGTTCTAGATCTTCCATTGGCTTACAATGTTCTTCTAGGGAGGCCTTGGATACATGAAATGCAAGCTATTCCATCAACATACCATCAATGTGTGAAGTTTCTTTATGATGGAGTAGAGGTAACAATTCCAGCCTACATATCTACATCTTGTAATGCCTTGAAAGAAAGTGCTGACAAACTTTTTCCACATAATAGAGAATCCTTCCCCAAGCAAACAAATATTGCATCAACATCCAAGATAGAAGACATTGCCAAAGAAGTCAAAATCAAGGACACAGGCATGGGACAATATACTATGGAACTAGTCTTATCTCTCAAATCTCTCCCGTTGTCCCCAAAATCTTATGGACAACCTTTAGACAAGGTGAAACCTATAGCTAAAGAATCTCAAGTCATATTTAATGGAATTTTTGTCACAGAAAAAGTGTCCAAACAAGAATCTAATGAGGAAGAAGCTATATTAGCGTGGTTATACAAAGATGAGTCTCAATCCTAGATAGTTCAGAAATGTGACTCTAAAACACCTAAAACCCCTATTGAATCTTATGGACCAGGTCACAAACTTATGTCTAAAATGGGATACACTAGAAAAGGACCTCTAGGAACAAGAGGCAAAGGCATTATAAAACTAGTTGAACATTGTGGAAGGATGACCAAAGATACTATAGGCTTGGGATATCAAAAGAAGCCTTTTCATCTCAAGAAAAACTCTCCACATGTCTTAGAGCAGATTGAACCATCAATAAAAATTTAGCTAAAGGAAGAAACACAACAATCAGGTACTAATGATTTAGACACCACTGATCTTATTCCTTATGAACATTTACCTAAAGAAATACTAGATCTTCTTAAGGATGAGGAGAAACCTAACGAGAATATCAATGTGGTAGATACACAAGAACCTACTACAAAACAAGAGGAAGATAAACCTATCACAATAGTTGAACATGTGGGATACAACAGTGATTCTAAGATAGACTCTCATGAATATGAATTTCTCTCAGGCTCAAAAGGTAATCCTCCTTGGGGAATCCGTCCTGATTTTACACATGTTCTTGATTTTTCCAAAGGCCTAGATGAAGAATCAAATGACTATGAATGGGGAGTTATTCCAAAAGAAGATGAGCTTATCACTGAAAATCACATTGATTTCATTCACCAATATTCACCTAAAACCGACGTGATTCTAGAGAGAAATGATGAACTTAACGAGTCTGATCCACATATGGCTGAAGTGGAATCCAATAATGACATTGAGACTATTCATGAATTGAACATTCTGAGTAGTAATATCACCTTTGAATTTGAGAGTCAGGTTATGACCAATGATGACAACACCATATGCATGAACATCATTTCCCAATCCTCCCCTACATTGACTATCCAACATCCAAAGCTTATTGACCAAATGTCTACCGATTCGAGCCAAGATATCCATACCTTTCAAAATGACTATGCTCTTGCATGCTACCTCAATGTAGTGGAACCCATGACAACTTCCATTAGTGAACTTAGCATTAGCATGATAGATTTGGATATCAAATATCTCAGTCATAAAAACAAAAGCAAAAAGAAAAAGAGTTATGAGGGTGAAAACCACTATGTGGCCATCTCAGAACCTAAAATAGTAAAATCAAAAGATGTATCTAAAGGTGAAAACCTCTCTGAGGTGCCTAAGGATGAGATATTTGATGTCCTTCTAAGTCTTTTACAGGACAGATCTCTAGTATTGATAGAACCCACTCAATCTATCAACTTGGGTACAGTAGAGGAACCACAAATGATTCATGTAGCACAATCCCTATCATAGGAAGAGAAACAAACATTCACTACTTTCCTGAAAGAGAAGAAAACCAACTTCACATGGAAGTATTTAGATATGCCAGGGTTAGATGCAAATTTGATAATGCATCATCTTTCTATAGCTCCAGGAGTCAAACTTGTTAAACAAAAATTGTGAAAGATGCATCCACATGTTGCACTCCTAGTCAAAGATGAGCTAGAAAAGTTACTAAAACCTAGATTTATCTGAGTTATTGATTATGCTAAGTGGATCTCCAACATTGTTCTAGCATCAAAACCTGACAAATCTATTAGAGTATGCATAGACTTCAAAGATGTAAACAAAGCATGCCCTAAGGATGACTTTCCACTACCAAACATCGATATGATAATGGATATGACTGTGGGCTTTGAAATGTATTCTTTAATGGATGGTTTCTTAGGATACAACCAAATCAAAATTGGTCCAGAATATCAAGAGAAAATAGCTTTTACATGTGCATGGGGTACTTTTTGTTGGAATGGCATGCCATTTGGTCTTAAGAATTCTGGTGCTACATATCAACGGGCTATGACATCTATCTTTCATTATATGATGCATCGAACTATGGAAGACTATGTTGATGATACCTTAGCTAAGTCTATGATAAGATTAGAACATTTGAATGCTTTGAGTAAAATACTAGATAGAATGGAGAAGTTCAGTCTCAGACTGAACCCTAAAATGTGTTCTTTTTTTGTCACTTAAGGAAAGCTCCTAGGCTATATTGTTTCAAAGAAGGGCATTGAAGTAGATCTTGATAAAGTCAAAGATATCATGGAGATGCAACCTCCCAAAAATATCATTCAAATGAGAGCCTTACAAGGAAGGGTGCAATCAATCAGATGTTTCATATCTCAGCTAGCAAACATATCACAACCTTTCACAAAGACATTACATAAGGGTCAATAGTACATTTCACCTAGTTTTTCTACCAAATTTTTTGACCATGAAACAAAAAGATTTTGGTTGGTCAGATTATAGAAGGAAAACTTTCAATTTTTTTAAATCCATGCCCGTGTTAGTCAAAATTTTGACCACTACCATGTATGTCAAAATTTGGATGAACACGGGTATAACTTTTTAATAAAAAATAATTTATTTCTCATTTCATTATCACCATGGAAAAAAATTTCAAGGGGCAATGTGTGAAACCACATCGGCCAGGGCAGATTCGACACTTTGTATAGGGGTTGCATTTTTTATCTGGACTTGGGCCTTTGATCTTTGAGCTTGAAACCACATCAACCAGGGTAGATTCAGCACTGTGTATAGGGGTTTCAATTTTTATCTAGACTTGGGCCTTTGATCTTTGAGCTTTGTTTTGGAAACTTGGCTTTTCCTCTCCTTATCAAATAGAAGCTCATTGAGGTAGGGATTGTGTTATCTCCTCTGCATTTTGAGGGCACATCTTACTATGATATTCATTACTCCATGCTCTATTGTGTCCATGGCATTGAGTTCATTTCTTTGAATGATTTGATTATGGCATTAGTTATGTTAGTGAACTAGGGCATCATGTTAATGTGTGTTTATTGGATTCTATGGTTACCCACGAGCTATGGCATCCATTTATATGAGCTAGGGTATCATTGATTATTTCCTATCAATTATATGGCACTGGTAAGTCTTTCCTAGCCCACACAACCATTATTAATACCAATATAAATAGACACGACTGACATCATTTCATTATCATTTGACTAGCATTGTTTCATTATCTTACATAGTGATACAAATTGTATACACCTAAAAATGGTCACCTAGACTATTAGCCCCTTTTGCTAAATCATAAATTGCTTATTCTTGATCAAATCCTAGTTCTATCATTTATTCGATTATTTTCTATGGGCTAACCATCTTATCCTAAGTCTTTATTTATTTAAAAAGAATATTTCCTCCCCTTTTAATAAATAAAAAGCCACCACTTTTCCTCTTATCCTAAGTTGCACAAATAAAACATTATTCTTATTTTATAAAAAGGGAAAAAGAATTTTTTGTCTCATATGGACACAAAAGTCAACTCTTATTTTCTCATTGGAGGATATTTGTGCACATGGATTGATCCCTCTTCAAGCTCCACCGTTGATTAAATCTTTTGCCTCTTAATCTCCATGGTCCATTCCTCCTCATTTCCTTTAAAAGGAGAGCTCTCTTCTTCATTCTAGATCCTCAACTTTTTATGCTAATGTTATGCTGCAGGTTTTCTAGGTACATTTGGAGTTTTTGGAGATCATTGCTACATCAAGCTTTTCTTGGATTTCCTCATTGCTTCACTTTGCATCTACATGTTATCATAGTTTCATTTCTTGCATAGTAGCTTCATTTTCATGGCATTCTTAGCTTAGTTTCCTTTATGCTTTAGATTAATTCATCTAGCTTAACTAGGAGGCTTTGTAATACTTGCATCTTTCATTTTCATAGCTTAGCTTGCATATTCATCTTAATCTAGCTTGCATTGTATTTTCATTCATGATTCTTGAGGATATTGGCATTCTTGCCCTTCTCTTCATTGAATCTCCCATTGCATGGTTTACTAGCAAGGTTATAGGCTAAATAGCTCTAGCTGAGAGCATTCTTAAAAGCCCTTGTACTCCATGCCTAGGGAGCTATGGATCGATTTGTGAGGGCTCATTCTTGAGTTTCCTTGCATGTAATGATCCATAGAAGTGTGACACATTTATAGCACACATTTTTGGCACCCACCGTGGGGCAGAGTAGATAGGCTTTGCCCTTTAGTTTCTTGCATTTTCATCATTTTTTGGATTATTTTTCAAAAATTTTACAGGTTCTGGTTCTCTGTCTTAGAGTATCGCACGATACTTCTCAGGTATATCGCGCGATATGCCTTACTATATGCGTGCGACACTTCACACCAGAGAAGAATCACATGGCAGTATTGAGGTATATCACCTGGTGTCGTGCAAAGTATCACCTACCTATTGTGCAGTATATCATCCGGACTAAGGTATATCGCCCGGCTATAGGAAACTGTGTCGCGCGATACTGGTGAAGTCTGAGGTATATCACCTAAACCTGATATAGAGCTATTTTTGGGCTATTTTAGCTATCTTGCAAGTTTCAAGTTCTTTGCTATTTTTTTGAAATTTTTTGAAATTTCCAGCGTTTTCAAATCCGGGCCACTTTGGAAAATGGGTGCCCATTTTTTTTGAAATTTTGCAAATGGTATCAAAAGTTTAAGTGTGATATATCATTGGAAAGGTGTTTCCAAGCCTAATCCAACCATGATGGTTTCATTTTCAAATTTTATCATTTGATCAGTTATTTTTGTAGATTATCTAAATTTTTTTCATGTACTAATCATTGTTAGATTTTGGATTTTGATTCTCTTAACTCTTGTTGGTCTAACAAGTTGTGGTTGTAGGTGCTTCTTGCTTGAAATTTGCTAAAATTGCATGTTAAAGAGGGCTACTAATGGTTTTTGTAGGGCTTCCCTAAGCATAAAAACCAAATCAAGTGCTTGTTTAATTGCTTTCTTTATTAAGTGCAACATATACTAGTTGTTTCCTTTCATAGGCACTTAATACCTTGTTGTAGAAATTTTGAGGTGGTAGGAGAGTATGCTCTTCACCCTTGTGGTGAAACAGAAATCTTGACCCATCTTGAGATTTTGAAAGCAAGGGGGTAATTGAATCTTTGCTTGGTGTGTTTGGGAGAGATTCTTGAGATAGGGGAGTATGCTCTTCACCATTGTGGTGAACCAAAAACCTTGAACCTCAAGAGTTAATCCACTTTTTGTTTAGTATAAGGATCCTTTAGTGGGCCTGCTCTTGAGCAATCAAGAGGAACGACCCAAGTGGGGACAACCTTGTCATCATTTTCCTTGGTGGCGAGTGATTCCAACTCACTATAATCTCAAGGCTATCAAGGACACAAAACCTTGGTAGACATAACACTTGTCTTCGCTTGATGTTAGTAGCTCATGGGATTGTGACCATGGGGAAAGCATTGAGCAAGAATGCTTAAGGTACTCTTGAGGCCATGAGGTCCTAGTCCTTTATGAGGAGCAAGAGGGGTGTTATGAACAGAAGCCCTTACTACGAACCATTAGATAGAGGCCACCTTCTTTTAGCCGCTTAGCTTCTTGGTGCAAGGATTGATCCAAGTGGACTTACTTGTATCACCCCAAGACACTCACCATATGTGTTCCTTTGGTTGTGTTTTTAACACTTCCATGACAATGCCAATATCTCTTGTGGGCAACCACTTGGTGTGAGGCAAGGGAGCATCAAGTTGTGGGCCAAGTTGCTAAGTAATGAGCCTTGTCCTTCTAGGTAGTAATTGCTTGAATTGTCTTCGATTGTGCTATACCAGTGTAAACGTCCTCAACATTCAAACAAATGGTAGCATTCATAAGGCTCTCTATTTTGATATCACAAGTGCTTGTCTTGGCAAGGTTGCTTTTGCCCTTGTTTCAAGTGTTCTATGACATGTTTGATCTCATACTGTTTGCAAACCTGTCTTTTATCTATTGCTACTGCTTGTCAAATTGAGAATTTGCACTGTTCAATCTACAAATTTGGTCCAAGCACTTCAAAACTGAGTTTTTCACATTCACTGGTCAAGAGTCATATAATATTGAAGTATCCTTGCATACCCTCAACCAAGAATCCTGAGTCATTTCTACTATCCTGTCATTGCTGCAATTCGGAGTTGCTAAACTTGCACTTTAACCTGTCGTAGAATGTCTTTTTCTGTTCTTACCTGAAGCTGGCTTGTTACCTACATGCTTAGATTTGTTTTAGACTGAAACAAATGAGCTAAAACTATTGGATCTAAGTTTAACGAATGCTACTCTTGATCACTTGTCGCATCATGATTACCTCTCTAGCTACTTGCTTATTGAGCTTCTTGCTCACTGCTCAGCTTTAGTCAATTGATTGTTGTAAGTGCTTGAGCACTTTTGACGAGCCATCTCTCCATTGTTCTACTTTGACAAGTGATCTTTATTAGCTTTTTCTTATCTCAATATCTAAGAAACTTTGTCTCATTCTATTAGTCAACTAACATCTCTTTTCATGCCGGTTACAACTCGGTCTCAATTTGAGTAGGAGAGTCATCCTCCGTTCAATTATACATAGTTACCTTCTCCAACTAGACATTCCAAAGCACCCATTAGCAGTGACAGTTCTAGTTTTGACCAATCTGAGAATTCCAAGAATACCCCATGGTACAAAGGAGGTTTCCTCTTTTCTGCATTCAAGACCCCCAAAAACACAGATAGTGTCTCACTCACTTTGACTGAACAAGAAAAATTTCAACGTTTGCAAGAACATTTTGAGCATAAAGATAACCAAGTGTGCTTAGACAAAGAACACAATCAACAAAGGATGGATGTTGCTAGGCGCATGGCTTATAGAGGGACATTTCATGAGCAACCTGAGACTAGTAACTATGAGCATAGACCTCTTTTTAATGGCAACAATGGCAACAACACACCACCAAGATCTCCTCCAAGACCTACTTTTGGTATGCCTTCTTCACCTCCTAGACCTCCTCCCTCTCAACATGAGGCAGAGGTTGATGATGATATTTCTAGTGAGGATCTTATGAGATTTGAACAAGATGTGGTCTCCTAATGAATGATGCATAAGCTTTTAGAGCGTAATGGTGATCAATATTTTCAATATATGACTTCTAGAGGATACAAGCTTCCTCCTGGCTATGATGTCAGACAAATTGTCCAACAAAGAGTACCAACTGAATTGGAAGTCCTTTAGGAAGAACTGCGTCAGACAAATCAACGCCTTACCCAAATGGCATTAGAAAGAGAGCCTCCAAGGGTCTCTTTTGTAGAATCAATTTGTGCTCTTCCTTTTGATAAAATTCTATACATGGCCCCGTTTCCTAGGGATATTGAGGTTCCCAAATATGACAAGTATGATGGAAATGGTGACCCCCATGACCATGTGCATCACTTTTATGCTCTTAGCATGGACTTTCTTCATGAAGACACATTTCTACTACGATTATTCCCTCGAAGCTTAAGAGGACAAGCTTTAGAATGGTTTGCAAAGTTGACACCTCCTTTGAAGACTTTTGATGAGTTGGCTATGCGCTTCACACAACATTATTCTTACAACATCCAACAACCTGTCACCATGATAGATCTCGGTAATTTAAGACAACATCAAGGTGAGCCATTTGCAACTTACTTACAACATTGGAGGTCATTGTATTCTAGATATCCTCATCTGCTACCTGAAAGAGAAAAGATTGACATTTTCATCAACACACTTGTGCCTGAGCTATTTTATGATCTAAGGAAGCAACTGTTCTCCTCTTTCAATGACATGGTTGAAAGTGCATATCGAATTGAGGATGTAGCTATAAGAAAAGGGGATATTGTTATTAATAAAGATGCTAAAGGCAATGGAAAAGACAAGAAAAAACCTTGGAATAAAAATAAGTATGTTGTTAATGATGGGGTTGTTGATGCTCCTAAAGTTAAAGAGCCCACTTTCAATCTCTCCAACACTATCTATGTAGCAAAACAACAAGAAGTTGCCAATGCTCACAATGCTCCTAAACCTCAATATGCAGATAAGCCTAAGAAGTCATTTCGAAAGCGAGTCTATACCAAGTTGGCAGAACCTTACAATGTGATCCTTAAGACTTTGGTTGACAATGGATATCTTACGCTTCCTGATAAACCTGGTAACTGGAATCCAATAAATAAGCCAGATTGGTGGAGAGAGGATCATTACTGCCATTATCATAGAAATAAGGGACATCTGACAGATAATTGTTTTAGGCTTAAGGATGATATTCAAGACCTCATTGATAACAACACAATCTCCACTGATGGCTTAACTAAAAATTCTGATCACACAGCTTTCAAAGATCCTCTACCTAAGCATGATAAGGGGGAAACCTCTCAAACACATAAGAAGAATCATGATGCAAAGATCAATTACACGTATCCTTCTAATACGCTTGTGATTAACATGGTAGAGCCCGTTGAGAGTGTTCTAATGATGAGGTCTCAAGATGATAATAACACTAATCATGGTAAGCCAAAGTTAGTCTTGCAAACACGTGGTAGTTCATCTTCCCAAAGTGAGACACTAAATGTTGTTACTAGGGGGCAAGCCAAGATTGTCCTTAAAACTGTGCAAGATCACAAACAAGCTTTTCCTTCCAAACATGTAGCTCCTTCAGCCACTCCTAGCTATGATCTTGTCCAACATTTGCAAAAGACACCAGCATAGATATCTATCCTTGATTTGCTTCGGTTATCCCCTTCGCATAGAGAGATTCTTGATGAGGCTCTACGTACAACATGTGTTCCCAATGACATTGACCCAGATCAATTTCAGGCTATGGTCAACCACATTTCATCTCCACTATCTCTCTCCTTTTCTGTAGAAGATGACATATCTATTGCTCACCCTCATAATCTAGCTTTACACATTGAAGTTCTAGTCTACAATACCCGAGTCCACCGAGTCCTAATAGACAATGGTGCAGGGTTAAATATTGTTTCTTTCAATGTCATACAACAATTGGGTTTGTCAGAATTTGTTGTGGATTCTAAAAAGAAGATTACTATAAAAGCTTACGATGAAGTGGAAAGATCTTCTAAAGGTCTTGTCACACTGCCTGTCTGAGTGGGCCCTATCATGAAAGATATTAGCTTCCAAGTATTGGACATCCCACTCGCATATAACATTCTTTTGGGTCATCCTTGGATCCATGACATGCAGGTTGTTCCTTCCACTTATCATTAGTGCGTTAAATTTCCATACAATGGCACTGAAGTTGTGATTCTTGGAGACCATACTATTGCTATTAATGCTCTTATTGCTACTGAAAAATTTGTTCCTCACAATGAACCTTCTATTGATCCTAGTATGTCTCTAGTTGCTGCTGAGAAATCACTTAAGATGATGAGCCTTGGTATGGGTGAATATACACTGGATTCCTTTACTTCTATACCTATTTCTCCTAGGTCATATGGGAAACCTTTTGATAACATGAAGCCTTCCACTTCTACTATGGTGATCTTTGATACTTTTTTTCCTTCATCCGTTCCTTTAGAAGCAGAAAGAGAAGAACAAGCTATTCAAGAGTGGATCTATAGAGAGGATTCTAGAAATACTCCCATACTCAGTAATTCAGACACAGATACAGATGAGTCACCACTACACACTATGGCTCACATGGGAGATGATCTTCCTTCTACTTCACTTCTTTGGGGAGAAAAATGTATACCTACTGATGATATGGCTGAGGCCTCTATGTCTAGAACCTACGTGCCTAAAGAATCATTGCACTATGATAGACAATGTCACAACATTGCATGACTGCTACAAAGAGGTGATCTCTCACATAATGACATGAGTATCTCTACTTCTCGGCATCTTAAGCCTCTTCTAGAAGATTCTTCCATGACAGATATGGATTTTGATGAAGTTCATACCTCTTGTAACCCGCCCGACGTAGTTGATGAGTCTTGTGCAGGGTTTGATGAGTTTGTTCCCCGTATTGCCTTAGTAGACTACGTTGGTCCTTCTATGAAGAATCTAGATCTAGCTACTTTTGGAGCTTACCCTATAGGCTCCACCTCTCTTGTCACCAAAGATGACACCCCTCGCATAAATTCTATTGAACCAGTCACTTCATTTCATCTCGCATCAACACCTGTTACTTCTTCCACCAGCGAACTAGCAACAAAAAATATTGAATCAACAATCAAACATCACAGTCATCAAGTCAAAAGAAAAGAGCAATGGTCAGATGATGAAAACCACATTGTGGCGGTATCCACACCTAAGAAAAGTAAAAATAAAAATCTGCTCAAAAATAATGATTCTCAAATAAAAGATGACAAGCTGATTCTCTACAAAAAAATGGTGCACTACTCCAAGCATGATCTCATATCTATTATACTTCACCGCATTCCTAGAGCTGAGAACAAAGTTGCTAATGCCTTAGTTACTTCGGCATCCATCTTACAAATGAAAAAGCATAAATCTCACTTCAAGTTCCTGGTGGATGAATTACGCTATCATGCTTACAAATCTTGCAATCCTACCATCTTTTCATATCTTCCACCTCATATCCCTCCTAAAAATCCACTTCAATCTTCCCGCCATCCCTTACACTTTTCCTTTGTCTCTGGTGACTTGTATAGGAAGGGTCTAGATGGAACTCTCCTTAAGTGTCTAGAAATAGAGGAGTCAGAAAAAGTGCTAGCTGAAATCCATGATGGCGTATGTGGATCACATTCTAACGATCCTCCGCTAGCTCAGACATTACTTAGGGCTGGTTATTATTGGTCAAACTGGTTGAGACCTCCTATCATCACAGTTGCAGCATTTGGGCCTGGGGCCTATCAGTTCTCTACATCAGAGGAAGCAGATTCTTGATGCCCGTTTCTGTCTGGGGCATTCTTTGTACATATTTATTGATCCTGAAAAACTCCAAAAAAATTCATATATGATACTAAAAAAATCCTAAAAAGCATAAAAATTACTAAAAAAAAAGAGCATCCTAGTGAAAACCTAGCAATAGGTGCTTTGATGTCTCACCAAAAAAATCAAAAAAATTCAAAAAATTGAAAAAAAAAAAAATTTGAAAAAGTGCCTTGGTGAAAACCTGGAAACAGGCGCCTTGGTAGCAAAAATACAAAAAAATTATAAAAAGTCCTAAAAAAATTGCAATAAATCTATCAAGTGGTGAAAACCTAGAAGCAGGCACTGCTTGAGACCCTTGCACCTATGTCTATCAATCTTGCATGGCTCTCATTCGCTCCACTTCTCGCTTTGCCTCTCCTAGCCTGGAATTGACTCTTGTCTTAGTCTAGGGGGCATATGTTGTTTTAAACTTATCTTGGGTCTCTTTGTGCGTCTTGGTTTCTTAGGCATCTCGCAAATGGTGTTTTTCAACACCACCCCAACTATGTTTTTCAACACTACCCTAGCATCGAGTGTTTCTCAACACTTATCAGATATCCTACCTGTAGTCTAGATGATGCAATATTTCTCATTGGCAGATGCAATACTCAAAGCTTGACTCTATGACCTACACACACACACTTGAGTCGCTGAGACTTGCTTGGCTTTATTTTCTTTGTGTGATGTCTATGATGATTTCTTTGTTGAGTGTTCTCCCCCTATGATCATTTTCGATGATGCATAGCTAGAAGACTGAGGGAATGAGAACATGTTTTATTTCTTTATCTGCTTGTGGGTATATTTTGTTGGTCCTAACTATCATGAGCATTTATGCTAGTCTTACTTGACACTTTGGACCTACAAGGTATTATCCTTGACTATTTCACAAGTGCATGCTTATAGTCATCCTGACTTTCTTGTGTCTCGATGCGAGCATAATCTTGCTATATCAAACTTAGGTAATCTCACTACACTAGTCATCTTGACCTACATGTCTTTGATGCCTAAGTGAGATTTCCACATTTTTATCTGATAGAGATCATATTCATATCCACATAGTTATGCTAGTGTGTATTGTATGATCTTGCGACGCTACCAATAACGCTTGATGATGATAATTAGATGTCTATTGGCTTTGTAACCTTGCAAGTAAACCACTTTTCATGTAGCTTGCATTTTTAAGTTCATGTTAGTTTAGTTTTGCATCTTGCATATGGAGAGAGCTCTCCTTTCATCTTTCATGGACTTGTTAATCAACTGCGCTCACCTTTCGCTTCTTCCTAATCATGTCTTTCACTTCTTGTCTTTCATATCCCATCATTTTCTATTCATTTTGGGATCAAAACCAAAATCCGAGTTCCCCTTGATTATTCCTGTCACCTTTCTCCTTCTTCCGCATAGTTGGCTAACCTTTTGAGGCCTGATCCTTCGATCTTCACTAGGGCATTCTTCACCTCTTCATCTCCATCTCTTTCAAACTTCTAGTCTTTCATTCACTTTCACATCCCAAGTTCCAATCCCCATCTATAGTGTTTACGGGTTGAGGGACTAATAGGTTCGTGCCCTGTGTCCCATGTGTGGGGCATATCTTCACTGCTTGATGGTTATTCTGTTCTCTTTCTTCGATTATGATTTCTAGTGATTTGATCATGTTGCTCTTGCTTCTGCATTCCCTCTACCCTGATTTCACTTTTGATCCTGAGGGGGCAGACACATCATATCTTATTGGCTATCTCTTTCCTAAGTGTTTAGTACTGTCGCTACTAGGCTGACCATGCAGGATTTGCTATCTCTCTGCACTTCATTCTTTGGAGTCAGATCGCTATCTGCTTGCCTTCTTGGCTATCTGCTTGCCATCTTGGCTATCTCTTGCCTTCTTGGCTAATCCATTCTTTGACTACATGTGTTCCCAAATCGATCACACATTAGTCAAAGAGGGGCAAATGTATACACCTAAAAATGGTCACCTAGACTATTAGCCCCTTTTGCTAAATCATAAATTGCTTATTCTTGATCAAATCCTAGTTCTATCATTTATTCGATTATTTTCTATGGGCTAACCATCTTATCCTAAGTCTTTATTTATTTAAAAGGAATATTTCCTCCCCTTTTAATAAATAAAAAACCACCACTTTTCCTCTTATCCTAAGTTGCACAAATAAAACATTATTCTTATTTTATAAAAAGGGAAAAAGCACTTTTTGTCTCATATGGACACAAAAGTCAACTCTTATTTTCTCATTGGAGGATATTTGTGCACATGGATTGATCCCTCTTCAAGCTCCACCGTTGATTAAATCTTTTGCCTCTTAATCTCCATGGTCCATTCCTCCTCATTTCCTTTAAAAGGAGAGCTCTCTTCTTCATTCTAGATCCTCAACTTTTTATGCTAATGTTATGCTGCAGGTTTTCTAGGTACATTTGGAGTTTTTGGAGATCATTGCTACATCAAGCTTTTCTTGGATTTCCTCATTGCTTCACTTTGCATCTACATGTTATCATAGTTTCATTTCTTGCATAGTAGCTTCATTTTCATGGCATTCTTAGCTTAGTTTCCTTTATGATTTAGATTAATTCATCTAGCTTAACTAGGAGGCTTTGTAATACTTGCATCTTTCATTTTCATAGCTTAGCTTGCATATTCATCTTAATCTAGCTTGCATTGCATTTTCATTCTTGATTCTTGAGGATATTGGCATTCTTTCCCTTCTCTTCATTAAATCTCCCGTTGCATGGTTTACTAGCAAGGTTATAGGCTAAATAGCTCTAGCTGAGAGCATTCTTAAAAGCCCTTGCACTCCATGCCTAGGGAGCTATGGATCAATTTGTGAGGGCTCATTCTTGAGTTTCCTTGCATGTAATGATCCATAGAAGTGTGACACATTTATAGCACACACAAATAACCACTAATTAGTGGTTATCATAACACATTAACAATATGTTACGATAACCATTAATTAATGGTTATCGTGTGATCAAGCAATTGACTAAGTCAATCTTAACAATGACTACATAATATATTTAATGTGGCTGCATAATATATTAACAGTGACTGGTTAATTACCTTATTCTAAAGCTCCCATTTTGGTAGAGGTGGGGAGGATGTTGGAAAAGGTTGTGGAATTTAGCTTTACACCTGCCATTTGCATTTTCTTTAAAATTTCTAAAGCCTTTTCAAAAAATCCATTTTGTACATAGCCTGTAATCATGGCATTCCATGATACCACATGTCTTTGATGCATTTTGTCAAAGAGTTCACATGCCTTGTCTATAGTTCCACATTTTGCATACATGTCTACCAAGGCAATTGCAACTACAACATCTGACAAAATTTCTTTATCTTTTATGCTTTGATAAATGTCCACACCCTCTTCCAAAACTCCCATTTTGGCAGAGGCAGGGAGGATGCTGGCAAGGGTTGTGGAATTTTGCTTTACATCCACCAATTGCATTTGTTTGAAAGTTTCTAAAGCCTTTTCAAGGAATCCATTTTGTGCATACCCTACAATCATTGCAGTCCATGAGACCACATTTCATTGAGGCATTCTATTAAATAACTCATGGGCCTTGTCTATTCTTCCACATTTGGCATACATGTCTACCAAAGTATTTCCAACAATAACGTCTAACAGAAAAGATTTTGAATTTGCTAATCCCTACGATATACACTTGATTTTTAAGTGACATTTATTACATTTATCATATAGTATAATATTTGTTAATACTTACACCTTTGAAACTGACATTGATGGAAAATTAAGCTGCATAATAGAAGCCCAATTATTTGGCGTAGTAAATTATGTCAAGTGGATTGCTATTTTTTTAATAGATTGTTGATTGTTCATTATTTATAGAAGTGCTGATTTTTTATATAAATATCTACACTGCTCAGAGGCAATAACAATTTCTGATTCAAATCTTGATAATTTTTGTACCTCATATGAAGCCATCTTTCATGGGATTAAAACTTAGTGCTCATCTTCAATGCAGGTTGGGAACCTTCCTCATTTTTGCATTGTTCTTTCATATGTCTAATTCATCTTAATTCTTATCTTTGTAGACCTCCATCTATTATGTACCAAACAACTTAATATTGTGCTACTAGGCTTGTTTAATAAGTTAATTTGGATAATGATTGTTTTCCCCAAGAGCCCAAACTAAACCTTTGTGACTAATACTTTTATTTAGTTTAGTGGCATCAATCATTTTTATATCCAATAAAGAGTCTTTGCATGTTATAATGTGCTCTCAAGTTTGTTGTTTCTGTGGGAGATAAGTTTTTAATTGCATTCACCAATTTTTCAGTACTATCTCTGCCAAGTTTCATTCACAAGGTTTCTACCTCAGAGTTCTTTTAAAATATGATTCTCTTGTTTTCTAAATCACTATCAAGCTTTATTATGAAAATTTTCCTTTACTTATGATTCATATGTCACAATCATGTGATTTTATGGTCTATAATTCTAAATAAACCCCCTCCCTATGCTGGATAATTTAGGCTTTACCCACAGTTGCTAGTTTGTCTAGATAATTTAGGCTTTACCCATAGGCTTTACCCATAGCAACGCACACACAGGAGATACGTCCCATATTGAGCTCAATCTTTACATAAGGTATGTGACTGTTATAGCAAGTTTCGGTATTCAAATTCTATCAATCTCTAGTTTGAGCCTGCAACAATGTTCCTTATACATTTGGTTATTTAGATTTGGGTTAAGACCATTCAGCATAGACTGTATCTACTAAGATGTCACACTGAATCTTCTCCACAACTATAGCCACTTAGCCTAGCACCGTTGACTGTCACAGAGACACTCTAATCTAATTGATCAAGTTAGATTAGGGTCAATCTAGAATGGTCAATCAATGGATTCACATAGCAAGTACAATTGCCAAAGATTTTTCAATGTGCCCGAGACTATCAAATTCAATCTATGATTCAATTTCAACCTTCTTGTTACTACACTGCTACAAACTTTTCTTCTTCTTACTGGTTAAATACATGGAAAGTATCTAAAAAAACTTAACTCCCACTAAAACATAAACAAACTTAACCCCCACTAGAATAGTCCAGTGGACTAAGACATCCCTAGTTTATGAAAACACCAAAAGATTCTTGACCACACAAAAGGACGAAACTCAAAAATGAGGAAACGGATTCTAAAGATCCATTTCCTTTTATTACAACTAAACTAAAACAAAGACTATTTGGAAGTGGACTTGGGTGCCCTGTACCATGCTCCGTAAGACAAAGAAACTCAAGTCCCTTGAGTTCATAATGTGGATAGTGGAAAACTTAGTTGCACAATAGCTTCAGGAGTAAGCTAGGTAGCATCCTCCATGGGCTTATGCTTCCATTGTACCAAATACTCAAGATAGGTGTGCCTCCGGGTCTTTCATGCAACTCTAGTATCCAAAATGTTGTCAATCTCCAAAGGAGATGACTTAGGAATGTCTTGGAGCTGGGCCTCTTGCATAGACCTAGTACTACCTACAACCACAACATCAGCAACCAAACCTTTATAGAGATATAGGTCAGCAACATTAAATATAGGTGACAAATGAACATCAATCTAAGTTTCTTAGGTTTATATAGCCACCCAAAAGCACTTGATTGAACATTAGGACTCTAGTGAGGTTACATAGTCATCTAGGAACATAAAGAAGATTTGTGATCTCCTTAACATCTTTGTCTTCCTCTGATTCAATCTTTTGAGGGTGCTCCTGCACCATAAATTGCATTTGAAAGAATTTTATTTATCAAAAACTCAGTACAGTCCATACACCAGGCCTCTTATGTCGTACAATGAAACTTTCGCATATTTGATGGACTCCTAGAAACTTTGGCATATTTTATGGACTCCTATAAACTCATGTACCTATTTTAAAAATCCCAAAAGTCTACATTTCTAGGACTGTGTAGCATTGTCCTAATCAATCCTTTGTCCTTTTCTTCCCAAACCTAATTTGTCCTTCCTCCTCTTCCCCTCATTGAAGAACCTCCTCTATTGCTGCTATTTTGTCTTTCACTTTTCCTCTTCAATTTCTCCTCTATTCGAAGGACCAATTGGTAACATTCCTTCACACTTCTGGGGTTAGAACCCAATCTAACCCTTTGATCTTCCAGTACCTCTTCACCTTCAAAGTATGCAACCATTGATGCAATCCAGTCCAAAAGCTCTTTTTCTTTCAGACTTCCATCATACATAGGGATATCTCCCCTCACCTTATGTTGCTCAATATTCATAGCCTTGAATATCCTAATTGTCCTTTGCTCTTCAGGATCTATTTGCTCCTCTTCTTCCTCTCCTTCCCCTTCCTTATGGATTTCTTCCTTTTCTTCACTATCAACAATGAAAATCCTCTATGGGTTCATACTTATTGTGACTTCCCATGGTGCACTATCATTCCTTGTAAACTATATTTTTCCAATACTTTTAAATTGTCACTATTTTTGAAAATTAATGCCATATGTTGCTTATATTTTATTCAATTTCCATATTAATTACTCTCTTCAGTTGTATTAGGAACTTTTTCCTTAAGCATGTGTGATGCAAACCTAGATATAGATGGGAATTAATGTATTAATGCTCAATTGAATTCCTTAATGCATCTCCCAGAGAAAGGCCATCTGGAAGCTTTAGAGGAAATAATTTGTACTAGGTATGGAATCACCTCCACTACAATGCCAAATTCTGATGTGTTATTATCTTCAATTGCAAGTTTCTTTTGCAAAAATATATTGTATATCTTTAAAGACTAGACAATGTGACTATACAACTCTGGAATATATTCTCTATAATCTCTAATTCAATAGTCTAGTGAGGAGATTTGTGTAACTCCCAAAATAATAATAACTCCCAAAATACTTATCCTTTTCAATATTTTGTGGTCTAGTGAGCATGATTTGTGTGTTTATTTGTAAATCTTGTATAATCTTATAATATTTTATTTTATTTTATTGTATACAAGATACTGCTAATGTTTGTATGTTTACATTTTGTATATTTATAGCCTGTGAAGAAAGTCCACACCTGGCAATATGAACCCAGAACAAAACAATGAGACACTTGCTAGATTGTGGTCTCAGTTCCAAAGAAAAGACGTTGAAAAATGTTATTGTCCTTGCAAAAAGTGTAAGGGCTTAAAGAATCAAAGAATTCTAATCAAAACAGCCCAGAGTCATTGTAGGCAATATGGTCACATTGAAGGGGGTCACGATTTTTGTCGATTGGTGAATGTGGATTTCCAATTGGAGGAACATGGAGGTGTGAATATCCAAGCTGATGATAATGCTCACATGGAAGAAGATGATCTTGTGGCAGAGGACATGATTGAAGATGGTATTGGTGTAGCTGATCAAGATGATCATGATGATGGTACTAGTGCATCTGATAATGATGATGAAGATGGTCTTGATATAGCTATAATTGAGAAGGCATACGAGCCTCTATACCAAGGCTCCCAAACAACTCTTCTCTCCTCTATAGTGTTTTTGGTGAACTTCAAGGTTATGAATGGTTTATCCAATGTAGCAATGTCACGTATGCTAAGGTATGCCATTTTTGTCATCTTCAATGTTAGCATACCATTACGATTCATTATATTAACAATTCATATTTGTTGTTGTAGGTTGATAGGTGATTTTTTCTTACCACCATCAAATATTTTGCCTCGTTCATACCAAGAATTATCTACCATTATGAATCAAATTGGAATGCAGTATCAGAGAATACATGCATGTCCCAATGATCACATTCTATATCATAAACAACATGAATTTACAATAGAATGCCCTATTTGTCATACTAGTAGATATCGGTCAAATAAAATAACAAAAAAGGTGCCTCACAAGAGTCTTTGGTACATTCCCCTTATTCCATGTCTTCAATGATTATTTAGGTGCACTAGTTTGGCACAATTTATGGATTACCATGCATGCAATAGAAGTCAAGATGACGTTATGCAAATGCCTGTAGATGGTTCTGCATTTAAAGACATAGAAACAACATGGCCACACTTTAAAGAAGAGCCTCGTAATCTCAAGATTTCAATGGCAGTGGACGGTGTCAATCCATTTGGAGATATGAGATCTACTTACTCAATGTGGCCTATTTTTGTTATTAACAATAACATTCCTTCTTGGATGTCCATAAAGAGGGAGCACATAATGTTGTCAATTATTGTACCAGGTATTTTTTCATTTAATAGTTATGTAAATTAATTTATAAACACTGCATCAAGATGGTCACAATAATTATATAATGTTTTTGTTCATTCAACTAGGTAAGTACCAAGTTAAAGATATGAACATGTATATTGAGCCCCTTATTGACGAGTTGTTGATTTTATGGAATGGGATCACTATGTATGACATCTCTAGACCAATAGGACAAAAAAGAATTCAATTCCATGCAATGCTTGTATGGACAATACATGATGCCCCTGGGCTAACTCATTTTTGAGGTATGTTATATATTCATGTTAAGGTCACGTATTTTCATTATGTTATAGTGCTTACACATTATTGTTGTATATTTAAGTTGTGCATGATAATTGTACATGATCCAATTGTACGATATCTTTTAGGTCTTTAGACAAAGGGTAAATTTACATGTCCAGCTTGTGGTCCGAAGATGAAATCTCATCATTCAAGAAGTTTAGGAAAGCAGGTGTTCGATGAGTTTAGGCACTTTCTCCACAATAATCATAAGTATCAAACTATCAAAAAACATATTTTTAATGGGAAAGAAGAGATGACATCAAGGCCACGAAGAATGACACCTCGTCTATGGAAGTTGGAATATGATAGACTAAATCGCTGAGGTAATGTCATTCCATCTGATGATTTTTATTTGAAATTTAGATTTTGATATTGTCTTTTATTTACTAATGATGTTATTAATGCTCGTGAAGGTTGTCAAGGCATCAATGACCAACTTCCTAGAGGAATAAAAAGTTATCCTAGTCAATTTAGTACATTGTCGTACTACAAGGATCTCCCAATCGTGCATTTGTTTGATCTTATGTATATTGGAAAGAATATAAAAGAGACACTATGGAAAATATTGGATGGAAGGTGTGACAAAGAAAAAATGGCCAAAATTTGTAATGACATTCATGAATCCAATCATGCACTGAAAACTTTCATTGAATCAAATAGCAATGGAGACCGCATAAACACAAGTGCCCTTCCTTGGTTATTAACTAAGCAGCAAAGTGATGCATTAAAAGAAGTCATAAAAAAAAATAAAAAATTCCAATAGGATTTGCTACAAATATAAGCATTCTTGTACCAAAGAAAGGTGATTTTGGGCCAGGGTTGAAAACACATGATTGGCATACCTTTGTCAAGTTAAGTCATGTTCTCTATTGACAATATACTTGTAAAATTGCATGTACTTTTTATTTTATTATTTTACAATATATTGAAAAGATCATTTTTTAATCATTGCAGTATGTCCTACCTCTATCCCTCCCAGACTAGTTTGACAACATTGTTAAACAAGTTATATACGATCTTGGAGAATTCATGAGGTTAGAAGTGTTATTATATTTATGACTTGCTTTACTTTTTATGTAATTTATTGTATATTTTTATCTAAAATCTTGTTTATATGTTCTTGTGAGTTGAATCTCTTTCAGGTGGTTATCATCTAAAGAAATTGATTAAAAAGATATAAAATATTGGAAGAGAAAAATTCTCCAGCTTATGTGTGAAATGAAAAAGTGTCTACCTCCAACTTTTTTCAATGCTCAAGAACACTACCTCATACATCTAGTTGAGGAGATTGAATTGTGTGGACCTGTACAAACTAGATCAATGTGGATGGTTGAGAGACACTTGAAATTTATGAAGGGCTGGGTTCAATAAAAAGCACGTCCTGAGGGTTCTATGGTGGAGGGATATATGGTATGTCAGACCATGGTGTATATTAGTGAATATCTTCCTAAGTTTGCAGAAAATATCCATGTAGATCACATTTGCAATCCCAACTCTATTAACAAATTTGAAGGGGAGTACTTGATGGGGAAAGGTAAATTGAGGAAAGTGAAAGGTAATTATATGATGTTATTGTAGTTTATTAATTATTATAGATATTCAATATAAGTTGTTTCTAAGTGGTCTATTTTTTTTCTTTACAGTTGGTCATGAGTGGGATGCACTACATTTGTATATTGCAAACAATCTTGATTGGATGACGGTATGGATTCAACAATCTCAAGAAAATGGTCACTCATTAACATGGGATGGTGTTGCATCATTGGTTAAAGAAGCTCATATTAATGGAGATCTCAATGTTATGTCAATGGTACTTGATCTAGCATATGGTTTAAGAGGTAGAAAGGTACGTATAAGTTTACTAACCATGACCCATAATTTTAATATCAACTCACGGATTGATGCAAATAATCTTGACATGTTTGAATAATTGCAGATCAAACACCACAAAGCTATGTACTACCATGGTCGTAAATTTCACATAAAAAAGTTAGATGACACAAAGAAAACTTGTGATTCTAGGATAAGTGTAGTCTTCGAGGTCACTAATATTTCATCTAGAAATGACATACATCCTCAACAATCTAAAAATTGATATTATGGCATTTTGGATTATATACTTGAGTGTGACTTTAATTCATTCAAATTAGTTCTATTTTTCATCAAATGGTACAAGCTATAGCTGAATCAAAATGATCCTAATAGGACTGTTATTGAATATGATAGTGGATTTACAATGATTAATATAAGGTCATTTGAGCCAGTTAGAGATGAGCCCTAGTTCTTCCAAGCCAATGTGAGCAAGTGTTTTACTTTGTCATTCCACATAAGCCAAGTTGGTAATTTGTTGTTACACATGATCCAAGAGGAAGGCTGGTACAGTATAATGTGGTGGAAGAAGAAGATACTGAAGAATCAGAAGGTGAAGTAAATGATGATCACAAATGACTGTTACACAATGAAGAAGAAGAAGAAGGAAATGATGATGATTTTGGTGATGTTGATAATGGTCATGATGGTCATGATGATGATAGTCATGATGATGGTGATGATGATGATGATTATGATGATGATGATGGCATGGATGAGGAGGATGATGAATAACATGTTCAATGAAATATATGTCAAGGTATGATCAATGCCACGTATGAGGTATTGATTTATTCATAGAAATTTGCATTAAGTTATTATGTGTTGAACTCTATAGTCATGGAGTATATTTTGCATCATGTAAATTTTTTCTTCTATGTAATTTGTAGCTTGCATATCATGTAATTTTTGGCTAACTTAAGATAAATGATTTACATATGCAGGAAATTTAACGCCTTTGACATGGATCGACAGGTATAATTTATTATTTGGTTTCCTTCTCTTTAGTCAACAAAATATATAGATCCCACTATGTCTCTCGTTTGATGGATTGCAAGTATCACCAAATAGGTATTTTTTTTATCTATCTTCCTCAAGTGAGGAAAATGCAGGAATAGAAGACAAAAGTGAGACATGTAGTAGGTCTAAAATAGGGAGATCAACTAGAGGTCAAAAGATTAGAAGAAAATTTGATGAACGAATGCAATTTTTCCTTGCTGAGGGGGGGTCATGTTCTTATGATAATGAAACCAAAGGTGACATGAAGGTTCCCTTAAGGTACACACATCTTCAGAAAGAATGGGTACCCAAGGAACTACCTCCAGTTAATACTAATTTTTTTGTTAACGAAAGGATATATCGCATAGCTCCATCTTCATTACATGGTTTGGGCTTATTTTCCATGGATGGCATAAAGGTCAGTTATAATCAAGTTGTTGAATTGATGGAGTATGTAGGACCTTGTTACAATTACAAGAATTGGATGTGGATTGTGCAATATAAAAAAAGTATGTGTAGGTATGCATTATTAGTAAATTATATACAATGCAAAGAAAATGATCAAACTAAAAGCCTCGCTATGTATATTGATGGAAGGCCAAAAGAAATAGGGAATATTATAGGTTTTATAAATAGTTCTCAACCCGTGTCAACTAATAAGTAGATGAATTGTATATTCGAGGCACGCGAGGGAAATCGTGTATTCGTATGTACGATAAAATCAATAAGTACAAGGGAAGAGCTTCTAATAGATTACAATTTGAATCGTGTAGATAACAAAAAATTCCCTATCATGGGACTAGTAAGTATAACATTTAAACCAATTGCCTCCAATTAATATTGACTCCAATTGCTTCTAATTGCTAAGAATTACTAATCTTTGTCACAGGGTGACATGGATATTCCACCTCAAGATACAAGCGGGGATGTTCCTCACAGTACACTTTCTTTAGCAAAGGTAAACCTTAATTAGTGTAATTCTAAAAATTATATAGAAACAAATGTAATATTATTATGTTCTTTTCTTTATGGCTTTGGAGTTATTTTGATAGAGTTTTACTGATATTGATGTCACAACTTGATACTTATTGATAGAGAAAAGCAAAAGAGGTAGCAGATCTATTTTGATCTGAAGTTGACGTGGCATTTAGAGATGACGTATAATCTAAATCTAACCATGTATTCATGGCTACTGAAATAAAAACTAAATATGCTAATGAAATTCTTAACCTTGTAATGGAAGCAAACAAAACTGAGGAGTCAAAGGAACTCGAAGAAGAATTGACATGTAGAGTCAATTCTATTGATGTAAGCAGTAATTAATCTTAAGCAATAATTAAAGTTCAATAGATGTTTATATTTTATACTATCTTATGGATCATGATCTAAAATATGATGTGTTCTTACAGAAATTTTTGACATGTGTGAAACGTCGTCAACATGGTGAGGCTTGTAGTGTCGCACAACCTTCATGTAAATAATCCTTAAACCTTTAACCATTCATTTAACCTTTGTATGCATTATTGACTCAACTTATGTTTGGGATGCTTCTAGTACCCGATTTAATCTTTATCCATTGCAAATGTCCTTGCTAACAATGTATTCTACAGCTCATGATGAAGTGAAAACACCTCCTTCGATTAACATTCCGCATTCGACGGCTGCATTGTCCGCAACAAGGTGCTTGAATACATCTTCCTCTGTACCATCTACAACTGGTAAAACCTTATTTTTCTATATTTTGTTATGTGCTAATCATGAATTGATTATTTTTCTTGTGTGAATTTTATACACTGTATGGACCTATTTTGTGCACTAGTAGATACACCTACAGCTAGTACAAGAACAAATCAGACCAGTACTAGTGAAGATCAACCATTTCCTGGATCAGCCTGTGTTACTAGTATTGGTTCATTTGTGGGGACATTGTTGATGAACAAGAACAATATGGTTCCATTAAAAGTACCAAAGCTTCCAAGTGCTCTAAAATTGTTATTATTTACAGTGTAATTGTAGTTTACTTATACATAACTCATTTTGGACTGATAATCCCATGCTATTTTTGTAGGAAATGATGTTTTTTATGATCATATTTTTGAAATGACATTGAAGCTATTTGGGCCCACCATAGGTAAAAGGTACGTAGCTTCATAATATTGCTACAATATTTTTCTTATCTTCCATTTATTGTACTATATTAAAGTTATGATATCTAAAAATTTTGTTTTTTTCAAAAAAGGTGGAATGATCAGGATGCTGACTTAAAAAATCAGCTCATTAAATCTTTAGAGGACCTCTTTGGAATTAAAAGTTTTGACAGAGGCAAGATTCTTACAAGAGCAGCCAAACATTTAAAGACTGTGAGGGACCAATATAGAAGGGCTCTAAAGGATAACCCAAAGTACGAGCATCCTCCTATGATTTGATGGAGTGGAATGAAATAATGGAAGATGCAAAAGAGAAAAGGCTAAAGGGTAGTGGAATTCAACCAAAAGATAGAAAAAGAAGGTATGTTGTGATAGTATTAAGTAGAATGTAATCATGCACTAATTAGTGATCTTTGTAAATATATAATCTAACATGTTTCAAACTTTTTATAGACTACAAGACACATCAAAAGCCACACAAGCGAGATTAATAAAGGTTGGCCAACACAAACTTGGCTCTGGTGGCTATATGAAACTTCACTCTCAACTTGTAAGTAGCAGCATTGGAATTTCATATCAAATTTTTATATATAAGATTGCAAATAATTTTTTTTAATCAAATCATACATGTAAAAGTGATGATATTAAACAAAAATACAGGGCATAGAATTCAATGTAGAGCCCACGGATGAAGACAAGAGAATATCCTTGAAGGAAGGCTATGTATTCATGGCTACACACCTACGCCAAGAATCCCAAAGCCATAACAAAGAATCTATTGCACTAGATGAGACACAGGTAAATTGGTCAAATGAAAAGTAAATCAAATTGAATAGTTAATTTTGAACATAAATTGACTATTTTATGATAACAATGTGCATGACATTTCACTACAGCCTTCAAATCCTACCACAGAACCTAGGCTTGATGAAAGCCATGATGTGCATCACAGTGTTGGAGGTATTAATTTTCTATTGGAAATAAATTATGTAATTATTAATAGAATTTAACATCTTTAATTGCAATTGGTCATGTAACCTTTTTTTGAATATTTTAGAGCATGTGGAGCATGTTGAGGTGGCAGAAGATCAAAATGTTATTGTACATGATGATGTGGCATTGTCAAGTAAAGAAAAATGCATGTTATGTTCTACTGGTTAATGAAATACATGTAACAGTAAAAAAAAGTATGCGAATTTAACCCATTTACTTGTTATTGCAGCAGGCCCCCCTTTAGTGTAGCAACGTCGTCCTCCTCGAGACATGAGGAAGCATCATAATTTGAGATCACAACCACAAGAGGAGGAAGATAATATTGATGGTCCTGTCAGCCTTTACCTAAATAAGAAATCTAAGAAAAACCTAAAAAGAAATGATTTCTTAAATATGCTCTTTGATAAAACTTGTTTGATTAACTTTGTTGGATAATGAAAGAACATTGTTTTAAGTAATTATCTATGAATGTTGTGTATTAATATTGAATTATATGTCATGTTAATGAATATTGTTGTGTTAATGAATTCTTGATTAGTGTTGTGTATTAATGAATGTTATACCATATTAATGAATGTTATGTGATTATATTGATTGAATGTTATAGTTCATAAATGGATGAATGAAGTGTGTAATTAGATGTTAATGGAGAATTTAGATTTATGTTAGGGGTAGGGGGGGTGAGGCCAGATGAGCTTCCAGCTTCACGTGGTTGGCCTTGTTAAGTAGAGAATATTAAATTATTCTCGAAACCAAGTGAAGCTCAAACTAACACACCTTCATTATTTAATCAATTTCATTCATTCTAGGTCTTTTCTCATAAGTGCATTTAGAATGTGTCATTGTCAGGCAACTATCAAATAAAAAACTAGAAGGGCCAATAGTCAACTTCTCATTGTCATTGTCTAGCATGATTCGGCTTCATTTTGTTTATTCTCGTATTGAATGCATCAACCTCTCTTGGCCTAATGTGGATTATTTCATTGGTTTGTGTTTTTGAGTAGGTGAAGTGTTAAATCATATATCAGTTGGATCTATAATTAGCATAGATATTCTATAGCTAATAGCCTAATACACCCACGTGAATAAATTTACTTGTTGTCCCCTTAGGATTTACTTAAGCAAACAGTCCTTATGTGCTCAAAAATCAGTTGTTTTAGTGTTGCACTTGTAGATGATTGTATGCATGAATTCAATGACAAGAACTGAACATTTAGGCTCTATGATAATGCTTGTCATCCTTATATGGCAGGAAAATGAATCCAAGAAGGAAGCTTTCAGGAAATATTTGGAGTCAAGCGGTGTGCTTGATACCCTCACAAAAGGTCTGCGGCAGTTCTTATATGATAAAATGTTGAATCTAGAAAATTAATTTGTGAATTTGCATCTATTTGTGAGATAATATATTAATATTGGTAGTTCCTCTTATATGATGAAATGCTGATTTTAGAAAATTAGTTTGTGAATTTGCATCCATTATTTTTGGATGCCTGAATGTTATGTTTTCTTATGAGGATTAAAATTAATTTGATTGATATGATCTTCAAAATGGTGTAGTAGTCTTTTAGATTAATGTGATTTGTATTATCATATAATATCGTTGCTCTTATAAACTACCTTGTTTCCATGTATGATTTACAGTTATTCATTCCAGTGTTCCAAAGATGAATCTGGACGATATCTTTGAGCAAAAGAATGAGGTTGCTAAAGTTGTTGAAGAACTTGAAAAGGTTGATATATTCATATCAGTTTCATTTATTTATTGATGTGTATTGTCAATTGATTACTGTAAAATATCTCTTAAATATCAAACAAGATGAAATTTGACTGCAGTATGATTCAATCGTTCATTTTTATGCTTATAGGCTATGTCAAACTATGAATATGAGATAGTTCAAACACTTATTGTGGATATAGAGGCTGATGTGCATGTCAAGAAAGCAATGAATGAAATAAATGTAGGCAAGACTTTTACATCCAATACTAAATGTCCTTTTTACCATGATATTGTTGGAGATTGCTAGCATATACTTTTGCATTTTGTAAATGGGTTGATGGTATTCATTTATTTAAGAAAGCCCAACTCATTATCCTCAACTTTGTTCATATTTTTGTTCTATATCTATTTAGTTTATTTACCCAAAATTTCTCTCAATTTCACCATCATTCATTTCATTGTTTTATATCAGCTGCAAGAATGAGGGTGGAAACACAAGAAAAAGTAGAGGCAAAGAAAATTTTACAAATCAAGAGAGCAAAAGCTTTCCTTATTTTATTTGACAGTATGCATCAACACTTCCTTTATGTTATACATGTATATTTTATAGATTTGTATATTTATAATTTTAAAAGTTGTATGTAATATATATCGGTTCTGTTTGTAGCACAAATAATGCAAACTATTTTCTTGGTTGTCATACCATCCATCTCCATCAACAACTAGTTAAGGACTCTGTCTGCGGCACCGCCAACATCCCCAACACTGCTTCCATGCTGCAAACATGCAAACTAGCTATGCATCACCAGTCAAAGAGCCTATCTCAAATAATTCAAACAAAATTCCTACTCAAATATATTCACCGTCCTCAACTTGAACTTCACTCATAAAAAATCAACACACCTGTGTAGCAATAGAATCAAGCTCGTCAAAAAATAGGACGCAAGGAGCTGATCCTCTAGCTTTATCAAAAATTTCCCTCACATTAGCCCCGCTCTCTTCCAAACCACATTGTTAAGAATTCAAGGCCCTTCACACTGATGAAATTGGCCTGACATTTGTTAGCAATGGCTTTAGTAGATGGATTGCTAGAGCCCAAAGTAGTCTAGAAGTGCTCATTACTAACGGCCATGGAGCTTAGAATCTCATCATCTATTGTCTCATCTTCTAAGTCTATAACATCCATCTTTTCCCTAATGCACTGAATTGTAGCCTCAATACACAAAGTAGTAAGATCTGCTCCAACATATCCATGGGCATCCTTAGCAATATTTTCAAGATCAACCTGTAACAAGAAAAAAAAAGATAAATAGATACTCCATCAAGAAACATAAAGATTAATAAATGCTTTCAAAATCCAAGAACTGTTTAACATTAGATATAGAAGTACAAAAAATAAGGCCCCAATATATGTACATCATCAGAGTGCTTCATATTCTTTGTATGGATGTGAAGCACTTCCAACCTGCCCACTTCATCTGAAACCCCAATATCAATCTCCCTGTCGAACCTTCCAAACCTTCTGAGTGTTGGATCAATACTATTTGGTCAGTTAGTTGCTCCCATAACAATACCATGGGCACGTGATTTAAGTCCATCCATAAGCATAAGAATTTGATAAACAATTCTCCTCTCAACTTCACCGTGTGTTTTTTCCCTCTTGGGAGCTATAAAATCAATTTCATCAATAAATATAATGGATGGGGCATTCTTCTTAGCCTCCTCAAAAGCCTTCCGGAGATTGCTTTCACTTTCTCCAATGAAATTTGACATGATCTCAGGTCCATTGATACAGAAAAAGAAGGCACTGGTTTCATTTTCCACTACCCTAGCAATTAAGGTTTTCCCAGAACCATGAGGCCCATAGAGCAGAATACCCTTTGGGGGCTTCACACTAATAGATTTGAAGAGTTTTGGGCATCTAAGAGGAAGCTCTACCAATTCACAAATCACCAGTCAAAGCCTATCTCTCAAATACTTCAAACAAAATGAAAAAACCCATAGTTTCATGCAGAGCGGAGCAGATGGATTGCTAGAGCCCGAAGCAGTCTGGAAAATAGAATGAGTAGGGACCTGCTAGCAACAAGCAGTAGAATGAGTGTGGACACCTGAAGATAAATATCTAGACTAATCACCGATCAGGATGTCATTGGTGATTAGTCTAGATATTTATCTTCAAATTTTTTTAAACACTCTGCGTTGCGTCAAAATTTTGACCCGCCTGCGTCAAAACTCTGGCCTAAAATCAACCATTATGTGTCAAAATATGGCATCGCGGGTTTGGCATCTTGGTTGAAGCCGCTAAATATTTCAACCAAATTTGGTCAAAATATGACCATCATGCATTTGGCATCCTAGTCAGAGCGACCAAATTTTTTAACCTATATTGGTCAAAAGATTGACCAATACACAAACACTTACCAATGGTATCTTCAGCCTAGGTTGCCCTCGTTTTCAACCAATAGTGGAGTCGATCATTCGATGGGTTTAGTAATTGGTCAATATTTTGATGCCAATAATAGTGATGAACCCATTGGTCGACCATTTGACCAAGTTGGGTAGAAATTTTGACCAATACGGCATCAAAAAAGGTGCAAAATGTACTAGTGGGTGTGACTTTTGCATGGAATGAGGAATGTGAAAAGAATTTCAATCATATCAAGCAATATCTATCAAATCCTCCTATTCTGATGCCTCCTATTCAAGGGAAGCCATTGATTCTATATGTCTCCACCACATATACATCACTGGGAGCATTACTAGCACAACATGATGAAAATAAGAAGGAAAGAGCTATTTACTACATCAGCAGAACATTGGTAGCATATGAGAAGAACTATTCAATGATTGAGAAGGCTTATCTAGATGTGATCTTTGCATCACAGAAATTGAGACATTACATGTTAGCTCATACAACACAACTAATAGCTAAGATTGATCCACTAAATTACCTACTAAGCAAAGCTACACTCACAAGTACACTAGCTAAATGGGTGGTGTTATTGAGTGAATTTGGCATAGAATATGTTGAGAGAAAAGCTATTAAAGGCCAAGTCATTGTAGATCAATTGGCTGAAGCACCAGTGTTTGATGATACACCATTATAGATGGAATTTCCTCATTCATCCATCATGCACATCTCTTCTAGGACTTGGCATATTTTCTTTGATGGATCTTACACATAGAATGGATCTAGAGTAGGCATATTCTTCATAACACCACAAGGTTACTCAATACCTAAAGCATTCAGAATAAAATTTCCTTGCACAAAAAATATTGCTGAATATGAAGCTCTACTTAATGGTATGAAGATAGCAATTGAGTGGCGAGTGACAGAATTACACATTCATGGAGATTCACAGCTAGTCATACACCAAGTCAATGATGTATACCAGACAAAAGATGAGAAACTTGTTCCATACAAATGCATGGTAGATGACTTAAAGAAATATTTCATATCTATCACGTTCGAGGAGATTCCTAAAATGGAGAACAAGACTGTTGATGCTATGGAAACACTATCATCTCTACTACAGCAACCCAAACATGAGCTACGTTATGAGTTCTTGGTGGAAGCATTGTCATTTCCTGCATATGATTCCCCTGAAACCCCCATGATCTGCACTGTTCTTGGTCATGATTCTTCCAGATACAAAAACCTATACTCCTACCTTAAAGACCAAATCATTCCTGATACCTTCAACCACCATGCAAAATGATACCTTATCTGAAATGCATCATGGTATGTCACCATTGGTAATGATCTATACAAACGGAGTCTAGATGGTACACTTCCTAGTAGATGGTACACTTCCTAGGTGTTTAGAATGTGAGGAGTCTCAATGCACATTAGAGGAAGTCCATGATGGTCTATTTGGATCACATTCCAATGATTTAACACTAGCTTGAAAACTTATTAGGGCTGGGTACTATTGGCCTGATATGGAAAAAGAGGCTATCAAATTTGCTAAGAACTATCAAAAGTGCAAAGCACATGATAACTTAATTCATGCACCAGGGAGAGATCTAATTCCCTTTACTACACAATGGCCTTTTCAACAATGGGCATTTGATCTGATAGGTGCTATTTATCCACATTCTTCTAATGGACATACCCATATCATTACAGCTACAGACTATTTCACAAAATGGGTAGAAGCAGTCCCTCTGACTCAAGAAACCGGCAAACAAATCTCAATGTTCATTCTGAACTACATCATATGTCGGTATGGTATTCCACATTCAATAGTCACAAATAATGGTGGCCAATTCAAGAACAAGGACCTAAATTCCTTATGCTCAAAATTCAAGATAACACAACATTGGTCGTCCATTTACTATCCTCGGGGGAATGGACAAGCAGAGGCATCAAACAAGAATCTATTAAAAATCTTGCATCAAATAGTAAATAAAATAGGAAGAGATTGGCATCTCGTAATCAATATAGCTGTTTGGACCTACAGAATAAGTATCAAAACACCCACTGGGGCTACACCATTCACTTTAGTGTATGGGTATGAAGCGGTACTGCCTATTGAGGTTGAAATCCTATCACTAAGAATTAGAATGCATGGTCTAGTAACTGATGATGACTACAGAGTGTCTAGGTTGCAAGAGCTTGAACTACTAGATGAGCACAGACAAGCAGATATGATCATCTCAAAGTATATCATAAAAGAATGTCTAGAGGCTACAACAAGAAAGTCAGACATAGAATTTCAGGTTGGCAATCTAGTCTTGAGAGAAAATCCTAAAAATCAATCACATAGAGAACACAAGGGGAAGTTTCAACCCAACTGGCTAGGTCCCTTTGTTATCACTGCTACTTTTGGCTCTGGAGCCTATCAACTCTCAACTACTGAAGGAGAACAACTCTAAGAACCAATCAATGTTCTCCATCTAAAGAAATTGTATGCCTAAGATATTCAGTCTATGGTCAAATGTCCTAAAAAAATCATAAAAATTAGAAAAAGTCCTAAAAAAAATGAGCATCTTGGTGAAAACCTAGCAATAGGTGCCTTGATGTATCAAAAAAAATAAATTTAAAAATAAAAAAGTACAAAAAAATTGAAAAGATAAAAATACAAAAAAAAAGAAAAAAGAAAAAGTGCCTTGGTGAAACCTAGAAACAAGCGCCTTGGTAGCAAAAATAAAATCTCTACCAAGATGGTGAAAACCTAGCAAACGGGTGCCACTTGTTCAAAAATTCTCCATCTATTAGTGCAATCTTGGTCTTTCCCAGCTTTCAGTCCTACTTTAGTTTGTACATATCTCTCGGTTTGTTTCTACATCTTGTTTTCAATAAAGTCGATCTGACCACCAATCAGTACAAGCGTCTTTATCCTATCAATGTTTCAAAATTGGGGGAAATCAATGTCATATCCTATGGTCTCCAGTATACCTTAGTTGATTCACATCCAGTCAAGGTCCTTCCAAAGCTACATCTGAGTCAGTGTGTCTATCTCCTTACCACAAAGGATTTTGCAATCAAACACAAAAAAACATCAACAACAAACTGAAAACAATATATGCTTCATTTCTTTTATCTCCTTGTATGCTTACTGATTCGCATTGAGATTTTTGTATATTATGTACCCTTGAGCTCTTCGATGATGTCCTTCATAGGATTTAGAGAGTGATGACTAGGGGCATAATATTTTCTTTGTTTTCTAATTTGAGTGAAAAACTAACAACTTTGGAAATTCTAGATTGAATTGGTGTCCACTATAAGTGCCTCCATCATGTATTGGATGGCCATGGGTACCTCAACCATCGATACCCAGATGCTTCAAGGAATTTTGATCTAAATATTGTCTTTTTGAGTGAGTTCTTACTCCTACTGTGAAACACGATCTTACCCAAGGATGTGAATGATAAAGGGTCACTGCGAGTAATTCACAGCAGATTTAGAATGATCTCTCAACTCCTTGGTTTGTTTGCACGCAAGGTGTATTCAGGTCATCACAATGTTTATGTTCTGATGCTTATACAAATTGCTATATCAAAATGGACATGATGATATTTAGGTCATCCTAGCGTTTATGCCTTGGTTCTTATATCTAATCTGACATTCTGACAAAAAGTCCATATTCATATGTCCATGGTTGTCTAGCCAGTAGGCATTGTATTGACTTTTGACGTAAAAATCAACATTCATATGTTCATGGTTTCCTAACTAGTGGACATTGTATTGATTTATTCGGTTACCTAATAAATATTCAGTGATGAAAATGACCAACACATGATCAATGACTAAGTCCTAGGTCCTAGGTTTGCATTTCATTCTGCACTTTTCATGATTGCATTTATCTCATGATTTCCAAATCAGCTTGATGCTTAAACAATTCTCTAAAACAATGCTAAACATGACACAAGAACTAAGTCTCACTGGAAGGTCCCTTCGCAGATCAACAAGAAGTCACCATCCTGGGTTAAACATCCTTTTTGACAAATGACCGAGTACTTGTCTTCATCAATACCTACAAAATATATCATGTGTATCGTTGCATTTACATTACATATCATAATCATTCTGTTACATTCATTGCATTACATACATGTACATCCATAAAGCATAAAACAAATCATACATTTCCATAATCCATAATCAACTGCATCGCATAATCCATACATTTGAAAGAAAATATTACATTGCATATTCCATACATTCTACACTAATCAAAGAATTTTACACATGATATCATCATACACAAAATGACAAGTACATATGAAGTCACAACCCAAAAATTGATCTCATATATATCATAAACTCAGAATAGTCAAGGTGCACTACTGGCACAAGATACAAAAGAATGAGCTCCTCAGAACTATCAGATCTAATCAATATATGGACAAAAGGACAAAAATTAGAGAATATAGAACAAATCAACTGTCAACTTGATCCTTCACATCTGGTGGTGGTGGGGTAGGTGCATCTGGTGGTGGGTCAGCCCGTGGTGCTTTGGCTCCCTCAAAAGCCAGCATATATTGAGAGTAAGTAAGCACTCTTTGAGAAGAAGGTATAGTTGCATAGTAAGAAGAAGCATAATATGAAGCACAGCTAGTCTAATGAATGACCTCTGCCTATAGCCATCTAACATCTATCTCTCACTCTAGTTTCTATCTCTCAGGCTCCCTGAGCTGTATCTCAAAACTGGCACTCTATAATCTCATATCTTGAAGTTGTGCCCTGAATCGCCTAATAATATCCTGAGGAGTCTGCCTCAGTCCAGGATCTACCTCCATTTCTAGCATCTCTACATCCTCCATCGGCTGATCAACAGCCTCCACTCTACATGCCTTGTGGCGTCAAACCTTATCTCCTAAGTCAAAATCAAGATCAGCCTGTGTGTCATCAAAACCACCCACATCTTGTTGAGCACCTAAAATCTCATATGTGCTCCCAATGCCTCCCAGTGTGCCACTCTCTCCTTTAGTGTATCTCCTTTGAAGAATTGTATGTCATCCTATTGTAGAACTCTGAGGGCGAGGTGGTCTCATGTGTCTAGCTAGTATATGTGGAGTGACAACCGCTCTAGGCCTAGGTGGTGTAGGTTGCACCATAGGAATTTGTACATCTCGACGTCTCTAGTCTCTACCCATCGGTGCACTTGTCACGTCCTTGGCATCCTCCATGGTAGGAATTAGCTCTGTGGGATCAGAAAATCCCCGCATGGGATTCTCAGCCAACTAAGAAACAAAAGCATTAGTGACCCTAGCATCAATGACCTATGGCCGGTAATCCCAGTCTCTTGGCTGGTACTCCCTGTACTCTTGACTACAAAGAGCATATGACAAGTGAGCAGTCCATCCCAGACCTATCTCTCAAACCAACCGTGCACAAGTGGCATAATCTTGAGGTACATCCTGTATGATGCCATACTATCTCCATACATGTGTAATGATGAATCACTCTAAGATAGTGGTAGAATGACCTATCAACACCCGACTCTGACAGAAGTACCCAAACTAAGCATGAGCAGTCGGCCATGCCTCCACCTATAGGTACAATCTCCATATAATGAAGGTCATGTCATCAAGGACATGCCTCCAGTAATCAGTGCGGCCCATTTGGACCTGTGTCACATATCCTGAATACCTGTAAATAAGAGGCTACTGAAGCTGCCTCTCCTCTCTGCATATAGGCCTGCATATAGGGATGTGCTCCCAAGCCCAGATCTGAAGAACAAGTGCTCCCGAAGCAAAATATTTTCTCTCATGATACACTATCTCGTGCATCTCTAAGAACATATGAGCTAGTATACATTGTCCCCATCCTAGCTCAGCAGGTGTAGCCATCAAATGTGATACCATTGGGGCCCAGCCCATCAAGATACCATTCTGCTGACGGTCTGACATGATGATCCCTCTGATCATCCCAGCAATGATACACTCTAGTCTGTGAGACTCTCCATATCTAAGAACTAAAGTCTCCCAAGAGATAGATTGAGAAATCTGCTCATCGGCACCAAAGAGAGTCTGAAAGGCATGTATACCAGCATTACCCACACTGACATAGTCTGGGCAAGGGCCGTGAAAAGGTATCCAAAAAATCCTATACACATCCTTCGACGTCACAGTGATCTCTCTGGTAGGAAGGTGAAACATCTGAGTCTCCGAATGAAATCTCTCAATCAAAGCAGTGATCAGTCTATGGTTCACCTGAATATTAGGCAAACATATGAGTTACTTAAATCTGTAGGTAGCTAGGTGCACTCTCATAGGGTCAGGCAATGACACGTAGAGTCTCTGGGTGGTAGGATGTGAAATCTAGACATGTACATCTAGATAATGAACCTACATAGCATAGAAACAGGGTACCCTATTAGTAACTTGGTAAAAAATTAGGCTATAAACACAAAAATTAAAAAGTTGAATACTTCAGAAGGTGCATTAAATGCTAAGGAATAAGCCTAAGAAATTAAAAAAATAAAAAATTTGACCTAAGGATGAGAAAAACACTCGTTGTTTTCCATACGAGTTTTCAGACTGGCATCAAAACTCATACGAGTTTCTATGGGTTCTCGTACAACAAACCATGCATACACAACAATCTACAGGTTCTTGTACGACACTTGATGGACCTGATGAAATGTCGTACGACAAACAGGTCCCTCTCATATGAATTACAGTTTAAGCGGGGACAACATTCTAAATGAAATTCAAAACTCGTACGAGTCCTAATAGACTATCGTACAACTTTTCGTGATGCAAAATTTCAAAAAGCAAAAAACATATGAAAAATCCTAAAAATGCTTAAAACATGGAAAATTTGAATTCATAGAGAGGCACAGAAGTCCACTTACCAGGTTCACGTACTGGGGAGGTCGCTGGAATTGTCAGCTGCACTCGAATCGATGTGAGGAGACTAGAACTGCCATTTTGTCCATTTTTCTCTCACAGAGCTCCACAAAAGTTTGTAAAAGTCAAAGGAATAATGATTTGAAAATGACCCTTTTGGGCCTTATATAGGTTTTGACCTAATTTTTCAAAGTGCTCCATCTTGCGTGAAAATTGCACCCCTAGCTAATTTTGACATTCTGAATCCATTTTCGAGATCCAAATCGAAATCTGAGATCGTTTACATTGTCAAAATTATGATTTAAAATTTTTGGACCCAGGACGGCTGACTGCTTGCATAATCAACCTTATAATCATCAAAGAAATCTAGTTTTCAACTTAACTGATTATCTTACATCAAACTATCAAAATTTCAACTTGGTCAACCATAGTTAAATCATGGTCAAACCTAGTCAAACTTGGTCTTCGGGACCTCCACACGATGCAGAACGTGTCTCCAAACGTGTATAACCAATTCTCAAATCAATTAACATGCTTCTAATCCATTTAACACTGACTTTTCTTTTCAGATTTTGATTTTCATCCCGAAGGGGGCATGGTATTGCACATCAATTGAATCTGTAAATCAAATCTTTCTTTCAGTAATCAAGACAACCATGTCTAGTTGTTGATTCATCAAAAGACCTCATCGCTTAGGGAACATCACTTGCGGCATATCAGATTCATCAAGATCCATATCAATCTGGTATTCTCTTAATCTTGTGAATTGTATCACCTCTTCATAACCATTGGTTCAGTTGTGTTATTTCCTTGGTTCTTCATAACTGAAGGGTTCAGATTTGGCATCCTTTTGATTCCTTTGGACAATCAGGTCTGGAGTCAGGACAGTCATTTCTTCGTAATCATAGGTTCAGAATCAGGCATTTTGGCACTTCTATGTAATCACTGGTTCATTGTTGATATAGTTAACATCATCTCGATTATTTGGTCAACCAGGACCTGAATCACCAACATCTTCAAATCTTTCAATCGATTTCTATCTCAAAATCGGTTAATTTTTCAAGATCGGTTTCTTCACCACATAACTAAGTCCACATCATTATCAAAAATAGATTAATCTTTCAACCACTGCGCTTCACACTGTAATTCAAAGAGGGGCAAAATGTAATACCCCAAAAATGGGCTATAGGTTCATTAACCTCCTACATCAACAAATCGATCAAAATCAACATCAAAAGTCCTAACCAAAGGCACGTCTACACATTAGTTTATCAAAACCCTAATTGATTTTATCCTAATTCTACATCGGGGAATATTTCCTAAATACTCCTAATTTATCATAATTATCCTGATTAAATATTATTTGGCGATAAATCGTATTTATCCTAAAATTTGATTAATTGAATATTTTGAATATTTAATTAATTAAGTTTAATTCTGCCACTAATTACATATATCTCTTTAAAGACCTTTGAAAAAACTATGTATCTCATTCTATAATGAATCTATGAAGTTTCTAAACAAATTTGAATTCTATCTTTCACTGGGTATGTTGGAAACCTTACCCTCTATTTCCTAGTATGGGTACTATGTTATCTTCATAAATTTGCATCTATGTTCCTTTTCCCTCTTCCATTCCTATGATTTCCTTCATTTTAACAAATCTTTATGATGGATTAACACAAAACTATTGGTAACCTTTTTAGATGCTTTGAAACCTTGTTTTATGCTTATTGACTTCTCACATATGTAGCATTATATTACTAATCTTTTATTTGATGTTGATAACACTTTTTGAATAAAAATTTGATCTATATTCCCTATGGTGTTCAATGATCTCCTTTAGATGCCTCCATTGATATCTCAAATGTGCTCGATAAAAAGATGTAACAACAATACCTTGTTGAAAACTTTGATGCCCTTTTACATTTTAACATGCAAGATGTAACTGATTAAAACAAGAAAGAACATGTTCCTTTGCAAGATTCTTTCATGATCTGTTGTTCACTTAGACAGATATTATTGTTACTCACATTGAAATATATTCATGATTGCCTGAAACTTTAGCATTAAATAGTACATTATATCTCTGTTCTTTTGAACTTGATTGCTTTTTTATCTTTATCATTTACATCATTCTTTGAAGTATTTGATCCCTCCATTGTGATTTTTAGACTCCTATAGCCTCTTGATTAATTTAATTTCATATGTATGGCTTCATTAAACATGATGATCTTGTCATAATTTTGCTTTTGATATGGAGCATTTATTTTTAGCAACTAGTAGCAATATTTTTTTATATTTCTGATATAGAACTTTTAAGAGATATGCTTCTTCTCTATGTTGTCTGTATTTTTTTCTTCTGTAGCATACATTTCATGATGTACCTCATGGTCATGGATTGGCCTTCATTTATTATGCCCCTTTTCTGTTATCAGTATTTATACTTTTTATTTTTTCTTCTGGGTGTGATTGTGTAATGATTTTTTAGCATCAATGTTTCAGATCACACTACATGATTCATCATTAGGATGCAAGAGAGAAAAGAGAAGGATAAATTGAGGAAATCTAATAGCTTTGAGCACGTATATTGTTTATTGTTAATCTTTTTTATTATGTTATACATCTGTATTTGATCTTCAATATTTTGTTGTGGTATCAATACAGGATTATTGTGTCATGCCCAAAAATTAGGACAAAACACACAATAATTTTTTTTAGCACAAAAGACAACAAGGCAACCTACTAAGGAACACTCAACATGAAATGAAATGCAACAATCAACACAAGTTAACTCATAAGAGGTATCATGGCATGCACTGGCTTGCCAACATCCCTTGATCATTTAATTGCATTAGTCTATACAAAACCCTAACTAGGTCTCTAAGAAACCCTAACCGGGTTTTAAAACAAGAGATAATAAAAGAGAGAAACCAAGGAGAAATTAAAACATAGATAAAGATAAAAATTCAAAGGTTGGGTCAACACATACGAAAAATGGTTAATTTAAAAATAATGTTTAAATCAATCGCATTAGTAACCCTAGTGGCCCTATCACGAACCAGGTTACTAGCTAGATTAGAAATCGCAAAAATAACCTCAATATATAAAAGATAAAATAAAACCAAGATAATAACCCCATGTAGAAACTAGGGTCAATAAATTATTACCCATTAATATAATAATGTTCAAATATTTTAAATTAAATGTTATATTTTTACTTAAGTCATAAAGCTCCAAAGTTTATTTATTTATTTAATTTATGCATTAAAAAGGATTTAATAGCCCTATAAAAACATTATTGCTAAGGGAGAAATAATTTACCTAAGTCCCATCGTGGACATTAATTAATCTCCCCTAGAATAATCCATTTAAATATTGAAGATAATAAAATCAATTTAACTATTGAATATTAAATTTATCACCAACTTTATATTAAAATTATAATAATATTCATTTAGAAATAAATATTAAATTTATAAATCTGAAAATAAAAATCTATATATTAATATTAAAATAATAAATTCCATTAACTAAGAATACGATATTATTAAATTTAAAAATAAATTAAAATCAGTTATCCAATAATCTAATATTTAAAATCACAAAATTAATAATAAAAGGGAATCTGTTTAAAATCTCAAGAATAAAATAATGATATTATTAAATCAAAATTCAAAAAGGTGACTACACAAAGTCAACCGTCATTAAATAGAAATTAAAAGACTAAGCCAAAATTAAAGAAAAAGTCATAATTAAAAATTAAATATGGCTCTACAAGCCAAATATTAGAATCTCACTAAATAATAAATGAATCTTTTCAGAATCTCAATGAAAAAAATTAATAAATCAGAATTCAAATTAAAGTGACTGTCTAAAGTCAATAGTCATTAAATTAAAATAAGACAGAGATTAAAATCCAAACAGAATCCCACTAAATAAATAAAGTATCCCTTTCAGAATCCCAATGAAAAAAAATTAATAAATAAATCAGAATTCAAATTAAAGTGACTGTCAAAATTCAATAGACATTAAATTATAATAAAATAGAGATTAAAGTTTAGATAGAATTTAATGATAACTTATTTAAAAATTAAAATTTAATATGGCTCCAAAAAGCCAGCCCTAACCCTAATTCGAAATTAGGGTTAGGCTAAGAATAAAACATCTACCAAAACTCTAATCTCTCATTTGGTTATTGCAGGTTTGGTAAGGAGCAAGAAGAAGATGAAGATTTTCAAGTTTTGCATACACATAAGTATACATGTGTGTCTATACACACCAAGGGTGTGTATATACATACATATATACTTGTGTATATATAGTCTTCCAAAATCAACAAAAGAAAAGATAGAGAATAACTAAGTCTATTTTTTTTAAACATCAACATAGCAATGTATTCCAATAGGGTATATACCTCTATGTATATATATAAGTATATATACATAGGTGTATATACAAGACTTTTTTTAAAACTAACATGGTGTCAAAATGAAATCTATTCTTACAAAGGTAATAAGGAAAGCAAATCTACATTAATTTTTCTCTTTTATTTCAAATAAATACTTGAAGTAAATTTTGTCTATATAGGGAAGAGATTATCAAACATAAAGAAAATTTAATTTTTCTTGCATATGGGAAAACAAACCAACAAGCTTTATTGTTGCATTCAAGCATAAGGAATCATCTTTTTTACACTTTCTTTCTTTAGAAATACATAGAAAATTATGGAGAGCATTACACATACCAATACAAACTTTTACAAGCATTTTTCATTCATTTAGGCATTTACATAGCCTTTTTCACTACTCTTTTACACATGGCTTTATAGCCCTTTTACAACATAAAAAAAATCTGCAAGTAATAAATGATAAAATCTTCTTTCCTTCAACAAAACCAGCAACTCCTTCAAAAAAAATCTATAAAAGAAATCCACTTGACCATGGAGGCTCACCTCCTAACCTAAGCCATTACATGGCCACCCCCGAGCTTGGAGAAACAAAGATGGATGTGGATACAAACATGCTTCAAACACACATACACAATAAAAACCAACAATCACATATTACACATAAACTTCCCTTCCCATGGATTTACACAATGGGTCACCTTGGACCCATAAGAGGGGTGAAGGTGGAGAATAACCCAAGTAGGAGAAGCCATAAAAATATACATACGTGCCTTCAACAAGGCCCAATACCATATACCATTGTCTTCACAAGGCCATAACCAAAAATATCATTCCTTCCATTTCCATACACAAGTAACAACCCTTATGGCCCCCAAATATGTAGATAACAAACAATGGCAACATGGAGCTCATACATTCATGTCTCATCCCCTTCTTCCATGAGGAAGGACTCTACATTAAATGAGCATTCCTAACTAAAGACCTCCACCCTCAAGTCTCTCTTCCATCCCAAGGGTGAGTTTAGCCTTGCACACCCCAACAAAACAAGAACACAAAAATAAAACCAGCAAATAAACTTGAACAAGAAGTCATGAAAGGCAAGCATAAAGCTTCACAAAAACCATATACAACATCACACAAAAATCTTCATATTCAAACAAATAAACAAAAGTGAGTCTTCCATGAAAGGGCACCAACCTTTCTCCAAGCTATGGCAATGAGGGTTGAGGAGAGCTCCCTTCCTACAAGCCTTCCTTTGCTAAGTCCACCAAAAACTTGCTAAGTCCACTAGAAGTCTCCAAAATTGGAGATTGGGAAATCAGTCCACCAAATGCCTCTTCATCCCACTAAAAGAAAAACCCTACCTAACATCTTACCTAGCCTCAAAGTGATTGGACACACTATCCAAGGGTTCTCTCTCTAACAAGAGGAAAATTAAAAATTGGAAGAGGAAGACATGGCACACTTCCCAATTTTGTCACATTCTAAAAATGCATTTTTAGAAGAGGCAAAAATGGGACAAAAACATCCTATTGGTCAAAATTTGACCCCCAACCCAAAGTGCACCTATGGGGTTATCTCATTTTAACCCTAACCCCTAGGGCTACATTTAACCCTTCAAAAGTCCACTAAGAGTTGACCCACGAAAATTTGAAATAAGATTCCCTCCCAAGGCTCAACAACCAAGATACCTAACCTTAAGATTCTACAAGGTGACTCGAAGGTGGAAGACAACCAATAAACAATTTACTTGGCCATGCCAACTCACATACACATGTGTCAATTAACACCACATAAAGTCACAACACATCACTATACACATGGCATGCCAAGTAGACATAAATATAAAATAAAATAAATACAATTTAAATAATACATTCAAACATTACTTTACAACATTGTACATAACAATGAGGTTATTTCTCCCTTTGGATTTAACCTTGGCTTTACAAGATTTTCACATGCATCCATCTTTAATTTCTCCTTATTTAATTCCATGGTCAATTTCTTGCACACTAGATGAAAATATCAGTAGCTCATGAAAGATCAATGATATATATATATATATATATATATATATATATATATATATATATATATATATATATATATATATATATATATATATATATATATATATATATATATATATATATATATATATATATATATATATGTTCACATAAAAATACATTATATAATCTAATTGCATCTACACAACATCACTTGCAATTCACTTAATCTCAAGAATGCATTTCTTAATTTCAAACAAGTTATTTCAAGAACACATATATATCAAATAACCTAATTCATTAACCATGATCATCTCACATAAACATTTCTTGCATCCACATGAAACTAAAGCATAATATTTTAAATTAAATAATTCATCAAATACCATAATCATCAAGACCTAAAAATAAAAGCATGGAAATATCTCCTAAATCATCAAAAAATCTAACTACATTTCACTGTTACCCAAATTTTCCTACCCCATACAAATTTGGCCACTTGTTGGGAGGTCCAATATTTTGCAGACCCTGCCGACCACCTCAAAAAATTTCATGGTTTTCTGCCTGTTCTCCTGGTCTCTACAAATCTCTACTCCCTGGTCTGCAAGTTTAAATTCAAAATCTAGCCGTTTGACCCAAAAAGCCCTAAACCCTAAGCCTGTTATGTTTCACCGTTACCTTTTCAGCTGCTTAAGTGATTTCTTTTTCCACGTGCTCTTTATTTCTTTCTTCAGTCGTGAAATCTCTTATTCCTAGCGGTTAAGCCCTTAACACCCAGCGATCTAGCAGGCGATTACGGTTTGGTTGGTGGTCTCAGTTCAGCGCTTAAAGTAAGGAATCTAGATCTACAGCTGGTGCATGATTGCATAGGCCAAGAATATTCCTTGCGATCATGCAATGGTCATCAATCTTCACTGTCTGTAGAGTTCAGTTGTTAGTGGGTCTGATGCTAGGTCATGTCGATGTGCAAGCTTCTGATTGGTCAAGGCTAGTGATGTGGAATTCTGTCAGCGGGCCCAGTGGGTTGTCAGTCAATGATGATCTAACAATTGTCGTATGTTTGCATTGAATATTCTAAGCCCATGCAATCATTCACCAACCGTTGATCTTACTTTATCTCCGGGCTCTGTCAGGTGGGTCCTTTCCTAGTGATGTGCTCGTTCTTTATTGGTTGGTTGGACAACAGCTGGGTTCTGTCAGTAGGATTGTGTCGAAGGATCTCCAGGGATGTCATTAGAATTTAGATCTATGGTTCTTGCTTGATCACAAGGGATCTTCTAAGCCCATGCAATCTTGCGACAACCGTACAATGAGAATCTTAGTCTAGCGTGGGTCCGTGTTGCCAAGAGGTGCTGACGCGCTTGATTCTGATTGGTCATTGAGTATTACAGGTAGCATCTAGCATGGCTCCAAGGATCTTATGTGAGGTGGCAATTGACAATGATCTACGGTTGTCACATGATCGCATGGAATCTTTTGAGCTCATGCGATCATGCAACCATCGTCTGATGCAAAGTGAAGATTCTTCTGCCTTCTATGTTGTCGATCATGCTGAGGTGTTTAATTTTTATTGGCTTCCGACTGATGATGTGGCCAATGACTTTTCAAAGAGTCTCCCAACTGTCATAAGGTTGGTCTGAGCCATTCAATTTGCCAAGAAATGTTATATCGACGGTCACGTTTTATTTTTGACCAACTGGCTGTTGATTTTCAAATTTAAATATTTTCTTGCCAGTCTCTTACTGTTGGTCGAATGCGGCTGCGGGTAGCTCAAAAAAATTTTGTCTTCAAGATAGTTGCACTAAAGAAATAATTAAGAGGTTGGCACCACCTATGGTCTCCTGTACTTCAAATTGCAAACATTCATGGCAAGGCCAATTTGCAGGGGGGTAGATAGGTCGAGGCAGCTTGTCCACAAGTAGATGCAGTACCAAGATGGAGGTTGCATTCAAGGCACATATCTGATCAATCAAGATACTTTCAAGATACATTTATGATCAGACATGATAGAATTAGGGTTTGATTATTATCTGACAATTTATGTAACCCTAATTAGGTTTTTGACTCCTGCCTACGTTCTTTAAGGGAGATGTATATAATTTTTTTGGAGCTTTTTAGAGCTTAGAGTTGACAATTGTAAAAAGAAGGATTTTCTCTTTCTCAGAATTTATCTGTGGCATTCTTTCTACCTTTTGATTTTTGTAGTTTGTAACTTTCATTGATGGTTCAGATATTGCAAGGTACTTTGTGACATTTTTCATGTCCCTATGCTTTCTTGTCTGAGTGGTCTCTTAATGAATTGAGTATTTGAATGTTTTCAGTGATATCTTACGGTTCTTGATCCCTCTTTCTTTCTGCAATTTATGTGTATGCATGTGAATGATCTGATTTGAATGCTCTTGTGGGTATACTTCCACCCCTGGCAATCTGTCTCATTCTTATACCCAATTGTAGAGGTGAATGTCTATTTGCAGGTCATAGTTTGTGTCTAAGTTCTTGAGAGTGATTTTGCCTTGTGAAATTCTCTCTTTCCCTGCATAGCATCTCTCTATTGTAGACCCTTCTATGAAATATTGATGCAAGCCTATTCAGTGAGTTGTGATCTCCTAGACTTAAGGTTGTGTGCTGAGGTCATTCTTTATACTGCAATTCATGCCATATTTTTGGTGTATCACCTAGTAGGTAGTTTGCTTTCAAGTTACTTTCCCTTTAAGCATTCCTTCTATCCCTTTCCCCTCAAAGATTTACTTTCCTATCAAGAAGCAAATTAAGGTGATTATCCAAGAGGAACTAGCCTAGAACCTGGAGGTCTCATCTTAGTTAGCATAGGTCCCACAACTTGGAGATGATTCCCATGTTATACTAGGTTATCAAGACCAAGAGAGCTTGAAACAAGGGTGCAAACTTAGTGGATAACAATTCTGGCACGCCCAGTGGGAGTAAAGTTCAAATATATGTTCAAAGGTGTTACTAAGATCAGACTCAAATTTAGAAGACACCCCACCTTGGGTATAAAAATTCTGGCACGCCCGGTGGGACAAGGTTCAAATTTATGTTCAAAGGTGTTGTTATAAGTCCAACAATTCAGATTCAAAGATACCTCACCTTGGGCATAACAATTCTGACAACAAAAGAAGTTCATTTTTAAAGATTATGCTATCTCTGATATACTGATTGCATAGTACAAACTTTTAGAAGTTTTCTACCAAGTATATCTGGTGACTCCACTGATTTCACAAATCCAGCCTAAACTTGTTCAAAGTTTATGAGAAAGATTGAGACTAGGAGCTCAAAGCCTACTGAATTTTAGAGTTTCCCTTAAAAAGAGGCTACAAAGGTAGATCAACCCAAAGAACATCTCCTACAAGAAGAGTACAGTCTATGCCTCCTAATACTTCAGAAATGAGACCTTTTCCCTTTCATCTCAGAAGAAGAGGAAGATCTCTAACCAGAGATCTAGAAGAAGATTCAAATCTAGCATCAAATACAACTCACATAGTTGTTACTCAGCAAGTTTCAGTCCCTAAAATGGCTAGGCAGTTTGCTTTTGCACCTTTCAACCAAGGGAGTCCATTAGCCTTTTCTCAACATCATGATGTGCCCTTGGTGGCACTAAAGAGTCTACCTGATTTCACAGGTGAGGGACAAACTACTGCTTTTGAGCATATAAGAGATGTGACCACTATCTGCAGCATACACAATATAACTCAAGAAGATGTGGCCACCAAGCTATTAGCAGCCTCTCTCAAAGGTAGGGCTCTTGAATGGTTTAAAACTCTAACTATTGGTTCCATTACTTCATGGGATGAATTAGGAGATGCATTGAGTAAGCATTTTGAGGATAAATCAGACAACTTGTCTCTGGTTGAATAGTTGACAACCATTAAAAGAGACCTTCAAGAACAAATGACAGATTATAATAATAGATTCCTCAACACATGGAATAGAATTCCAGTCTCAGTGAGGCCATCAACTGACCATTCTTTTTTATACTTCTTGCAAAGCTTGAATAGCCAAATTTCTATCATGATCCAATCCATGGGTGGTACCTCTTTACCCCAAGATTTTGATATAGCTGTCAAGGCTGAAAATTGTTTAATCCAAGTAGGCATGATAGCTAGAAGGCCACCCATGCCCATCTTTCCTAGCCTTTAGCCTATCACACCTACACAAGTACCCCCATTTACCCCTATTCCCACCATATTAGCACCTCAAGCTAGTACTAGTGGTCAGGAGCTAAAAGCAAGCCTCTCTCAAGAGTTGCAAGAAATAAAGAATAGTCAACAAACTAGTTAGCAAGAAATGGCAAACTTGTTGCAGACTCTGACTAAGGAGGTCACAAACTTAAAGAAGAAAGGGCAAGGAATTAGACCACCCTTTCAGCCACAAGGCCAAAGTCCTAATCAGCAATATCAGAATCGGGGACAGCCTTATCAACAAAATAGGCCACCATACCAAGGAGGCTATTAAGGACAAAGGAAAAATTTGAATCAAAGACCATTCCAACCATACAAACCTGCACATCTTAATTCTGTGAATCCAGTTAGGGATATGGTTCCTAGTCAGAATAATATGGCTATGGACAATGAATGGTGTTTCCCTTGTAATCAGCCTCGTAATCAGGCTACATGTTCAAATGGATGGATGAACCAAGCAATGATGGTTCAAAATGCCTCACAAGCTCAATCAGAGGCTCCTTCTAGTGGATCAATTCCTCAACAAGAACCACAAGATAATGAGACTACTCTTTTCAATTGGGAGTAGCAAGATTTCAATGGAGTTATTGGTGAACCTTCCATTGCTACCAACACAAGGTCAAAGAGAAGAGCTCAAGACATGGAACAAGCAGACTCTGGAATTAAAGCTACTACATCTGCAAAGCCACTGCAATAGGCTACTCCCATCATATTTAAGAAGGCTCCTATCATTACAAGCAAAGAGGGCTAGACTCTCAAAGAGGTGGAGCCCATCATTGCAAAAACACAATAAAGAGTACACACTGTGACACCTTTCAACATTGTAGACAACATGAAGAAGGTGAACATTACCATGTCTATGTGGGACTCTTCGGCTATTCTAGGGAAACCTGAGATTTTGAAGAAAGCTATGACTGAAATGACAACCTCTCAGCCTAAAAAAGAAGCTGCAAAGCCAATATTGGTCAACACTGATCAAGAAAAGGAGGCTCCAAGTTACAACTCCAAAGCCAATACCATGCAAGGTAGGAACTCAAAACCACCTCCCTTTTATGTGTCTTTAATTGTTGGAAAATCCTTAGTACATAATTGTATGGTAGATAGTGGAGCTACTAGCACTTTAATGCCCAAAAAGGTGGCTGAACAATTAGGACTTAAATATGAACCCCTCCAAAAGAAGGTTACACAACTTGATGGATCCTCAGTTAATACCATAGGTGTGGCTAAGGATACCAGTCTAATCCTTCATGCTAGTCCTAATTTTTCCATCCTACTTGATATTTACATCATAGATCTCCCTGCCCTATTTGCCATATGTTTGTCAAGGGAGTTCACAGCCAAAATAGGAGGCTAACTATCTTCTGACTGGTCCCACATGCTTTTTCACACAAGATATGGTACCAAGGTTACCATTAAATTTGAATCATTAGCAGCACACCATATAGAACCATATGTGCCCAATACCATCAATGCAAGCTGCCCTATATTTGATGATAGTGATTTCCCAACTATCAGAGAAGCAAGCACTAAAATAGAAAGTATCCCTGATATTTTCCTTGATGAACTAGAATCAGAAAATGCTTTTCAAGCCCAAGCAAATGTCATTTGGGATGCTGATTTGGGAAGTTATTTGATACAAGAGAGTGGATCTGTAGAGCCAAGTCTTCTCAAGGAAGACATTGATTCAAAGGATCAGAGCAATCAGGTCTGGGAAATGTTTTTTGATGGAGCTAGAAGTAGACATGGTTCTGGTGGTGGTGCTATGCTAGTGTCCCAAAAAATAGAAAGATACTATACAACTTTCAGATTCAGTTTCTCCTGCACTAGCAACACTGCAGAATATGAAAGCCTAGTGAATGGATTGGAGTGGGCTAGGAAAAGAGGGCTCAAAGCCTTAAAAGTTTGTGGTGACAGTGAGTTAGTAGTCAGCCAAGTGAGAGGGATAAGTGCAACTAAAAATGATACTTTGAGAGCATACAAACATAGAGTTTGGGATGCAATTGAGGACTTTTGTGCTTTCAATATTGTTGCTATCCCTAGAAAACTAAATCAAAATGCAAATAGATTAGCTGCTATTGGGTCTCAATATGACATCCCCAATAGAATTTCAAAAGAAATAGTCCAACAGCATATCAAAGTGATTGTCAGACCCTCTATCCCTAACAATGATACTAATTGGCAGGTGTTTGACAATGATGAGCAAATTTTGTAATTCTTGTTTGAAGAGGATGTCTTCTCAAAACATAATCAAGATAGGCTATCACAAAACTATGGTGACCAAGTGATACAACTTAAGTCTAATAAGATGCCTAGAGGTATTGTCACCGTAGAGACTGTCTTCAACAAGGATGACCAAGTTAAGAAGAATAAAGCTGGCCTGGTAGTTCAACAAGAACATTGTGTTGAACTAGAGTTGGAACCAGGTAAAATTTTACAATTTGGAAAGGTAAACACTGATTTTGAAAAGCAAGCTTACACCCAATTATTTAGAGAATTCAGTGATGTTTTTGCATGGCAATATGAAGACCTCAAAGGTTTTAATCTAGCCCTTGCTCAGCACACTATTGAATTAGAACCTAATGCCAAACCAGTAAGGCAAAAACAAAGGCCCGTTAATCCCAAGCTTGAGCCACTTATGCATAAAGAAGTGCTCAAATTGATAGAAAGTGGTATCATCTACCCCATTAAGCATACTAGTTGGGTTTCCAACCTTGTTCCTGTAAGGAAGAAGAATGGGGAGTTGAGATTATGTGTTGATTTCAGGGATCTCAACTGAGCTTCATTAAAGGACCGCCATCCATTACCCTCTATGGAACAAATCTTACAATGTGTCTCTAGATCTGAGAGATTTTCATTATTGGATGGCTATTCAGGATACAATCAGATCATGGTTAATAAAGAGGATCAATATAAGACTGCGTTTACAACCAAGTGGGGAACCATGGCTTATCAAAAGATGTCCTTTGGTCTGTCAAATGCAGGTGCTACATTTCAAAAGGCAATGGATATGGCCTTTAAAAGCCTCATGTACAAGTTTTTACTGGTCTACTTAGATGACATAACTGTCTATTCTAAACATGCAGCAGATCATATCAAACATCTGAAGAAAATCTTTGAAAGATGTAGAGAGTTTGGGATATCTCTTAATCCCAAGAAATGTGTGTTTGCAGTACATGAAGGAAAATTTTTGGGATATATAGTATCCAAGAAAGGAATCACAGTAGACCCTAAGAGGATTGCAGCCATCCTAGAGCTACCATTGCCACATCATAAGAAAGGTCTCCAATCTTTCATAGGAAAGATTAATTTTGTTAGGCGTTTCTTGCCTTATATTGCAGATTTATTGAAGCCTTTAACAACCATGTTAAAGAAGAGTTCAACTTTCAGTTGGACTAAAGAAGGAAAAGCTAATTTCCAAGCTATCAAAGAAGCCTTGACAGAAGCTCCTGCTCTATTAAACCCAAATTTCAGTAAGGATTTTATCCTTTATGCTTATGGAGGTCAAGATGCTATATCTGCTATGTTGACTCAAGAAAATTTAGAAGGGTTAGAACAGCCTATTGCTTTCTTCAGCAAAGGTTTAGAAGAGTATGAACAAAGATACTCTTTTGTAGAGAAACATGTATTTGTTGTGGTAAAGAGCCTTAAAAGGTTCAGATATCTATTGACCCATAACAAGGTACATTTGAAGGTTACTCATCCAAGTGTCAAAGAGTTTTTGCTTTCCAAAGACCTGAATGAGAAAAGAGCTGGTTGGATTACCAAAGTAATGGAATATGACATTGATATCCAAACCACCAAGCTGGTTAGAGGAAGAGGTCTTTGTGAACATTTGGAAGAGGATGAAAGTTCAAATAAAATAGAACAAACAAATGCATCTCTGGTTGTACATTCTACAGAAGAACATACCAAGGCATCAGGTTGGTTTCCTAACATGATTCATTACTTAAAGACAGGACAATGTCCTGCAAGCCTTGATTCAGTAAAAAGAAGATATTATAGATTGCAATCTATCCCCTTTGTGCTTATAGATGAGATTCTTTTTAGAAAGGATCACAATGGTGTCCTTTTAAGATGCATTTATTCAGAAAAGATAGCTGATGTCCTATTTGAATTTCATGATGGACCTTCTGGAGGTCACTTCTCTCCTAGGACTACTACTTTTAAAATCATGAGGGCTAGATACTATTGGCCATTTATCTTTAAGGATAGTCATGATTACGTGAGGAAATGCATCAAATGTGCTATGTTTGTAGGAAAGGAAAGGCTTGCAGCTCTGCCCCTTTAGCCAGTCAGAATAGAACAACCATTCATGAGATGGGGCATAGACTTTATTGGCATGATCAATCCTCCATCTAGTGCAGGACACAAGTGGATAATCATTGCTACTGATTATTTCACTAGATGGATAGAGGATGTTTCCTTAAAAGAATCAAATGAGAGTGATGTCTTAAGTTTTTATGATGATATAATTCACAGATTTAGCACTCCAGACTCTATAATATAAAATAATGCATTGGCATTCACAGGTCTTAAAGTCTCAGAATGGGCAATCATAAATGGCATCTATCTAAATACAAGTTCAAATTACTACCCTCAAGGCAATGGCTTGGTAGAATCAACTAATAAGAACTTGATTAGGATAATCAAGAAAACTCTGCAGGATAACCAAAGAGATTGGCATACTAAGTTGAAGTCTGCCTTATGGTTAGACAGGATTACTCCAAAGATCATTGGGAATTCTCCTTACATGTTAGTGTATGGCAGAGAGGCTAAGCTGTCCATTTCAACTGAATTGCCAGCTTTGGACTTAGCCACTCAATATGCCCTATTTGAAGAAGGAGATCCCTTACAAATCAGGTATGCTCAGCTAATGGAGTTAGAAGAACTCAAAGACAAATCCATGAAAGATATGGAGTTTCATCAGATTCAGACAAAGAGGATTTTTGATAAAAGAGCCAGGGCTAGAAGCTTCAAAGTTGGAGATGTAGTTCTCAAGTGGGATGAATTCAGATCAAGGCCTAGCAAACATACAAAGTTTGATTCCCTTTGGGGTGGACCATTTGTTATTACAGAATGCAGGGGGCCTAATGCTTTTCAGCTATCAACTCTTGGAGGGGATGCCTTGCTTATTTTAGTTAATGGTTTCCACTTAAATCCTTGCTTTGAGGTTAATCCCTCTTTGTAAATCTCTGTGAATATGTCTCCTATTTTCTATCCCTGCTTTCTAGTTTAGTTTTCCTTCTTTCCAAAAAGTGCTCATGCACAGTTTTTTGAGCTGGTTCCAGGTCTGCCTCTCTGTCAAGGTTTTGTGCTCAAATGATGATCTCATGCCCAATGAATGTGTTAAGGCCACTGGTTTCATGTCTACTAGGCTGACATCCAACAGAAATTGCCAAAATTTTACCCAAATTTTCCTACCCCATACAAATTTGGCCACTGGTTGGGAGGTCCAATATTCTGTAGACCCTGCCGACCAACTCAAAAAATTTCATGATTTTTTGCCTGTTCTCCTGGTCTCTACAAATCTCTACTCCTTGGTCTGCAAGTTTAAATTCAAAATCTAGTCATTTGACCCAAAAATCCCTAAGCCCTAAGCCTGTTATGTTTCACCATTACCTTTTCAGTCGCTTAAGTGATTTCTTTTTCCACGTGCTCTTTATTTCTTTCTTTAGTCATGAAATCTCTTATTCCTAGCGGTTAAGCCCTTAACACCCAGTGATCTGGCGGGCGATTACGGTTTGGTTGGCAGTCTCATTTCAGCGATTAAAGTAAGGAATCTAGATCTATAGCTGGCGCATGATCGTATAAGCCAGGAATATTCCTTGCAATCATGCGATGGTCATCAATCTTCATTGTCTGTAGAGTTCGATTGTTAGTGGGTCTGATGCCAGGTCATGCCGATGTGCAAGTTTCTGATTGGTCAAGGCTAGTGATGCGGAATTCTGTCAGCGGGCCCAGTGGGTTGTCAATCGACGATGATCTAATGATTTTCATATGATCGCATGGAATATTCCAAGCCCATGTGATCATACGCCAACCATTGATCTTACTTTATCTCTGGGCTCTGTCAGGGGGGTCCTTTCTTGGTGACGTGCTCGTTCTTTATTGGTCAATCAGACGACAACTAGGCTCTATCAGTAGGACCGTGTCAGAGGATCTGCAAGGATGTCAGTAGAATTTAAATCTATGGTTGTCGCTTGATCACAAGGGATCTTCTAAGCCCATGCGATCTTGCAACAACCGTCCAATGAGAATCTTAGTCTAGTGTGGGTCTGTGTTGCCAAGAGGCGCTGACGTGCTTGCTTCTGATTGGTCGCTAAGTATTACAGGTGGCATCTGGCATGGGTCTGAGGATCTTATGTGAGGTGGCAGTCAATGATGATCTACGGTTGTCGCATGATCACATGGAATCTTTTGAGCTCATGAGATCATGTGACCACCGTCTGATGCAAAGTGAAGATTCTTCTGCCTTCTATGCTGTCGGTCATGCTGAGGTGTTCAATTTTTATTGGCTTTCGATCGATGATGTGGTTGATGAATTTTCAAAGGGTCTCTCGACTGTCATAAGGTTGGTTTGAGCCGTTTGATTTTTTGGGAAATGTTATATCGACGATCACATTTTATTTTTGACCAGCTGGCTGTTGATTTTCAAATTTAAATATTTTCTTGCCAGTCTCTTGCTGTCGGTCGAATGCGGTCGCGAGTAGCTCAAAAAATTTATGTCTTCAGGACAGTTGCAGTCGGGGAAGTGTTGAGAAAGATCTGGTGACCGTCTCCTATGATTTCTCAAGGTACGATGTTGATGTTCTTGCACCGAAGAAATAATTAAGAGGTTGGTGCCACCTATGGTCTCCTGTACTTCAAATTGCAAACATTCATGGCAAGGTCAATTTGTAGGGGGGTAGATAGGTTGAGGCAGCTTGTCCAAAGGTAGATGCAATACCAAGATGGAGGTTGCATTCAAGGCACATATCTGATTAGTCAAGATACTTTCAAGATACATTTATGATCAGACATGATAGAATTAGGGTTTGATTATTATCTGACAATTTATGTAACCCTAATTAGGTTTTTGACTCCTGCCTACGTGCTTTAAGGGAGATGTATATAATGTTTTTGGAGCTTTTTAGAGCTCAGAGTTGACAATTGTAAAAAGAAGGATTTTCTCTTTCTCAAAATTTATCTGTGGCATTCTTTATGCTCTCTAATTTCTGTAGTTTATAACTTTCATTGATGGTTCAGATATTGCAAGGTACTTTGTGACATTTTTCATGTCCCTATGCTTTCTTGTCTGAGTGGTCTCTTAATGAATTGAGTATTTGAATGTTTTCAATGATATCTTACGGTTCTTGATCCCTCTTTCTTTCTGCAGTTTATGTGTATGCCTGTGAATGATCTGATTTGAATGCTCTTGTGGGTATACTTCCACCCCTGGCAATCTGTCTTCATTCTTATACCCAATTGTAGAGGTGAATGTCTATTTGCAGGTCATAGTTTACGTCTAAGTTCTTGAGAGTTCTTTTGCCTTGTGAAATTCTCTCTTTCCCTGCATAGCATCTCTCTATTGCAGACCCTTCTATGAAATATTGATGCAAGCCTATTCAGTGAGTTGTGATCTCCTAGACTTAAGGTTGTGTATTGCGTTCATTCTTTATACTACAATTCATACCATATTTTCGATGTATCACCTAGTAGGTAGTTTGCTTTCAAGTTACTTTCCCTTTCAGCATTCCTTCTATCCCTTTCCCCTCAAAGATTTACTTTCCTATCAAGAAGAAAATTAAGGTGATTATCCAAGAGGAACCAACCTAGAACTTGGAGGTCTCATCTCAGTTAGCATAGGTCCCACAACTTAGAGATGATTCCCATGTTATACTAGGTTATCAAGACCAAGAGAGCTTGAAATAAGGGTGCAAACTTAGTGGATAACATTCACAACATCATATGAAATTCACTTTTCACAAGAACTCACTCACTCAAAATCTGTTAAATTTCAATATCATCATATTTCAAGAAACACATCTATCACAAAGAACCTAAATTATTTACATACAACATTTCAACTGATTCGCATTTCACGCATCAATATAACATCAAAGCATAATACTCAAAATTTCCTTCACCACGAAATCTCTAGAAATACAATATTCACAAGCATCCCAAAATCCCTTTCATAATCAAGAAAATATTAACATTTCAATTGATTTCGTAATCACTTTGAATTACATTTCTTGAATCAATAATCAAAGCATAATACCCATAAATCTCTTTCCTAACATCAAGACCTAAAATCAACTTCCTATTGATTCACATCTCAACCTAATATAAATTCAAATAGTCATTTTTGTAAGCATTCATATCCAAAAGTAACATTTGAATATTCCTTAAGAAGATACCCTTGTAGAAAATATAGACGAGGCTAATGATGTTGTTCATGGACATAACTCTACTATTGTTATGAGGGTTGTTCATGTTGCAAACATTGTTGATGCCTCCAACTATGTTGATACTACTCCCTCAGGCAAGGAGGGTACTCTTTCTCTCTCTACCTCTGTTGTTGTGTTGCACCAAAGTTCTATTGATTATGCTTAACTTCCACATCAATTTGGATGTTGTGTTGACACTTTCCCTAATGGAGTCTCCATCGTTGGGGAGCCTAAAGATAGTATTGCTTGGATAGTGGTCATTACCTGCATCCTTCCACCATGAAGAAGCACCTTTGTGGCGATGGAGAGAGCAGTCAGAAGTCATGTGACCAATAAAGAAGAAGTTCCTACAGCATAAGGGAAGGCCCTCATAATCCAGTCCTTGAGTCCAAGGCCTATCCCCAACCATAAGTTCTATGTCTCTCGGAAGTGACTGGGACACATCCAAATCAACCAAATCATCCATATATTGAAATATTGTAGATATATCTGCAATATTTAAACTTATCACGATAAGTTTTCCATGTCGATAAATCACGTCAAGTTCGTTCGTTGATATTTTCTAAAAATCTCACTGATAAGTTTGGAATTTATCATCGATATATCACCAACTTATCATGATAACTTGGCAACTTATCTCACCTATTCTTTTTACTTGTGTTTTGCAATTAGGATATGAACTTTGTTCTACTATTGTTCATGAAAAGATGAATGAGCTCTGGAAGGAAAATTTTGATGTAAAATGAGTACCAAAGATGAAGGTATTTGCTTATGTCTATCTTTTGAACCCATGGAAAGTTAAAGGTCTTGGTCTTTTAATAAAACTATAAGATAGGAAATTGTCTACTCTGAAATCGCTATCAAATGATGTTGCATGCAGTTTAGTGCCCAATTTCCTAGCATGTTTAGGATCACCTTTTCATGTTTATAGCCATCCCGGTGGTCCCAGGACCCTGCAAGAGCCTTAAACTCCATAGAAAGTTTCAAGATCATAGCTCTCAAGGTCCCTGACTCCCTAGAAACCTTGGTCCATGGCATCCACTAGTGCTAGGGCCCTTGTTTGAATTTGTACAGCAACAATTTTTCCTTTCTATGCCCTAATTTTGTTGGGTTTCAAATAGTCATTAACCCAAAAACTTAGGAAGGGTTAGTATTAAAGCTTTAGAATTTAGACTATGGCTAAGAGTCATCAACATTCCACATGAGGATGCAATTTTGTATCCTATTTGAATTTATATATATCTAGATCATCTTGTTTATTATTTACTCATTTACTGACTCATTAGATGCATCTCCAATTTGTAAAAAAAGTGCATTTCTAATTAAATTTAAGCAATTTTTAAGTTCTTGATATTTTCCCGAGAAGTTTTTGACTTATCTCCGATATTTGCCAATATCTTTTTTTCCCTCGGTGATAAGTTGTCGATAACAATATATTAAACTATGGCTTCATCAACCTTAACAAATTGACCAATAGAGTTCCCTACAGCCTCAAAGCAAGACATCTCCCATAAATGAAGTGGGAGATTAGGGAGTCGAACCCACACTAAATGCACATTGAGTGGTTCAGTGAGAGGGTTGAATGAGACTATCTGCAGTTTGATAGAAAGGGAATGATTCCCCCAAACCCATAACTTGTTTAAGATCAAATCTCGGTCATCAGAAGAAGAGAAAGAAGTAATAAAAAATCCCTTGGCACAGGGGTAGAGCTCAATATTACCAAATACTAGGGGTTTCCAAGAGTTGGTAACCCAGCCATGTACATTCAGGAGAGGGCCAGAGGCTCGTAAATCTACCAAACCATGCCACGTTGCTAATAAAAGTCAACATTCTCCACCACTTAAGGGCCAAAAACAACAACAAGTGAAGGTTTGGCACAAGAAATGTTTCTCCTTATAAGGGGCAATAGAAAGGTATTTTGCAGCATTAGCATTGCTCCTCCCACCAATGACAGAAGATTTTAGAGGGAGAACCCCACCTTGGTCAGCCATAGGCCCATGGCCACTAGCATCAGAAAGTATTTATGTTCTTAAGATTGTATGTTTTGTTTTTCTAATATTAAGTCATAAATGTGCAGGTTTTGTTTGGTACTTGGTTTTTCAATTTATCAAACTTATACATGCATTTAGTATTTGATCATTGATATAGGACTACATTATTGTTCATTACAGGGTATAATTAGTTCAATTTTGGTGCAGATGTGGCTTACTTTTCCAATGCTTTTGGAAAATTAAAATTTTTGATAACTATAATTTGGCAGAGTACAAAAAAGAATGGTTGTTGATGCAAGTTGCAGTTACCTTTGATAAATTGTATTTTACAGCCTTATGTGTATGGAGAGGCAAAGAAAATGGTAAATATGAATTCTTTCCATTAAATATTTATGGTTACATTAGAACATGAACTAATATTTTGTTTCTTTGATCTTGGTTTTTCATAATGTTCTTTATTGTATTTTTCCATGAGCCATAGTATTTTCTTCTGTAATTTTAGGAAATGTGCAAATTTTTTATTGAAGATTTTATATTGCATATAACAGAGATATTAGGTGGTGGAAGCTATGTCTTTGCATTTCAAATATTGATGGTCCTTTTACGTGGAGAGATTTTATTTGGGGATGCGATATTTCTTTGGAAGGTAAGAATTTGTAGTAATATTAAGTTTTCTATATTTTTTAATATTCTTCTAAAAGTATACATTTTTCATTAGGAGATATGCTCCCTCCATTATGCATTATGTGGCTCTAAAATTACCTTCTCTTTAAAAAGTTGTCTATGTTCTCTTGATTCTTTTGTGCCTTAACAACACAAACCATGTTACACCTTTGATTACATTTTGTCTCCATTAAAATGGATTTTCACTCAGTAGCTCATAAAATAGCGCATAAGGAGCCTTTGACCCCTTTTCTCACCATTGTCCTCTCATCATGATAACTCATTTTTTGATACCTTGAATACTAATGGCTTTTGTTGTTACTGTCTTCACTGTGGGGGCAGTCATAGAATAATAGCTATCCTTTTAGGATGGTTATGCATCAAGTGGAACAATCAAAAGTATTATCTATCATACTATCTCCTTTAAACATCTTTTACCTTCATTACAATATCTTATGTTGCACATGTCCTTGGTTATTGAAAATATCATATATCTTCATGTTGACAGCGATGCCCCGCGATCTATATTTTTGAGTTCTTTTATTCCTCCATGCTATTTATAAATCAAACCTGATATTCTATTTTATGAGATCTACCTTTGTGTCTTTTTTTACTATTAGAATAGTCAAATTTTCTAGATAGGACAACAAAGGCTTTGTTCTGTGTAGTCCTTTGAAAGTGAGGACACATCTTTGTACATTGCTTATGATCATTTTATCTACTGCTTTCTAGCATTTTGTTCTATTGTAATCTCTAATGAACAACTATTAATTATTGTCTTAGTTTTTGATCTGATATCCTCTTCTTGGAAATTTGTTGTTCATTAAGGCATTTGTTGTCCTATCAATTAAATCTGTGTTTACTCTTCTCAAAGACTATGTTTTTGCTCTTTTAAAATATGTTTTTCATGCATTGAAACTCAGTTTTTCTCATTCTTCGGCATGCTAGTTTTTAATATAACAATCTTTTGTTTCTAATGAGAAATCTAATTCTTTCCATTGATTATGTTTTTACAACGCATTCAAATTTCTGCTAAAAATATTTGCTATCTCTTCACCCAATGAAGTTTTTGCTCTTTGTAAAAAAATCTGCTCTTTTGTATGGAAATATTTTTCATGCTTTGACATTACTTTTTGACCTTCTTCTTGAGAATGTTGTTTAAACAAAAAAATTGTTGTCCTTCTCAATGTGGATTGCCCCTCTAAAATTCAATAGTCATATCTATCTTTATCTTTGTTCTTCTTAGTTTACCACAATCTTTTAGATTGAAAGCATTGTTTCTACATACTGATTCTTGAATTTGATAGAACTTTAAACTATGCTATCACAATCACTATTTTTGGTGCATTACTTTTTCTGTTTGATCTTCATTTAATCTTTATTGCTTCTCATTGTCTTTAATCACTTTCTTTACCTTAGCTACTCTAACTCTTCATATGTTTTGACTCTACCTTTGACAAAAATCATTTAACTATCCTTCTCTTGTTTTGATGCACTCCTTTCTTCAATTGTTGTTGATTTATGGCTTGACAAATTAAAAAGGAATGTGATTCAAAAAAGTGTCATTGTCCTTATGAATATAATGAATGTTCCCCAATGGAAACACCATTTTTATCTATGAAAATGATGCAACCACTTAGTCTCTACAACCTTCATGTTGTCCAGTGACAGGATCTCTCACATGACAGTTTTCAAAAATTGAATAATTGTTTGACCCCTTAAAACTCAAAACTAATTTTTTTAGGAGGAAAGTTTTTTGGTAACATCAATATCTTCCTACTTGCAAAGTTATAGGGTCATACTAGCCCATACATAATTATACCAACATGTTTTCTAATTGTAAATTCTAAGAAAACATTTATAAATAGGGTATTGTCATGAAAATGGTCATGACTTATTCATTTTTCCATGAAAATGACTCAAACTTGAACCAAATATAACTAGACTTAGAGACCTTTCATTTGGGTATGGTCGCATGCATTCATGTGTACGTACAGGGTCGTACCATGCATACAAAGTGATTGTTTTTTTTATTTTTTACTATTATAGTCACTTTGCACGTATGGTACGGCCCTATAAGGACACATGAATACATAGACCATACCCAAATTAAAGGTCTCTGAGTCTAGTTTTATTTGGTTCAAGTTTGAGTCATTTTCATAGATAAATGAATGAGTTATGTCTATTTTTGTGACAATACCATGTTCATAAATATTTTCCCAGAATTTGCAATTAGAAAATGTGTTGGTATAATTACGTATGGGCTAGTACAACCCTATAAATTTGTGAGTAGGAAGATATTGATGTTACCAATAAAATTTATTCCTTCTAGAAAAATTATGTTTTAGTTTTAAGGGGTCAGATAATTCAATTCCCGAAAACTATCCAGTGATTTTCTGTGTAATAATTCATCTTAGCCTTTATTATTAATCATCCCTTTTGAAGTTTTGATTAATTATTTATTTTGGTGTTTATTCCTATCATCATTGGTAAAGAATTGTGATATTCTTTTATTATCCTTTGTTTCTTCAAATAGGTTGTCATTTTGGAGTTTTAAATTTTCTCATTTATGAGGTACTGCTTCTTTATATGTTGTTGTTCTTGAGTTTTAAACCATTGTTTACTCCTTGAAAATAATTCTTCTCATTAAGAATTTTTTGTCCCAACCAAAATGTTACTCTCTTAATGATTTACATTTCTCCGTTGTTAAAGCCTATATTTGATATATTAACATTGTTTCTCTTTAGTTTGAATCTACTATTTTCATGCATCAAAGACACTACACTCAATGATTTATGTCTTCCTTTTTTCATGAAGTTTATGCCCTTGAATATGAACACACTTTTATTGCATGCACTATTATTTTAGTCCATGAAACTACTGATTTTTGCATTAACAAACCTTCTTCTCAAAGGAAAGATGTTGAATCCACACATAGATCTACACATCACTTCTTAGAACCTCATTTTTCTTTGCAAGAACTTTGCAAAAATTTATATTCTCTTTGTTCACGAGCAACCTCTAATTTTTCTTTTCTGAAAAACTCCAAGTCACGATGAGGGTAACTTTTTGAGAGCTTTGGAAAATAAAATAAAAGGACTTATTTTTCCCTCTCAAACTTTAGCATCATAGAGCATTGACTTTTCAAAACTTTTTTTTCTATGGCCTTTTTAGAGGTGTAAGAAACATCTTAAGGAGATTTTTTTAGCAGTAGGATTTTGGAACGTCAAGGGACCCTATTTTAGAAATTGCACCCCAAACAAGTATAATGTTGGGAAATTAGTTGATTGTGTCTACTTATGTTCCAAGAAGATTTATACGTAGCTGATTTCATTTTTCTTTCATTTATGTCATTTTCTATGGCCATTTCTACTGATCTGAAGGAACTTTGAACCGGCACAATATTTAGTATCTAAAGGAGCTTATGTTTCTTGTTGTCTTAACACTGTTTCTTGTCATCATGTAGCTATGGTCTTTGTCTTGTGTATTTTGTAGATATCTGTTATTTCTCCTGCAGCCATTTGAACTTTGTTCTTTGACTATTCCTCCAGCCATTTGAACTTTTCTCTTTGATCGTTCTTGCAACGAAGGTAGAATTGAATAACTTCTTAGTTTCAATTTTACCAGCTGATTATTCCTATAGCTATTAGAACTTTGTTATAGTTGTTGTTGCCAGATTTGCATTTCTTTTCCTTTTTTAATCTATTTACATGTCATATACAAAGGGTTTTTTACTAAATACAATGACCATATGTGTTATTTTTCCTACATCCATTTGAACTTCGTTCTTTGACTATTCCTGTAGTCATTTGAACTATGTTCTTTGATTGTTCCTCCAGCCAAGCCAGAATAGAGTAACTTCTTAGTTTCAGTTTTAGTAGCTGACTATTCCTATAGCTATTAGAACTTTGTAATAGTTGTTGCCATGTTTGTATTTCTTTTATGTCTTCAATTCATTTACATGTCATATACAAAAGGTTTTTTACTAAATAAAATGACCATATGTGTTATTTTCCTACAACCATTTGAACTATGTTCTTTTACTGTTCCTGCAGCTATTTGAACTCTATTCTTTGACTATTCTTGCAGCCAAGGCAGAATAGAGTAACTTCTTAGTTTTAGTTTTAGCAGCAGATTATTCCTATAGCTATTAAAAAAATTATATTTGTTGCTACTACTTTTGTATTTCTTTTATGTCTTGAATATGTTTACATGTCATATACAAAGGGTTTTTTACTAAATACAAAGACCATATTCTTTTTTTTGCATATGACTTCAAGTAGAATTGTTTTTTTCGTATCAACATTAATTTCTAACATCTCTTCATTCATAATTTTCTAATCTATATGATCAATACAAGCAACTTGAAGATAATGTCACTAAAATATGAATATATTTTTGAAGGAGAAACTTTCTATCTTTAGGATACATCTTGAAGATTCTTCTCGTAAACATGAGGTACGCATACTATTTTCATTGTCTATTCTTTATTTTTTTATCACAGATTGGAGTTTGGATATGGATGGAGATGCCTTATTTTACTCTCTTTTTTTTCTTCTGATCTCATCAAATTGTCTCATGATGATCACAACACTACCAAAATTTGGAGAAACAATTCTAATTGTTTGACTCACATGAACTATAATTATTTTATTTCTTTAATAAAATCGCTACAAGTATATGGTCTGTTTGACTCACATGAACCATCATATTTTTCTACCATGCAAAATTTATCCACCTACCAACACTCCAACATTTCCCAACTTATGGAATTCAGAACTTAATAGGTTGCAGCATGATAATATTGGGCTCAAATTTCTTTTGTTTACTTTATTCTAATTATAAACTCGTGGAGAGGGGATGAAGTCACTGACATTTCATGTTATTCATCTAAAGTAAGAGTTGCATTGAGTGTTTTTGTATCATTTAGTTCCAAAATCTTTATTACCATCTACTAAAAGATATTCTAGTTTTCCGGTTCTGAGTCTATTTGGTTGTTGATTGTCATTCAATTGGAATAGAATATGATCACTTTGGCATCATTTAGATTACATTGATGTTTTTAATTTCTCCTCCATGTAATTTAATTTGTGACATGTTTTATCATATTCTCTAGAGTCTACATCATTGTAATACATCTGTATAGTGTAGGGAGAATACCTACAAGTTAAGGCATAAGGCCCGTGCTTTTTTGTCTTTCTCATGTAGGCAATAATACCTTGTTTAGGCAAGTTAAGGCATAAAGAATGTGATTTCTTATTTTTATCATTGCCTACACTATAATGTCACCATTGATTTTAGAGTATCACTAGTCATCCTCCTCTTAGGCTTTGTTTGCCTTGAACTATAGATTGGAAAAACTTGAAATCGCCTTTAATGGAAAGTATTAGTATATACATGATATGATTATTCTTTAAAGGGTACTAGCTCAATGGAAGAGCATCTGCTTTATAAGCAGAATGATGGTGTTTTGATTCTATCATGTTCTAATATCAATAAATATATGACTAAATCAATTGAAATAAAGTATATTAAATTAATAAATGAAAGAAAAATAAGAAGCATTTTTAGAAGCAAAAAAGGAAACAACAATAGAAGTCAAACTAGAAGTAAACGAGAAGCAATCTTGGAAGCAAAACTTGGCGTTATCTAGGAAGCAATTCAGGTAACAAACAAAGAAGTAGTAATGGAAGCAAAATTGGAAGTAAAACTAGAAGTAACAAAGGACTCCATAATGGAAGCAAAATTGGAGGCAAAAAAAGATGTCATAATGGAAGCAAAACTTGGTGTCAATTTGGAAGCAAAAAACAAAGCTATTTTTGACACTATACTAGAAGCAAGATTGGAAGCAATATTTTTCGGCGCAAAAGGTTGGAGGCACTTGGGTGCCGACTTTTGATCCGACCGAAAGGCTCATTTTAAGAAAAGAAATACACTAAAAGTTAGCATAATTTTTGGCGCTAATGACAGGAATTTTTTGTAGTGTGCCCCTTCCCAGAGAACCAAAAAATTACTATGAAAAAAATTCTAGTTAGTAGGAGAATCCATTATACATGTAAAGAATATGAGCTATGTTAGCTAAGTGCTAAATCTAGAATCTATCATGTAAAAGAAGGCTATAACAATCAACTTTCCTCTTCTCCTCACCCCTGATTATTATTGGCTATATAAAATGTGCGGAGACAAAACTTGTCTACCTAAACTTGGTTCATTTACATGGTTTAATGTTCAAGATAAAGTTTTGATTGGGGAAATAGTTCAAATTTGGGAATCATTGTTGATCTCAAATGTCCACATTGTAATGAGGTTAATAAAATTGTTGACCGCCTTTTCCTTAATTACAAGTTTTCTTATAAATATTGGGCTTGGCTTTGGAGTTGGTTACAATGGTTCAATGCTTCTCCTTCCACTCTTAATCATTTTTTTTGCTTGTTGGATGTTATTGCTCCATTCTTCCAATTTTGGTTGTCTTTGGAAAGTTTTCCTATCTTTGCCCATATGTCACATTTGAAGAGAGAAATTTCAATGAAAATAGAGACAATGCAAATGAGTGAGGTTTGGTGGTCTATAAACTAGAGTTGGCTATTTTTGAGATAATTATGTCTCATGTGGTGCCTTCCTAGAAGGATAAATGTTTTTCATCTTAGGACCATGACATTCTCAAAAGTCAACCTATGCTAACAGTCCCTCCAACCAGTGCTCTCTATTGCAAATCTAAAAATAAGAGATTAAATGCAACATGGTTCCCTCTCCCCTCTAATTTTATAAAGATCAATTTTGATTGTGCAACCAAGGGTGACCCCGGTTCGTCTAGTGTTGGGTGTGTTATTTGTGATAATAATGGAAAAGTTCGCTTTGTGGTTTTGAAGAAGCTACTAAATGGCTCAAATATTGAGATGGAAGTCTAAGCTCTATCTTTGTGTATCAATTTTGTTGTTTGTGAGAAGTTTTCCAAAATTTTGTTGGAATGGGATTTATAATCACAATTAATGCTATGAAATGGAGGAAAGTTCATTCTTGCAAGCTTAAATGTATGATGGAATCATTTTGGTTCTTGCTTTTCACGTTTGACAATTTTGAATTTAAATGTGCTACTACCAAGAGGCAAACAAATTGGCTTATAGGCTCTTGAATTTGGCTATTGAGAATGATTCTTCTTATTTGGAAAGTTGAGTCTAAGTCATTGGAAATATCCTTTCCTTTCCTTGATGGCATTGGTTGATTGTGCCTTATTGTCTAATGCTCCTAATTGGCATCACAGTGTTGGTTTTTATTACTAATGATCTTTCTTGTTGTGCAGTTGCAGAGTTTCCTCTTTTCTATTTTGAATGCCCAATATTTTGGAGCTATCTCCCTATTCTTCCTCTATCTGGTGTACCTATTGGTGGTTGCTTGCACATGTGTGCGAGTGGCGTTGATTGTCGTTCTGCTAGTAGCCGAGGACCGACTCTCATCACCTTAGATGTGAAATGGGTAGGTGGGTGACCCCCAAAAGAAAAGTAAAGAGAAATAACTTGTGTCTTTTGTGAGAAAGATGTGGTTGAAATTGAATGGCACTTCATCACAAAGTGTGCAACATATAAGGATATTTGTAAGCAATTTGAAATCATTTTTAAGGTGGGTAGTTTTAACAAACTTTTTTAGGAGACAATCCTTCACAAAATGACAAGCTTCTTAGACAAGAATCATATTAGAAGAGCTAATTTGGAAAGAAAACTGAAAATGGTTTAATTCTATACTTTTGATTCCTTAAACGGCTTAGCTTCATAGTCGTCATTAAAATTCCTTCAATTTATTCATTCACTATCTTATGCATGACATTATATTACTTGTTGGCAATGTGTGAATTGGCTCTCTTCGATCTAGGATTTTTGAGTGTGTGCTTGGATTTCATTTGTTGCAAAATGATGCAATATTTGTGCCCCATTCTCTCAATCATGTTGCTTCTCATTATTCACTTCATAATATCATTTTTTGTGTTGCCATTCTTTGTTTTATGGTGTTTCTCATTTGGAATGGTACAACCATGGAGTATTATGCTTCCTTCTTGCTTCTAAAAACATCAAGGCTCTTCCTTTTGACTGTGAAAATCTTAATGGATCTTTCCTAATTCCATGCTTCCATATGCAAGTGGAAACTTAAGCCATAGTTGGTCAGGACTAGTTAAAGAACAACCCAAATTCTCTATTCTTTGAAGTTGTTTCCATTTTTCAATCCAACCATATGAATGTTTTGTTCGATATAAATATAGCTTTTGCCCTTGTAGAGGCCTATATTCAACCTTTTGTTCTCTTTGTCATCTCTAGAAGTGATTTCCACATATGATTTGGAGTTTGTCTAGGATTCAATTGGTTGTATTCTTCCATGGTCAACTTTCCTTTTCTCTACAATCTTCCCTTCTATCTTTGCCATTATGAATGTTGGTCCAATATGTGATTTTGCATAGGATTCTCTTGTTTCTCTAGATCGTTGGAGGATGAGTTTTATCTCAATGCTCTTAGCCTATTTAATGTTGTCCACCTTCTCAGACATTTCACAATCACACATCCTCGTTTATTTGCTTCCAAGGATATTGCAAGCTCCAGTGAACAATGTGATGGGTAACATATTATTTCCAATGCTCAAGCTCAAATTTTAGTTTTTTTCCTTGGGTGAAATTTTGTTGCACCTTTGTTAGGTCTTTTGTGCTTGAACAAATGGGTTGTCCTTGAATATAATGCTTTGTACAATTGGTTCATAAACATTTTTTTGTTCTTGGCATGGCCTCTCCAATCCTTCTGTAAAGTTCTCATGTTGCTACCATGTCAATCTTTGGGCCTTGCATAAAACATTTTTATCTTTATTAATATAAAGTGGCTCTACCACCTTTCATCAATCAAAATCTATATAAACTATAATTTTTGTCGTCCAGAGTACAAATTTACAAGGTTAAATAGTCTTCAATTTTTTCCTAATTTTCATTATGGTATAATTTAATGTTATTATAGTATAATTTACTACTAAAAGTGTGTGCATATTGATATGCAATTGCATAGGATGATTAACACATAAATTATAATATTTATGTTGTAGTAATACAAGAAAATGCCATTTATTTGATGTCCAAAATATAAATTTACAAGATTAACTAGTCTTCAATTTTTTCCTCAGTTTACCATGGGAATTCAAAATTTATTACTAAAAGTGTATGTATTAATGCACAATCACTAGAATAATGAGCATGTAAAATGTCATATCTATGTTGTAGCAATACAAGAAAATGTCGAATTTCTATGGATATTAGGGACTACAAATGCCCATTATTGTAACATTTTAGACAATAATATATATGAGATGATAATACATTCAATCAAATGCTAACTATGGATACAAAATTGTTCTAAGAGAATTTCAATCCCTTCGCTGTGATATGTTTTCTGTCGTATCTTATTTTAAGAATTGTATGCTGAATGGGACGGATCCAATTTGTGATATATCGCTGAATACTTTAACTTTTGAATTGCTCTTATGCCCAATTGTCTCACCATCTCTCTTGATAATCCAAGTCTGAATGTACATTGCATCTAGTTCAAACACTATATTTGACTATAAAATATCACATTGAAATTAGATCAAACACTTCATTTAACTATAAAGTAAATTATTGATATCATAATTTCCTTATTATAAGAACATAAAAAATTCTTACCGTTTTCCTATATCCTTCCACAAACAACCACCTTCATCTAAACCAAAATATTGTCTAATAATTTTTTTCTCTCTATCAGTCAAAGTGGAGTTGATCAAATTATTAATATCTTCCTGCATATAAAGGCAATAATCAAAAAAATATTGGATGTATCAAATAATTTTTTTAGCTATAATTTCTAATGAGAAAATTTTATTTTTTCTATTTAACATTCTTCTAACAAACGTTATAAACCTTAGAATACTCACCTTTAAAATAATATTTCCTTCAATAAACCATGGTTGATTTTCAAGGCTAAAATCAACTATATACTGTACGCAACAAAATATTAAATTAATCAAAACTGGAAATCCAGATCATATGATTATTGGTACTATTTTTATCAATATCAAAAACAATTTAAGGATTTTATGTGAGGGAGCTTGTAATTACATTACTTGAAATGCCACATGGTTCACCATTTATATACCTTTGTCCATCCATGGAAATAATCCTTGTTTGAGCCTATACAAAGTACAGTTTATCAAGTTCATCTCAGAAATACATAAACTTGCACCTTAAAACAATCGCGTAACCTACCTTGATGGCATTCTTCACTTGTGCATCCGATACATTTAAGGTCCTTGCAATCCTCTGCATTGAATTTCAATTATTCTCATGGTAATCCAGCTTTAACTAATGAATTATATGCAATCTACAACAAATAACTTGAAATGGAGAAAATGCACCTCAATTGTAGGAGTTACATTGTCCTCTTTTAGAAGCATTTTTACATTATATATTGAGCCCAAAAAATGGTGAAGGTAATCAGGTAACCGTATGATCCTTGAATGCTTGACAGCAAACCTCCCTATAGCCTGTAAACCACATTATTATATCATTGAGAAAAAGTTTGTGTACACACAGATAAGATATAATTCAAAATGAGGCTTAAGTTTTGGAAACAATTAACTCGAATGCATCTTAGCTTTTACGCACCATGTGATGAATCAACGATATAATGAAAACACTTTAGACTTGACCCACCAATGCAGCATGCGTGTATTTGTTTAACCTCTTTCAAAAATTGTGCATGTATTTGAAATGTGTTATTAAAACATGCATATACCTTGGAATTTATAACACCTCTCTTTCAAATATAGAACTAATTTAAATATGTAATACCATCACAAATATGATCATTATTTGGAATTATGTGCAAGAGAGTAGAGCACGCAAGAATATTCTCATTGTTGAGCTTTCAAACAGGTTAATATGAGTAAGCTCATGTTCTTTGAGTTCGTGGACACCAAAAGTGAATTTTGAAATAAGGCATCTCTCAAGATAATGAGATGAAGTAACTGAGACACATACTTCCCTAAATACTTCTTAGCATCTTCTCGAGTGTGAATGCCATGTAACTGGTGCTTTATCTAGATTTGAATAAAGAAAATTTTAAGTTAGTGACACCATGAAAATGCTATAACAAACACATTATCTAGTGGAGTTACTTTCACATAATTACGCTATCAAAGAAAAAATCATATGCACCTCCTCCTTGATGTACTACCTTCTACTTATTAATGCATCATATCAATACGAAGCAAAATTAATATAGATTTTTGATGAGTATAATTTATTGAACAAAATCTTAAGGTCACTGAAGTAGGATAAGAACGGAGGGTTAAGTGTCCATCCTTCGATAAATAAGTTATACATTCCTAAATGGATAAGGAAAAACTTTTAAAACAATCACAGGATACAATTAGCTCCAACTTCTAAAACTTTTAATTTGTTTTAAATTGTCAAACTTGCATTCAGGATTATCTTCCTATTAGACTTGTGGTCCTTGAGTTGCCATCCCAAGCCAACTTTGGAACGAACAAATACAGGTTTCTCTTCAGTTAAGTTTTTCTCAATTTATTGAGTGGGCATTATCAATTAATTGTGTTCATCCACAGGCCAAAGTCATCTTCAGTCGATAGTCATTTTTTGTGGTTGATTGTATGATACATTTAACTGCATTGTTATCCCATTTAGATTTCTGTCTTCTGTGTGATTTTATTATACATTTGGTATTACAATGGAATGTTTTTAAGTTCTTGGATGGCACTAAAGCGGGCTAACACCTTCATTATGGCACGGAGATTCAGGAGGGAATATGTCCACGAGCATGGACCCATGAAGATTTTAGACAAGGCCTTTTTAATGCTTTTTTTAATATCAAAATTCTTTCCTACAATTTCTACAAATGTCCAAATTAAATGTTCTTGTGGTAGTTCAGACTGGAGAGTCAAACATGGGTGCACCATTCACATGTGATAACCATGTGCAATTCCGGTGTCCAATGTATTTCAAGGTGGTCCTTTCCCATTCAGTGACCATTTGCCAACTATTGCATGGTTGCAGTTTAAAGTTCCCTTCTGCAATTCCCTTTTGGAGGTATGATGTTTCAGTTTGCAAGCTATTAGTATGGTACTATGGACCTTCTGAAATGCTATTAGTATGGAGTAGATATCAAAATTCTTGCTACAATTTCAACAAATTTCCAAATTTAATGTTCTTGTGGTAGTTCAGACTTCAGAGTCAAACATGGGTGCACCATTCACATGTGATAACCATGTGCAATTCCGGTGTCCAATGTATTTCAAAGTGGTCCTTTCCCATTCACAGTGACCATTTGCCAACTATTGCATGGTTGCAGTTTAAATTTCCCTTCTGCAGTTCCCTTTTGGAGGTATGATGATTCAGTTTGCAAGCTATTAGTATGAACCTTCTGAAATGCTATTAGTATGGAGTAGATATCAAAATTCTTGCTACAATTTCAACAAATGTCCAAATTTAATGTTCTTGTGGTAGTTCAGACTTCAGAGTCAAACATGGGTGCACCATTCACGTGTGATAACCATGTGCAATTCCGGTGTCCAATGTATTTCAAGGTGCTCCTTTCCCTTTCACAGTGACCATTTGCCAACTATTGCATGGTTACAGTTTAAAGTTCCCTTCTGCAGTTCCCTTTCCGAGGTATGATGTTTCAGTTTGCAAGTTATTAGTATGGACCTTCTGAAATGCTATTAGTATGGAATAGATATCAAAATTCTTGCTACAATTTCAACAAATGTCCAAATTTAATGTTCTTGTGGTAGTTCAGACTTCAGAGTCAAACATGGGTGCACCATTCACGTGTGATAACCATGTGCAATTCCGGTGTCCAATGTATTTCAAGGTGGTCCTTTCCCATTCACAGTGACCATTTGCCAACTATTGCATGGTTGCAGTTTAAAGTTCCCTTCTGCAGTTCCCTTTTCGAGGTATGATGTTTCAGTTTGCAAACTATTACTATGGACCTTCTGAAATGCTTTTCTTGCAGGCTGCATAGCATTGTGGGTTCTAATAACTAGCACATGGGCAATTTACTGATAACAACCATGCTACTACAAGTTATATTTTGGCATCAACTGGGAGCTAATCATATTGCAGAATTTACCACATGTTAGTTGTTTTTGTTGCAAATGTACTTATTATCAAAAATTGTGCATGCAACATGGAATATTGCTTAGCATCTAAGACATACTTATGGATTCCACGTAGCTTTTTTAAAACATATTTTTGTTTTTGGTCTTTGCTTAATGATAATCCATTTAAGCTTTTAACTTTGTGTTAGCAGCATTGCAATTGAAGGAGATTTATGGTTAAATTTCTCCTTTATCTTATCTAAGCATTGTTGAATTTGAGTTATCTTTTAGAGCCGCAGGCTACAACCTAGCCCTGTTGAAATTTAAAGTAAATCTTTTCTTTCATTTAAGGACAGAATTACTGAAGTTGTCAACCACCAAGAGCAAAAGCCAAAATAGCCTTTCATATCAAATCATAACAAGCCCTCCAAATATTATCACTTGTCCTAGTGCTGACTGTCACCAAGCACACTCCACCGTTGCTTTTCTAAAATAGTATTTAATTCTAAATTATTCACTCCCACAGCTGAGGAATTGCCCAAGGTTGATAATGTTTTTTTATTCTTGGGCAAAAAAGATAGTTATATTGAGAAAAGATAAAACTCTGAATGGATCCCTCGTGATCAAATGGTTCCTTCTCATATGCTGAATGTTGCAAAAAATCCAAAAATTTGTAGAGGTCTTTAATTCAATTTATAAGGACTGGGCAGAACTTCGGAGTCTCCCATCCATGCATGCCTCTCCTCCAAACCCCACCTTTTCCCTTTAATTTGTCAAAATTTCAGACTTTCTCATCCTAGCATCCCAACATGAGTTCCTTGGTTTCCCAGACTTTCCCCAATCCTTGATTCACAATAATTTTCACTACGTTATTTTTCTAAATCGCATTTTTGGTCATTCATTTGCCCAAATGCCTTGTGGCATGAGTTCCTCAGTATCCCCGACCCCCAACTTTCAAGTTTCCCTCATATTTTTCGGAGTCAAAGATGCAGTAACCTCTGGCATTATACTTTTGGCATGAGGTATGGGGTAATCCCATCCTCCGAATGCTGATAGGATTGCCCAAGGTTCCAGATGTAACTGCAAGAATTTGAGAAAATCCTACGTTGAGGAATGTTACGGTCATTTCCCCCTACTTTCACAATGTTCAAGCCTTTAAGTGTGTGACCAGATATTTTCTGCCTGTCCAATATCCACTTCCAATCTCTAGTGCTGCATCAAGTCCCCACATCTCCCATTCTCAATCCTGCTCCATGTCAAACTTCTGCATTACTTCTACATCACTTCTGTCATTCCCCATGTTCATTTCAAGCTTTAGAAGCTTCTGAAATTCAAAAAGCTTCAAGTATGGAATTGTGTTGGCCTCTTCATAAGTTTTCTAACTACTTGAACTGCTGATAACTACTTTCTTCATGTGTTACACTTTTCAAAGATTCTAATACTTGTCAAAGAGCCAACAAGTGGAGTGTTGGAGGTATTCAAGGCTCATGAACCTCTATAAATGCAAACAAAGTTTACTCGGAGCCAAAAATGCCAATTGAAGGTGTTACCCAGATTTCTCTCATAGTTCATTATGGCTAAGTCTTATCATTTTTCAAGTCAAGAGGAATTTGTCTTAGTCTCTTTCTAAAGTCTGTCGGTGTTTGCAGTCAGTTTGCGACCCAGCATCGGAGTCCGACAGGCATTGTTGAACTTGTTCATTTTATATTTCCTTTGCATATCCTTTGTTTTGTCCAAGTTCAACTTCATGTGTTGCATCCTGACAGCACTTTTTGAACTTTATTTAAGCCTTCGCCTTTTTTGTTTCTCTTTTTCGGAGTTTACATTAGGTTCATGAAGTTGTGTTGGAGTCCGACGGCACAATTGGAACTCTGTCTCCTTTATTTTCTTTGCAAATCTTAAACCTTTCCTAGTTCAAGTCCATGCGGCAGAGCTTGACAATCAAACTTGCATTATCCGATCAACCATCCCTTCATCGATGTTAGTCACCTGAAGTTGAACTTGTTTATTTTATTTGGCTAACACTTTTACACAAAAGTCTTTCATAAAGGCATTGGAAAAAGTGAGCACTTCATGAAGTGGCATCAGAGTCTGACAGCCAAAGTTGAACTTCTCACTTCAAAGGAAAATGTAAGGTAAAAGAAGTTAAGGCTAGAGAGAGAGAGTTGTAGCCCGACAATCAAGTAGGAACTTCTACTTGAAGGGAGCGAAGTAAAGAAAAAGAAAGGATAAGTTGACATGAGTATGATTTAGTTCATGAAGTCTCGTTGGGGCCCGACAATGAATTGAACTTTCTTTATAAAGTTCAAAGAGGGGAAAAATGTAATACTCTGTCATTTGAAGTCCAGCATAAGGATATTGTCCACAATGGAAATGAATGTAATGCCACATCATCAACCCCATGGGTGGAAGGTAAAAGGGAAATAAAAATAGAGATTTTCGGCTGCATCGAACATGTCCATGAAATAGTGCCAAGAAAGATTTATCGTTGGAGACTCTTTGACTTCTGCCAACCTAACAGATAGCCAATCTCTTTCATAGCTCATTTTGGCTCATTGAAGGTGTTACCTAAAAATGCCAATTGAAGGTGTTACCCAAATTTCTCTCATTGCTTATTTTGGCTAAGTCTTGTCATCTTTCAAGTCAAGAGGAGTTTGTCTTAGTCTCTTTCTAAAGTTTGTCGCTGTTTGCAGTCAGTTCGTGACCCAGCATCGGAGTCCGACAAGTATTGTTGAACTTGTTCATTTTATGTTTCCTTTGTATATCCTTTGTTTTGTCCAAGTTCAACTTCATGTGTCGTGTCCTAACAGCACTTTTTGAACTTTATTTAAGCCTTCTCCCTTGTTTCTCTTTGTCAAAGTTTAAGTTAGGTTCATGAAGTTGTGTTGGAGCCTGACGACACAATTGGAACTCTGTCTCCTTTATTTTCTTTGCAAATCTTAAACCTTTCCTAGTTCAAGTCCATGTAGCAGAGCTTGACAATCAAACTTGCACTATCTGGTCAACCATCCCTTCATCGATGTTAGTCACCTGAAGTTGAACTTGTTTATTTTATTTGGCTAACACTCTTTTGCAGAAGTCTTTCATAAAGGCATTGGAAAAAGTGAGCACTTCATGAAGTGGCATCAAAGTCTGACAGCCACAGTTGAACTTCTCAGTTCAAAGAAAAAAGTGAGGTAAAAGAAGTTAAGGCTAGAGAGAGATTCTAGAGAGAGAGAGAGTTGGATCCTAACAATCAAATAGGAACTTCTACTTGAAGGGAGCGAAGTAAAGAAAAAGAAAGGATAAGTGGGCATGGGTTTGATTTAGTTCATGAAGCCTCGTTGGGGCCTGACAATGAATTGAACATTCTTTATAAAGTTCAAAAAGGGGAAAAATGTGATACTCTGTCGTTTGAAGTCCAGCATAAGGATATTGTCCACAATGGAAATGAATGTAATGCCACATCATCAACCCCATGGGTGGAAGGTAAAAAGGAAATAAGGATTGAGATTTTCAACTGCATTGAACATGTCCATGAAATAGTGGCAAGAAAGATTTTGTTGGCATTAACCGGTAAGAATGTAACCGGTACATGGCAAAGAGGTATTGTCATTGATTGGCAGAGAGGTGTTGTCAGTTATGACTAGGGAGGCCAACAGTGTTCAATCAGTGAACCAAGGATAGGTAGAGCAAGGAGAGACTGGTTTGGAGACCGGTGACACATAGTGAGAAAGAGGAGGCACTGTCTCTGTTACTAATAAAGCTCTAACTGATCATCAGAGCAACCGGTCACCAAGGAAGGTGCAATCAATAACTGGTAACAAGAACCGAGGAACTGAGGAACCAAGGATGCAACCAGTACTGACAGAGGAAGGAATGGTGACAGGTGAAGTTTTTTACCAGTGCACAACCTAGGGATATAAACCGATCAGTGAAGATTTCATCAAGATTGATGAACCGAGGAAAGTCACAATCAACAAACAGTTGTGTGACTCTTCAATCGGGATTTGCTGCACAAAATCCGAACAACTTTGTGCTATCAAGAAGATCGGTGCAAGGCACAATTGAAGATTTTAATGCCGAAGTTTGTGGCATTAAAACATGTAGAAATCTCTAGTGAAGGAAAGCTTTCAACATGCATCTGTCGTTTCCTTCATAAAGCGGAAAAAGCACATGGCATGCATCGGATGTTTCCTTAGTGAACTGAGACTCCACTAGGTGATGGATCCGTAAGAGATCTTTAAACAGATCGTGCATGTAAAAAGTGGAAAGGTAAAGAAGACTATATATTCCTCTGCCTGTGAAGAATATTGTTTGCCTTCATTCTGCCAAAGAAAAAGAGTGAACCTGTAAGTTGAAAGAAGCTACGAAAAGGTGAAAAGAAGAAGCAAAGAAGAGTGTGCAAGGAAGCACAACAACCGAAAGGAGAGCATTGCTCTCCTGCGGTGACTGGCGATGACTCTCAATTGAGAAGCACAACAATCTTATTAGGCTCAGCAAAGCCATTTCTAAAAGATCAAACCTTCTATTGCTCTCTGACAATTGCAATAGCTAAATCTCAGTATTTTAGGGGGACATTAACAGGTCCCTTGTATCAAATCCCTTAACCGGGTGACATCTGTGTAGATGTTTTTTAAGTCCTCTAACTAGGCAGGTTCTAACAGGCCTTATTTCTTAAATCCCTTAAACAGGTCGCATCTAATAGTGCGTTTGTAATCCTTTAACAGGGAAGGCTCCTTATAGGGCACACTTCAGAAGAGTGCAAAATTTGTGAGGTTTCCTCACACCGTGGTTTTCTCCCGATTTGGGTTTCCACGTGATAAATCCGGTGTTGTTTATTGCTTGATTGTGTAATAGCTATTTCTGTGATAGAATCTATTCTGCTTAACAGTTTTAGTTACATTATATCAGATTTTGTTTTAGTGGGTGTTTATTCACCCCTCCCCTCTCAGCACTGGTTGGGACCATCAGATTTATCGTTGGAGACTCTTTGACTTCTGCCAACCTAACAGATAGCAGCTATTTCCAAATGACACAAATGTGGCAATATCATCACTGGAAGGAAAAATCATTTGAAACCTTCCAGAAGTGCCAATGCATGTTCTCAGACAATTGGAAAGAATTCGAAGAGAGGAACCATTTTAGGAAGATGTATTTAATTTATTTTTTTTAATGTATTTAAAGATTCAGTTACAAAAACTGAAAGGTCTATTGGGGAAATCTATAAATATGTAATCTAGTGGCATTAAGAAGGTCCATATTTTCTAATCCCACTTGTCCTTTGAGGCATGAGTGAGAATTGATCAAGAGTTGGCATCTACATTCAATTCTGAGAATAGGGGAGAGATAACAAAGATTTGCTTTTGGACATGTTCTATAGTACAGTGAGAGGGAGCCTTTCATCTCTCTGATTTTATCAAGGAACTAAAAGAGGAATTTATGAATCTTTGTGTCTGTTTATATTCCCTTTAAATTGTCATTTTCCTTTGTGTTTTGCAATCACTCCTTGATATTTATCATTTGTTACATTAGATCATGGGTGTGACTGGTATTTGATCTTTGAGTCTTAACTTGCTCATACTATTTAAAAGGAATTGTTGTGTATTTCCCGACTCATACTTGTGGGTGTGGGGCTAAATGATCTTTGAGTCATTAGTTTTCATTCCTTTATTTCTGAATCTCTATCCACATTCATACCATGGTGATGGGTGAGTGTTAGTTTAGCTTTCTTTCTTTCTGGATAAAAGCACACCCCCTTTTATTAGTTTTAGATCATATGAGGGAGTTGTACCTCTAAAATTCAAAGGAAAATTGCTAATTTAATAGCAATTTCTCCAACTGTTAGTTTCTTATTTGTCTTTCATCTTGGGCATAGTCATTTTCGCAATCAATTTGAAAAGACCAATCTGTCAACTAACAAAAGGCTATAAAGTTAAGGGTACCAATGAGTACCCAAGTTTGTAAACTCACAAAAGTGTTAGCAATTTAAAGATGTCAACAAGACCACAAGTTCATGAACTTGCTAAAGTGTTGATAAACTCCACATGATGAGGTGGCAACAGTTCACAAACTCACCAAAACGTAAACAAGCATCTAGAAATCTCAAGATCATCAACAAGTTCACTCAAGGTTCCAAGTTAAGTGGAGCCAAAGATTCAAACATCAATTAGTTTGTGAGTTAGCGAAACTGTTGAAATGCCACCCAGGTTAAAAATGTTCAAATTCAATGTTTCAAAAGGTTTCAAAACCTTATGAAATGTTGATAGAGTTCAGTGCAGCTCTAAAATGCCAACATTCTCACCCATTCACTCCTACTTGCTTCCCTACAAAATCCAAGATGCCATAACAACCAAAGTTAATTCTTGCAACTCCCAATCATATTGCTCACATAATAAGGCATCCTCACAATTCTGCAAGCTCAGACTTACCAAACATGCCTAAATAGACACCATTGATAATCAAAATGGCTACGATCAAAAAGAGGAGCACCTAACCTCCACACGCCTCGAGATATTGATGGATGCCTTTAAGGCAAGATTCTATGTACGAAGCAATAGGATTAGTGGTGCGTGCAAGCACGGGCAACCTCTGTAATTGCAATTGACTTGATTTCCCAAGGCTACTATGTGGTGTTGACCATTCCACTCTCCACATGACTAACAAGTGTCAAGGAGCTTCTAGGGTTTTGATTCCTACAAATCCAATTGCCATTAGAGAATCTTTTATAAATCACAAGGAGGTCCTTGTATTGTAAATGATTTCTCTAATCGAATGCCTCCACAACTCCATTTGTAAATCTTCGAGGGAATTCTATGCTTAGATCCTCTCTTGCCACATGTGCTAGTATGAATGTAATACGTATTTGATGAATGTCACAACATTTTGATTTGTTACAAGCTTTGGTCGTTTCCTTATCACATGTGGATTTCTACAATCTAGAGATGGATTACTAAGTATTTTCAATTATTTGATGTTATATCTATGGTGCATGTATATGCATACCTCATATTCTTTTGTGAATGTAAATGTTGTCTCTAATGGTATGTTGTGACTTTGTAACCCAATTCAATGGGCATTGTCTTAGATATAGCAATCCACCACATGCTTAAACTAAAAACATCATTCACTAGTAGATTAGGAGTAGGACTATACTTGCATGCACTTCATGATTCTACAATTTATCAAGGGAAACATGGATAGCTAGCCTAAAGGATTAAAGAGAATCTCGTTGTTATGCAACACTGTGCTTGTTGGCTTAATAGCAAATCTTATATGCCACAGGTTAGTCTTTGATTGAGTGACAGCCTTTGAGTATAAGCATACGTTGGGTACTATTACAACACTTTCAATTTGTTCATCTTGAGCCATGATTAATCTCATTGAGGATACCTCTGGGGAAGCCCCCCTTGGATCTAGATGAACTTGAAGTGAAGGAAAGATTACCCACTCTCAACAATTGGTCCAATGTTTCCCTACTTGGACATAAGCTAGGAAGTTTGTGTGCTAGGTCTAACACCCCTAACACTCAAAGAATAACCTAAATTTAAAGTTTTGGGAACTTTGAGCACCAACAAACCTTCTGTTGATTTTATGCTCATTGGAGATTCTCCTTAAGCGCTTTCAATATGTCGTGGCTTTGCTATATGAAGTCTCTTGCCCTTGGCACCTTGTTATCTGCATTCACCAAACCCAAAAAAGATAAAGCATCAAATCCATACAAATATTTGAGCAGAGCCTTACCCATCGACATGTTAAGTGTTGTAGCAATGCTCTCCAAGATAGAGTCATTTGATCCATGTTGATTTTTGTCCTACATATTTCCTCAATTACCCTTCAATCTGCTTGTTCACAATTTCTTTTACCCATCCTTTTGAGAATGATAGCTATTACTAGGAGTCAACTCTATGAAAGAGCTCCTACTATAAAACACTATGGGACCTATATGAAAATCCAAATGATCAAGCATCACCATGCCACCATTATGACTCATGATGTAATGCCCATAAAATCTCAACCCTGCACATGTCAAGTAAAACAACTCCTACCAAAAAGTGGTTTGGATCCTACTATCTCCATCATCCATATTTTTTTGCAATCCATATAAATTAATCACCTCTTGGAAAATAATTTGACCACCTAAGTTTCTACAACAAACAAATGTGCAAGATTAGTTAACTTGTTCACAACATAAATGCAAACTTTGGGAAATCTGTGAGAAGATTCGTAATTGTATCCCTCCACTTCTGACAAGGATTAGGCAAGAAACATGACAAACTCACACTGAGCTCTTTCCTTATTCAGTGATAAATGATGTGTTCTACCAAATACTTGAGGACATCCTCAATCTCTTGCAAGGCCAAAGGTTGCATTATGAAGAATCAAAAACCTTCAATTGAGCATTACAATAACCTTCTTGAATCTCAGATCATACAACTATACCGGAAGCCAAAACCTTCATATATTGGGGCAGGACAGATTGCATGGAGGCTGGAATGAGGTTGCAAACTCATAAATCATCTAAAACATCATCAAAATCTGTGGATGTATTGTAGCTTGAGTCGGATAAACACTATGAGTCAATACTAGTGAAGATATGTATATATATATTTAGTATATATGAGATGTATATATATACACTTAAATATATATATAAATATTATTATTATGTAAATATTAGAGAAATTAGTATAATATTTAAGAGATATTATATATATATGTATGTATATATATATATATATAATCATAATTGTCATTATATTAATTACATAATAATGAATAAACATGTCCCATGAAAGGACATGTCTCTTCTTGGCTCATTCTCAATATAAATGCAAGAGATTGTTGCATTTGGAAAATACATACAATCAGATAGTGCTATTACATTTGCAACGATCCTAAAAACCTTAACAAAATCATTGGTACAATCACTAGGATAATTGTTTTCAGTGGATTTAATAATTGAGACTTCTCACAAACAGCACAATGCAAGGAAAATCTTTTAAAATCTGCAGACGTATACCCATATATGACTGAAAACAGTAATCCAAAGTATGAAACCACAGAAACCAACAATATGAAGATGGTATGGTAGCCACAACACTACGAATCTTTTGCAGAAATTGGTAACACCAGAAATATGGAGGCTAGAAACAACCAATTAATGACTGAAATTCCTTCGATAGCAATAATAAACAACATATTTCTTGTAAAAATCTGTAACACTATTACTGGAAACACTTGTACAATTGTGAAATATGGTGGCTGGAAATGATGATAACAATAACCCCAAAGCTAGAATTGATGATGGGCACAGTCCCCAATATGTTTCCTCTATCACTACTCTTCCCCATTTTGACTTGGTGATCTCTTGCAAATATATCCAATTAGGAAGTTACTCCACCTGGTTTATGCTACGCCACTCTGATATTATTGTGAACACCTTCTTAAGACCTTTTTGTGGTGCCATAACTTCTTCAACAGGAAAGATATCACCATCATGTCTCTTCCCTAACTCTTGATGAAATTCTCAGTGACAACCTTGGAGATAGATCATCAAGCACCATACTATGAATCCAAAACAGGCTAAATACCATCATAAAAAGTGTCTCGACAATGGATGAAGTCGTAATTTGATGCTCCATCCTCTTAGCCATGGCGAATCTCAAAGCTCCAACTTCAATGCCTTGAAGCACTTCCTATTTCACTTTTGATTTGAATTTCATCTCCATAGTCCAATAGTTTAAGGTGAATTACCCGAGAGAATATAACCATTGCACATCCAAAACCATGGCACTCTCTCGTTAACCAATATAGAAATCATCAAACATTCAATGTCTTCCCAAGGTGATGATAGGCCGATATATGTTTTCAGCGCAAGCAATGGTGAAGCCATATGTAACATTGAATCATTCGAAGTATTTTGTATGTAGTCCCCTCTTAATGCCAAGTCCTCATCTATGAAGTTACGTTGGTTGGATACACTACAATTAATACTATAATATTTTTCCAATATAAAACCCCACAAACTTTGAATGGATGATACTTAGGTGCACCTAAAAGTGGGGCAAAGGTACCTTCTTGAACTTATTTGTTTCTCCCTGCTCTATCTCTTCAACTTCAGGTTTGGGATCTGTTGTGACATTTTCACACATCACCCTGTTGCAAATGGGGACCCCCTCTTTTTTTCCACACGCTAGCTTGGTTTGTTGTAGGAGCTTGTTAGTTGCCCTTAGCTTGGCAATATTTTGGTCTCTCTTAATCTCCTAAGCAATTGAGAATGCTCCTAGTGTTTTGTCAAGTCTGGGAGGGAACTTTGATCAAACTGTGAAAGAGGTATGGGGTTGAAGAAGTTGTGATTGCTAAAGTTGGGAATTGAGGGCGAAGCTGTGAAAATTTCACTAAATATAGAAGTTGTCAAAAATTAAAATGCTGTGAAATGTTGTCAAGGTTGCAAAATGTTGTTTAAATCTTGTCAGGGTAGGGAATGCAGGTCTTGAACGTGAAATTTGGAAAAAGCTAAATGGAATGAAAATTTGAGTCAAGTTGTTAGGTGAAGTTAAGAGAAAATTTCAAATCCTTAGTCAAAAATGTAAAAATTCAAGTAAGTTTCAAGTGGAAAGATGAGAAAACTTGTTCATTTCCAGCTCCACCTTGCAAATCATTTCCAGCTCCATCATTGAAACCCATCCTAGAGATGTAAGGGGAAAAGTGAAAAGATTCTAAGTAGTTTTAAAATTGAAAATGAAGATCTTTGCGATGGAGATGAAGCTTCTTGTTTGCAAGTTGAATTTCAAAAGATAAAAGTGAAAATCCTTGAGCAAAAAAGGAACTTTGAATGAAGTAAAAATACTTGGTTGAGAATACAATAATCTAGATGGATTCCAAGTGAAAAACAAAGGTTCTTAAGGATTTCCAACTTGCCTTCTCAAACCAACACTAGAAAAAAAGATGAAATTCAAGGTCTAATTTGCAAAAGGAAAAGAGAAATGAAGATGAATTTCAAGCTTCAAAATAGAAAATTTGGATTGCAAGTGAACATTTCCAGCTTCAATACTCAAATATGCCCTCAACTTGACATCTTTTCCAGCTTCAATGCCTATTTGCACCCACTTTGTGATTACATTCCAGCTATACCTTGAATATGCACCCACATGTCATGGAGAATTCTAGTTATTTTGTAAAAAGGGGCCCATCTTAGAAGGATTTCCAGCTTGCTTTAGGATTTCCACCCAAGCACATTTGCATTTCCAGCTTAGGTTCTGTATTGTGCCCAATTTGAAAAGAAAAAACAACAAGGTTGGCCTTCTTTGAGCTAGTTAAGACACAACCCTTCATTAGACACCTTGAACGCTATTTAAGTAGGTTGGAGAAGGTCATTTCAAGGCATCATTCAAACACAAATCCAAGGAATAAAATCAGAAATAAAGAGCAGGCTCGAGCAGCGGAAATCAAAATTTAAGAGCATTCAAGGGTGTAATGTCCCTGTTTTTAAGCACATGGGATTAGCTTATTTCTATGACCCTCATAAGCTAATCAAGATGTTGAAGGGGGTCGTGTGGCAGAGCTAGTGGTCAGTTTCCACTCTAGAGGTCTGTGATGTCAGGATTGCTCTTCGTTTGAGTTAGGTTGATAGACTTACTATTTATAGTAAGTGCTTATCGCGGGTGATTACCATGATTGCTATTTTTTTAGCGAGGCGCCTGTGCATTGGTATCAGTGGAATTGTGGATTCTTTTGCAGAGTTTCCAGCTTGAGGGACTTACTATTTTTAGTAAGTATATTTTGGGCGGTTGCTATTTTTGGCAATGCAGTGCAAGCATAGGGAGTTGAGTGACAAGAGCATTAATTAGAGTCTTTTAATGGAGCTTCATATTATAAGTTATTTATTAAGCTCATCTTAATAAATAACTTAATCTTTATGTTGTAATTTAATGGTGTGTCCTTGAAGCTTTTTAAGTGAAAAGTGTAAGCTTGAAGTTTTGAGCTTTGGTGTGTTGAAGAAGCCATTGTTTCAAAAGCTTTATAAAAGAGCCTTGAAGGATTTCAAAAGGGAATTATTATGTATATTTTGGTGAAATCGAATTTGAGAGAAGTTTTCGTCAAGGGTTTGAACATGAGAATGGGGAAACAATAAATTTCTTCAAGCTGCATCAACTCTGTGAATTGGATGAAATTGCCAATGAATAGTGTCTATTAATTCTTAATTTCGTTTGCAAAGGAAATTGAATTGGCTGGTTACAACGTCCAAAAGATTACATTCAGATCGCAGCAAATTGCATGCTGGCTGCGTGAATTTGAGGCTGCAGTGGCTATATACGTCAACAATTCTAAGTGCCATATTCAGCGTTTTTTCCATAGGGGTCTATGGCTGCTACACACAAGGCACGTATTTGCTGTTGGAGAGTCGCCTTGCATTGTTTCAACTCCATCAGCTGAAAATTGTGGGTCTCCAAGAGCTGCGGATTTTCTTTAAGGAATCGCATCAAGTTTGATATTGAATTTCCAGGTTCACAAGCAGTTTACTCTAAACCACTGCATATAAATTTGTTTGACAATAATGTTTCGAGGACCAATAACTAGTGTTTGGTTAATATTTAATTGCATTGCTTAGTCTATTCTCAAGCTTGTTAATTAATTTTTATATATGGTCAAAAAGTACAAAAAAATTGTATATGTTCAAAACAAAACAAAAACATTGCAAAAACAGACATACCAAAAAATAAGCTTTTTAGGCAAAGAGCCAGCCAGGCTCTTTACAAAGGACAAATTTTAAGGTGCAACAATCAGAATTAAGAGGTGAAATGTGAATTTCAATCAGAAAGTGGAAGCATTTTCCAAGCCCTAAATGCAGAAGTCAGATCATGAAGGGTGAAAATAATCAGATCTCCAGCAGAAGATGTGATTTAGAACATGGAGAAGGCAAAATAAAAAATCAGATGGAAACGAATTCAGACAGATTTGAAGTGTGAAGACAAGCAAATTCAAGGCAGATTGGTGCAAGTTTTCCAAGGAGGAATCAAAATTCAAGCATGAAAAGTCATTTCCAAGTTTTGCATTAAGGGATATAAAAGGATTTCCAAGTCAATTTACAATTTGTGAAGAGTAAAATCAATCCAAATCCCAACCCAAAGTTAATTCCTGTTGAAGAGTTTGTTTAATTATGAGAATATTTCTTAAGTTCTTGTACTTCGTATTTCATTCATAGCTTTAATCCAGGGGTTTCCTCTGCCTTTGCAGGAATTGAAGCATGGGATTTCCTCTCCTCTATGATGATCAAGCTCGAACAAGGGAAGTGGAAAACAATTTCCAGTTCAAGAAAAGACTTACAACATGAGGAGAGGACTTCAAGATCAATGAAGAGGATTCATCAACAAAGGCGAAGGAAGAGATCAACACATCAAGAAGGCAAGTTAGAAGATTCAAAGAAAATACAAGCACAAGAAGAAGATTTTTCTACAAATGAAGAATGCTATCACAATCTTGGATTTCCTTTGAAAGTCCAAGATCAACACGAAGGACCCAATTATTACAAGACAATGAAGTTGTCAAAACGAGCAATTTCAAGAACAACAAGGAGAAGATTTCCAAAATGATGAAGGATGAAGATGAAGAACGTTGATGAAGATGAAGCAATTTGGGAATATGAACCATCACAACCAATCAAAAGGCTTAAAGAAGTTGAGTGTCAAGATAGATTGCTACAGATGCAAAGACTTCTTTATGATGATGAAGTGGAATTAAAACCAAGATAACGAGACATACATGCTAAGGTGGCACCCACTCATCTTCAACAAATCATTTAATTCCAACTCGATATGTCCAAGTTCATCCAACCAAACTATTTCACAAGTAGACATGTGGAAAGCATTTAATGTAATACTACAATGAATTTTCTCATTGGTTGTATGTCCCCTTTCTAGAACTTATAGCATGATGATGTCATTAGCCTGTTTTCCCTTGGTCCTATAGGCTAACCAGTACATTTAAGTAACTTAGAGGCCATTTGACCTAGATAATTTCCGTTGCAAATCATTTTGGGGTATTTAGATGCAATTTTAGGCATACTTACTGTTTATGGCAAGTCATTCTAAGCATGATTGGGACCTCCAGTGGTAGTGACATGTCGATGGTAAATGTTAAATATTGACAGAAGATTTATTTATCAATAATATGATTTATTATGCATTAATAAAGTTAAATTTAGATATTTTACTTTATTAATGCTAAACTATAGTTATGTGGGAAATATTTAATTAAATGGTCCCCTTTATTTAATTACACATCGAAGACATGAGCTGTAAAAGGGTGTAATGTTTATTTATCCCACATTGACAAAGCGAGTGTATGAGCTCTTGTGAGAGCATTATAAAAGAGATTCAAGGGCTCTCTTTCAACATGCTTGGAAATATATGAAATTTATAAATTTGTCTGGAGAATTTATATTCCAGGGCTTGGAGGACGAAAACCCTCTTCACTATCATTCGCTTTGTTGTTGAGAGACACGGTCAGGAGGATTTGGTTGAGCTTAAAGAAAAATCTGATTACATTATTGAAGTTGTTCATTTCCATCTAAGAGGTTTAGATCATTCTATGTGATCGATTTGAGCTGTTGGAGGTTGAGTTCAAATTGCCAAGTGTTGCATATCAACTATTGTAAGCTGGCCGTACAAATTAAAGGGAAAAGAAAAGATTTAGGAGTTTGCTACAGTGACGTGCTACAATGATGTTGCTACAGTATCTTGCCATATTGATGAGCCGTACAAGATTTTCAGAGTTGCAACAGGTCTGACACAAGTTTTGTCAGTGAACTGATCACTTGAGGGGAGTTGCAACTAGGGTTTGAAGAACAAACATTGTTGTTGTTGTGATCATAGGCAATCTCATGTTTACGCTGCAACTTGGTATGTAGAAATTTGGTGTGACATTGTTTTTATAGAAAAAATATAATTTGCTGTCATAAAATCAGAGACACCAATTTGTTGTTTAAGTACATTGTCATTATAGAAAAATATCATTTGTTGTCTTAAAATCAGAGACACCAATTTTCTGTTGTAAACTTCAAATTATTAGCAATGAAAGAAAGTTAAGGTATGCATTGAAAACAATATTGTCTTTACATTGTGTTTTCGATTAAAGGCAAAATCAGGTTTTGAAGGGACCCGAAACCCTTTACAACATCAAAACAAAAAGATTTTCAATGAAGAACCCAACACGAAACTCTGTCAAAGAGCCAACAGACACCCAAAACCAGACAAACTAGAAAACCAGCGAAAACGAAAAGAAGACCAACAACAACAGACAAAAGGAAAAAACCAGGAACACTATGCAAGGTCCTTAAGGGTACCCGCCACCTCCTCTTCAAGCTCAGACATCTTCTGAGTTGCTTCCCTAAGAGCTAGAAGTTCTTTAGGAACCACAAAACCTTCTTTTTCATGCTAGCTATAGTCCTTTTCCCAGGGCCAACGCTCCGACCAGCAGCATCACCAAGATTAGAATCATGATTTGCAGCTGATTTCTCACAGGAAGAATCATCAAGCTTACCCACCAAAGAATTGAGATTATAAGCAGAGGCTTTTATGCTTTCATGGTTGTGGCGGAGGACATTCTTCAAAGTATTTTCCACTTTCTCCACCCCTTGCCAAATAATTATTTCTGGTGATTTGACACCCAAGTTGGCAAAGGCATCCGCCACCAAGTTGCCTTCTCTATACACATGTGAGATATAATGATAATCAAAAGAATTAATGATAGAGATGGCCTCCATAATGATGTGATTAATCAACCACGAAGTTTGAAATTTCCCTTTTGAACATTTAATGATGTTTGAGTCACCCTCGATCCGCAGATTCTTGTACTAGAGATCAGCTAATAATTTGAGAGATTGAAGGGCTCCCATGGCTTCCACAAAATGATTAGTTTGGATACCCAGAGGATAAGCAATGGCCCTAAGACAATTTCCATTGTGATTCCGCAAAATGCCACCACAACCAACCTGACCCGGGTTCCCCTTAGCCGCACTATCAAAGTTTACTTTAACCCAGCCCAACGGAGGAGAAAACCAGACAACATCTCTCTTACTCTTTTTAGAACATTTCCAGCCCTCAGATATCCACCCCTTAGAAATACTAAGATCAAAATCCTGAAAAGGTAAGAGATTTAGAATTCAGAAAGCACAAAAAGTTTTCCTTTAGACCTCTAAAACTTTTCTCAAAGACCACAAAAGAGGAGGAATAATTCTCCCTAAAGATATTGTCATTGCGTTCTTTCCAAATATTCCAAATAACATGGGGGGAAATCAGAATCCAGAAAGACTTGTCCAAAAAGATATCTGCAGAAGACCACTAAGTGAAGAAATCTTGCAAAGAACCAACAAAAATCCAGCAAAGATTCCATTTCTGAAGAAGCTTCATCCAGACCTCCCAAGAAAAAGAGCATTCAAACATGAGATGATAAACCATTTCTTCATTATCCTTGCACAAATAACATCTATTAGGCATTATAAAACCTCATTTACAAAGGTTTTCAACAGTTAAAATTTTATTTTGAAGAAAAAGCCAGTAGAAGATGTTAATCTTAGGAATCAAATGCTTAACCCAAGCGCGGGCCCAAAAAGAGGGTCTTTCATTAACAGGGATCAACAAAGCAAAACTTGAAGAAACAAAATACATTCCTGAAGTAGAAGCCGCCCACACCAAAGAGTCTTCTGAATCCATTCTAATTGACCAGGCCTAAAGAGAGCTCATAATAGGACCAAGAGAGATGTTGATCTAAGATAAGTTAATCCACTCCTAATTCTGCCAATAGTCACAAACCAAGGAACCATAGCACAGTTTACTCCTTTTAGCATATTGACTAAAAGGGAGAATATCACCCAAAGGTCTATCCATTAACCATCTATCCTCCCAAAACCGAATGCGGTTACCATTCCCCAAGATCCATCTACAACCCTTGACAGCCAAATCTTAAGCTTGTTGGACACAATTCCAAATAAAGGAGCCTTTAATAGGGACGGTGATTTCAAAAAAATCAGCTAAAGAGTTGCAGGAATAGAGGTATTTGAGCTTCCAAATTTTGTTCCATTCCTTCTCCTCTCCATAGGTTCTCCACACTTGTTTCGCTAACAGAGCTTTGTTCACAAATTTAATATACCTGACACCCTGGCCTCCCCATTTATTTGGCCTACACACACTCTCCCATGCAACCAAGGCCAATCTTTTATTCTCTTCAACTTCTGTCCAGAGAAAACATTTTCGGATCCTCCCTAAGATCTTTGCATATTTAGAGGGGATCTTAAAAAGATTCATTGCATAAATAGCTAGGTTGCATGGGTACTCGTACCCACACCCCTAGGACACATACCGAGTACTGGTACACGTACCCACATACCGGGTTCTCAATGAGTACTCAGTGGGTACTTGGTGAAGAGCATCATAGCTAACAAACTTGATTAAGATTTCTAATTTTTGTTTCAGTTTTTTGTTTGCCTATCAGCTTATCAGCTTGTTGTTTATCAAGATTAATCCAATATGTAATCAGTTTGAAACTTTGATGCAATACTAATTAATAGTAAACTTTATCACTATTCAAGTAAGAAGTTTATCATTTGCAATATGTTATTTTTATATGATTTATGATCTTCTTGTTCATGTTTAAAGTTTGTTTTCTCTGTTATGCATCTAAACATTTAACATATATAATATTACAAACATATTGCAAGTCCGAAACTGAGAACAATACATTACATCTGCAAACTTTATCTCTGTTCTTGTTTGAAAACCCAATGTCATGACTCATATTTTCAGACTTTCTATAAAATATTAAATTATATTAAATTAAAAAATTGATGTACCCAAGTACCCCCGTCCCCTATTTTGAAAAATAGTCATACCCGTACCCAAAGTACCCAAGTACCCCCGTCCTCGTGCAACCTTGATAAATAGGCAAGTTTTGAAGCGTAGCTTTCAAAAGTTGCACTTGGCCAACCTGGCTGAGGAGTGCTCCCTTCCACCCAGCAAGTTTTCAATTAAACCTATCAATAAGATCAATCCAGAAGGAATCGAGTTGTTTCAAGCCCAAAGGAAGACCAAGATAGGAGGAAGGGAATTCACCTATGGAACAACCAATGATTCTGGATATCTTCCTTTGCCTTTCTTCAGGAGTGTTATTGAAAAATAAAGAGCTTTTGTTCCAATTGATCAACTGACAAGTAGCCCATGTATAGGAATTGAGAGCTCCCTTTATATTCTTGGCTTCTTTGATTGAGGAGGACCCCATAAGAATGGTGTCATCAACAAAATTCTCATGAGAGCAGGTAAGGTCAGCAAATGAGGGCTTAATTCCTTGAATTTTACCATTAAGAACAAGCTTCTGAAAAAATCTCCCTAGACTCTCAACCATTATGGAAAACAAACAGGAGGAAATAGGATCTCCCTGCCTGAGACCACTAGTGGACTTAAAAAACTGAGACAAAGCCCCATTGACAATAACAGCAGCTGAGGAAGTAGATATTGATTGCAAAATAAGCTGGATAAACCTGTCACCAAAGCCAAAGGCTTTTAACACCCTGCAGAGAAAATTCCAATCAACCCTATCATAGGCTTTGGAGAGGTCCAGCTTGAGGAAGAAGCCTTGACTTTTAGAGCTATCTAGAGAGTGGATAGTTTCATGGACCTTAATGATAGAGTCCAGAATTTGCCTTCCAGGAACGAAACCATTTTGCTAGGGAGAAATTATTGCAGGAAGAATAGCCAGCAACCTAGAAGTAAGCACGTTAGAGAAGATCTTGTAGACCGAGTTATAGAGACTAGTTGGCCTGAAACAATCCATTGTGTCTACTCCTGGTTTTTTAGGGATAAGCACCAGAAAGGTAGCATTGAGTTCCTTCAAAAGAGACCTAGAACCAAAGAATTCTTTAACAACATGAGAGATATCTTTTTCAACTATATTCCAAAATTTCTGCAAAAAGAACATCGGGAAACCATTTGGTCCTAGGGATTTCTCCCCTTCAAAAGAAAAAACCGCAATTTTAATTTCTTTCAAAGAAGGGATGGCAGTCAAAAATTTATTTTGCTCCTCCGTCATAATAGAGGGGATGGATGAAAACAAACTCTCTTGCTCCGCCAAATCAAGATTTTGATCAGAGGAAAGAAGAGAAGAAAAGAAACTAACCATTTTAGATCCGATATCCTTATCATTTTCTAATCTCCCATTATCAGTCTGAATATGAGATATTCTGCTAGTAGCATGGTTTTTCAAAGCAGTCATATGAAAAAACCTTGTGTTTCTGTCTCCTTGTTGAACCCAGAGAGATCTGGATCTCTTCCTCCAAAATATCTCTTCCTTAGATATGATGTCATGATACTCCACCAGAATTTCGTTTTCTCTTTTCAAAAAATCTTGCAAGTAGCCTTCCTGTTGGATTCTATCCTGAACTTCTTGTAATTCCAGCTTAGTTACATTCTTTTTTTGAAAAATGTCACCAAATACTTCCTTATTCCAAGTCTTAATTCTATCCTTTATAAGTCTTAGTTTTTTAGCTACTCTAAACATTGCAGTTCCATCAATATTAACATTCCACCATTCCTTAATTCTTTCTTCCAAATGAGGATGCGTTAGCCACATCTTTTCAAATCGAAAAGGATAGTCTCTCTTCACAGAAACAGGATCAGCCACTAAAGAAATGAGGAAGTGATCTGAGCCAATTCTAGCAAAGGAGGTAAGAGAGCAAAAATACCAATTCAACCAATTGCTAGAAATTAAGGCTCGTTCAAGACGAACTTGAATCAACTCATTACCAACCCTTCTATTTGATCAAGTATAGTTAATACCTTGCAGATCCACATCCATTAGAGCTTGTTGACTGATAAAATTCATTAAGTCCAGTCTACCATCAAGTTGGGATTGAGAGCCCCCAAACTTCTCATTATTTCTTAGAGGGGAATTAAAGTGTTCAATGACTATCCATTCATAATCCAAGAACAACTTTTTGCAGTCCGCCAGTTTGTTCCAATACTTAGCTCTATTAGATTTAGTATTAGGAGCATAGATGTTAGATAAGACCCAGGAAAAATCATCTCTAATATGATGAAATTTAATATTTACCAAGTTAGAGTCAGAAAGCAAAAGATCTCCTTTTTTGATTCCAAAAGACAACATTTCCCCCAGAAGCACCATCAGAATTGCTTCCCACCACTCCACAATTTTTAAGAGTTTGATCTTGTCTTTACATTGTGTTCTATCCATTGGTGATAAAATATTGTTTACTTCGTTCAAACATATACATATTCACATAAACTGAAATATCAGAAGTTAGAAGAGAAACAAAAAAAAACATTGACAATAAGGGCAGACCTTTACAGTGGTATCAGAGCAGTGTATCCTGCCATCATGGTGGGTACAAAATGATTGGGTAGTGATATGACTTGGAGTATGCAACAGTGGACTTATCATTATACTTCATGTAGAAATGGGACAAGGTTAGAAGGACAAGAGGATCTAGAAGAGCACTTAGATCAAGTGAGCAGGACACAGGCAATATGAGTGAAAGAAGGGATTTAGGTGAGGACAGGTTGTTCAATATGTTGGAGGCTTTGCAACAAGGACAGCGACAGGCAGAACAACAAATTCAAAAACAGAATCAACGCATGGACCTTATGATGCAGATGATGGCTAGACAGATGGGTATTGATGTAAATGTCGAGAATAATGGTGGAGGAAACAACAGTGGAAATAATGGTGGTAATAATAGTGGGAATAGTGGACAGAAAGGTGGCAATGGAAGTAGACAGGTAGCTGATAACTTTGGTCATGCAGCTAGACCAGCGAGGACAATGAGCTTGAGGCCACTTATACCCACTTTTCCATCTAGGGCTCTGGCACAATTGGAGAATGGGCCGCAGATTACAGAATTACAGGAGCAATTTCGACGAGATTGTGAGAATGGAGGTGAAGAATTTCAGGCAGCCATCTCTTTCAAGGAATATATGGATGTTAGATTGAAGCATTTGCCTTGTACTGGTGGTAGGGCACAGCATAATGACTTGCAGAAGAAGGTGAGCAAGCTTACATTACCCTACTTTGATGGATCTGGGAAGACCACTGCTAAAGCATGGGTACAGAAGGTAGACACTTATTTCTAGTTAAACCCAATGCCAGAGGAAGAAGCCATTAAATTTGTGGCACTATATTTGGATGGTTTGGCACATGAATGATGGCATCACAGCATGGTCACCATGGGGCATAATCAAATCACTTCATATGTGGAGTTTCCCAAGAGTTTGATTGAGAGATTTGATAAGAAGGATCCAAAGTTACATTTCAAGGAGTTAGCTCGGGTTAGACAATGGGGTTCGGTTGAAACATTTATAGAGGAGTTTCAAAGGCTTTCGGTTTTAGTGACTAATATCTCACAGAGAAGGCTATATTGGTTTTGTTCATGGATGGTTTAGCATATCCTTTGAAGGGATGGTCAACCCTTCCACATTGCAAAAAGCCTACAAGATAGTAAGGGATGTGGAACTCGCATCATCAAATAATAAGTTTCAGTCCAAGGGTTTTCCATCAAAGAAGAATAAAGACAAGAAACATTTCCAAAAGGATTCTCATCAGCAAAAGAAAGATCCAGACTGTTTGGACAGCAAGCAGTTGAATGATCTCAGGATGAGAGAACTATGATTCCATTGCACAGAGCCGTGGGATCCTTCACATAAGTGCTCTGTCAAAGCAAAGGCAACACAAATTGAATATTTTTCTGCTGAGGAACCAACATCAAAGAAATCAGAACAGTAGTCTGATTCAGAGAGCAACGATGAAGAAAATACTTCAAAAAGGGAATTTGGTGACGATAAGACTATTGCACGTCTTATAGGTACTGAGCAAGGAACAACCTTCAAGGTGAGAGGTGTGATACAGGGGCAGCGAGTTGTTTCATTGATAGACATGGGAGCCACTCACAATTTCATCTCTAAAAGTTTTGTCAAGAAGAGGAGACTATAGACAGAAGTACATGAGGGGTTCAAGGTGATAGTGGTCAACAGGCACAAGTTTCAGAGTGCTTGTATGATTCCTAACCTTCACATGCAGATGAGTGAGTATGAGATGGTAGGTAATTTTTATGTGGTAGAGATGGGGGATTATGGTGTCATTCTTGGTATGACTTGCATGAAGTCTTTAGTTAAGTTCACCTTTAATCTGGAAAATCAGAGTTGAGGTTTGAACATCAAGGAAAGAAAGTAGTTCTCGGAGGATTATCAAATGGAAGACTCGAAGTTGTTTTGCTACGGAGGATGGAGCAGCTATTCAAACATGATGAGGTGGAATGGGCGGCAAAGTGTCTTGTTATGCCTACAATTTCTAAGTAGTAGATTAAGAGCTACCATCTAGATATACAAGAGGTGATCTCATGGCATACTAAGGTATTTGAAAGCATCCCTTATGGAGTTCCTCCAGAGAGGGGAATTGAGCATGTGATTAAGTTAGAAGAGGGGGCGAAACCAATGATCACCACTCCATACAGGCATCCAAAGAAGCACAAGGATGAGATTGAGAAAGCCATTAAGTAGTTGTTGGAGATGAGACATATTAGGCCCAACAAGAGTCCCTTTGCACCAGCAATAGTTTTGGTGAATAAAAAAGATGGAACTATGAGGATGTGCATCGACTACAAGACATTGAACAAGAACTATCAAGAACAAGTACCCCATACCGTGGATAGATGAGCTTATTGATGAGTTGCATGGAGCCTATTATTTCACCAAGATTGATTTACGGTCAGGTTACCACCAGATCAGGATGAGAGCCAAAGACATAGAGAAGACAGCTTTCAGATGCCATTACGGCCACTTTGAGTTTTTGGTAATGTCATTTGAATTTACCAACGCTACTGCCACATTTCAAAATTGTATGAATCAAGTGTTCAAGAGGCAATTGTGGAAGTTTGTATTAGTCTTCTTTGATGATATCCTAATTTTTAGCAAGACCTGGGAGGAGCACTTGCGACATTTGTAGAAGGTCCTAAGTATACTAAAGAATGAGTCACTATTTGCCAAGTAATCAAAATGTGAGTTCAACAGGACAAGACTCTTATACCTTGGACATATCATTATTGCGAATGGAATGAGGGTGGATCCAGAGAAGATTAGAGCCATCATTGAATGGCCAACTCCAACTAACCTCACACAGCTAAAGAGGTTCCTTGGATTGTGTGGCTTCTACAAGAGGTTCATATAGAGGTTTTCCCAAACAGCAGCTCCGTTGACAGATTTCACGAAGAAGGGAGCCTTTGAGTGGTCACAGACAGCACAACAATGTTTTGAACATTTCAAACAAGTGATGTCATCTTGCCCAATGTTAGGTCTTCTTGATTTCACCAAACCATTTGAGCTACAGTGTGATGCTTTGGGAGATGAGATTGGTGCAGTTCTGATGCAAGAAAAACACCCCATAGCATATGCAAGCAAGAAGTTGAGAGGGGTGGAGAAGAGCTATTCTATCTATGATTGGGAGACATTTTAGGTGTTATCTGGTAGGAAGCAGATTTGTGATTAAAACAGATCATAACAGCATTAAGTATTTCATGAGCCAAAGGGATCTCAATGATAGGCAGCAAAAATAGATCACTAAATTGCAGGCTTATGACTATTGAATATGTCAAAGGGAAGAAAAATGTAGTGACAAATGCACTCTCACAAAGGCCACATATATGCTCTTTAGTGGAGATATCAGTTGATTGGAAGGAAAGAATTGCAGCAAAATATGTCAAGGATTCATGGGCAGCGGGTTTGATTGAGGGCATAGTTCACGATGACAGGCATACAGTGATTGTTGACCTCATATTCTATAAGGAAAGAATCTACTTAGTGCCTTCTTCCCACTTCCAGGAAGAGATTTTGAGGACATTCTATGATGCTTCATTGGCTGGTCACCCAGGATTCTTCAAGACATATAGGAAGATCTAGGAGAGGTTCACATGGAATGGACTTGAGAATGAAGTTTAGATGCATGTTAGGGAATGTCCAATATGCTAGCAGAATAAGAATGGGCATACATATCTAGTTGGTTTACTTCAGCCCTTACCTATTCCAAATCAAAATGGGAGAGTATATAGATGGACTTCATTACAAAATTTCCCAGGGTGTAGGGTAAGGACTGCATAAATGTGGTGGTCAATAGATTGAAAAAATTTGCACATTTCTTTGCTATCACAGCCACCTACACAGCAGCCCAAGTGGCTGACTTGTTCTTCAAGGAGGTGTACAAGTTACATGGACTGCCCAGGAACATCGTGAGTGACAGGGACAGAAAGTTCTTGGGTCTATTCTGGTAGGAACTTTTCAAATTGAGTGGTAGGAAGCTCACTCCCAGTACTGGCTATCACCTGCAGACCAATGGCTAGACAAAGATAGTGAACAACTAGGTAGAGGGTTATCTGTGGAATTATGTGTCAAGACAATAGAAGGCTTAGATTAGATTGTTACATTTGGGTAAGTATTGCTACAATACCACCTACCACATGACTATCAAGATGACTCCATTTATGGCACTGTATGGGTATGAAGCCCCAAACTTCACAGATTTACTCTTTGGGGACAGTAGGGTGCCCAAGGCAAAAGATTTGATGCAGAAGAGTCAAGACATCGTAAGGGCATTGAAGGAGAACATCTAACAGACGTAGAACCAGCAGAAGTTATATATTGATCAGCATAGGGTTGAGCATAGCTTTGAGATTGGTGGTATGGTTTATCTGAGACTCCAGCCTTACAGACAGTCTTCTCTGAAGAAGAGAGATCCTAAGAAACTCAAGTCACAATTTTATGGTCCATTCAGAGCCACGCAACGCATTGGGGAGGTGGCCTACAAGCTAGAGTTGTCAGCCGGCAGTAAGGTGCATAATGTATTTCATGTCTAGACTCAAAAAAACTTTAGGCCATAATGTAGTACCATCAGCAGAGTTTCCACCCCTAAATGAGGAGGAGAAACTGATATTAGTTCAAAAGACTATCATTGATACCAAGGAGAGGACACTTCGGAAAAAGAGCAATCAAGGAATATTTGGTTTAGTGGAAGAACCTGCTAGTTGAGGATGCCACCTAGGAGAATGATTAGATCTTGCAACATCTTGAGATGAAATTGCTTGAGGACACAATTTTGGGAAGGGCGGACTGTAATGTCCCCTTTCTAGCACTTATAACATGATGATGTCATCAGCCTATTTTCCCTTGGTCCCGTAGGCTAACCAAGACATTTAAGGGACTTAGAGGCCATTTGACCTTGACAGTTTTAATTGCAAATCATTCCAAGGTGTTTAGAGGCAGTTTCGGGCATACTTACTACATATAGTAAGTCATTCTGGGCATGATTGAAACCTTCAGTAGCAGTGACATATCGATGGTAAATGTTTAATATTGACAGAAGATTTATTTATCATTGATATGATTTATTATGCATTAATAAAGTTAGTAATAAAGTTAAATTTAAATATTTAACTTTATTAATGCTAAACTATAGTTATGTGGGAACTATTTAATTAAATGGTCCCCTTTATTTTATAACACATCGGAGACATAAGTTGTAAAAGTGTGTAATGTTTATTCATCCTACATTGGCAAAGCGAGTGTATGAGCTCTTGCGAGAGTGTTATGAAAGAGATTCAAGAGCTCTCTTTCAACATACTTGGAAATTTATGAATTTGTCTGGAGAATTTATATTCTTGGGCTTGGAGGACGAAAACCCTCTTCGCTATCATTCTCTTCGTTGTTGAGAGACACAGTCAAGAGGATTTGGTTGAGCTTAAAGGTAAAATCTGATTACATTATTGAAGTTGTTCATTTCCATATAAGAAGTTTAGATCATTCTAGGTGATCGATTTGAGCTGCTGGAGGCTGTAAGCTGGCCGTACAAATTAAAGGGAAAAAAAAGATTTAAGAGTTTGCTACAGTACCACTGCTACAATGATGTGCTACAGTGATGCTACTATAGTAACTTTCCATATTGATGAGTCGTACAAGCTTTTCAGAGTTGCAATAGGTCTGATATGAGTTCTGTTAGTGAACTCATCACTTTAGAGGAGCTGCGACTTGGGTTTAAACTTCAAAGAAATAACATTGCTGCTGCTGTGAATAGAAAGCAATCTCATGTTTACGCTGCAACTTGGTATGTAGAAATTTGATGTGACATTGTCATTATAGAAAAAATATCATTTTCTGTCATAAAATCAGAGACATCAATTTGTTGTTGAAGTACATTGTCATTATAGAAAAATACCATTTGCTGTCATAAAATCATAGACACCAATTTGCTGTTGTAAACTTCAGATTATTAGCAATGAAAGATAGTATACGTATACTTTGAAAATAATATTGTCTTTACATTGTGTTCTATCCATTGGTGATATGTCAATGCTGTTTACTTTGTTCAAACATATACATATTCACATAAACTGAAATATTAGAAGTTAGAAGAGAAACAAAAAAAAACATTGGCAATAAGGGCAGACCTTTACATTGGCTCATCCTTGAAAGGATATGTACCTAAAGATTTGTAATCATCTCATTCAATGACATTAAATGTTTGTAAGCAGTGGTTGTGATTAACCCTAATTAGGGTTTGCTTAGAAACATCTCTGAAACACCAACAAAACAGTTCTATATTGGTCAGGTTATCTACGAATCTCATTGTAACATTATTATGAGAATGTATTCATTTGCGAGGATGCTTGGGCCTTGAATGCAAGAATGTACAAAATTATTGGCAATAAGTTCATCGTTTCCCTAAAGAAGCTATAATAAAGGTGCTGATGTATCCAATCTAGTACCACTGTGATTAATGAAATTCTTCGACAGGTATTCAAGAGTCTCTATGGTCATAGAACCCAAAACATACACACGGCACATCATGCTAACCATATTCGGAGGATTTCTCTATACATAAGACCTTAAACCCTACAGCATAACTCTCTCTCCAGACCTTTTTTTTAAGGTTTTTATCCACTCCACTCAAGTGATGGACATGCATATACAGCAGTCAAATGTAATGAAATCAATATACAGTGGTCACATTGTTCGTACATTGTTTTGACATTAGGGGCGGATTCATCTGTGTATTCTTGTTTCTCCCTACCAATTATCCTCTCCAAATCTATTTTCTCCTAGCCGAGCATTGGCAACAGAAGTGTTCAAAACACTCTCTGTCATAGGTTGCATATCACTCCAAGCAAAACACATACCCCTTACCAAATCAACCTTTCTTATTCAAACGAATAAAAATTTTGACAAGGACTGACTTCTAAGTTCTAATCCACTGTTCTAGCATGAGTCAATGTCAATGCCTAAAAGAGAACTTCAGTATTAAGTTGTGATTAGCAAATAACAGCATATGCTAAAAGAGTACATTCATGTGAGCCTGAATAATATATAAGGAGGGAGTAAAGAGTAAATAAATTACCAGGCGAATCCACCAATACACAAATGTTGATAGCTTGACTCCCTTAGTGTAATCAAACTTTTTAAGGCCACGGACAAGTCCTCTCACACCTTCCTGAAAAACAAGACATGGAGATAGAATGTTTAACTAATTACTGCCAAAATAAAATTGTTTGCAATGACTTTTGGAATTTACTATATTCATTTTGAGATCCTTTGAAATGGTTGAATGTCAGTACCTGAGTCAATTCTTTGATATCAATACCCATGTTTTTGTACTTGTTTGCAACTGAAATCACCAGAGGGGTGTTAGCCCTCACCAATTTATCTATTGCCTTTGCTGATTCATAGAGACTTGCATAGAGCTCTTTTGGAGAGAGATTTGTATAAGTAGCCCATTGCATATAAGAGGGTTCATGTCCTAGTTTTCCCTGCAACCTGAAAATAATCAGCTCTTAGCCCAATCAATAATCCTTACACAGGGCTTCTATTTGAACATTTCTTTGTATTGTCTCTGTACTTTTGCCCATGACTTATCAGGAAGATTCTATGAATATTTTTACTGAAATGAAATCCAGTTAATGTTATAACATCCTAATTCTTGTTGTCGGTTTGGTAAATCAAAGCAATGACATTTCTAATTATGAAAAATTTTATTCAAATCCAATTAACCTTCTATATTGTGGGATATGTAACCATTCCAAGCTGGAAGGTATCTGAATCCAAAATAAACAAGGATGTAGATCTGAAACTGACGAATTTTATTTGTTTTCTGTTTAAAAATGAGGCTTACACTTTTACATATAGACAAAATACATCGCAGGGGAAATTAGAATGCAAATTTAGAAGGTGTCCAATGCTTTAGGAACCTAGACATATTCTTGCTTCTGTAAAAATATTTTAACAGCCATTCGTAACAAGCAGAGCAGAATACTCTGAGAAAGAGAATCAAAGGCTCCAAAGCAACACTACATTCTTGAAAGATTCAACTCGCAGGATACATGATTGAGATGGGAATTCAACAATGACCTAGAATCAGTTCTGCTCTGCATATCATTGATTTTGAGTCTTGGCATCATGTTTTCAGCTTATGAGTGCAGAACAATGTTACTATGATATTAAAAATGTAAATTAAACATTGAAAAACTGCACCTCTTTTTGTAGTCCTCCAATAGAACTCCAACTCTAATTTTCTTGGCGAGGTAAACGATATGTTCCTGACTAAGCAATTCTTCATTATGACAGTCATTCATATATTCTGACATGTGATGTTGTAAACCATGTGCTTCAACACAGGCAGATTGCCTCCATCTATTTGGCACTGGGTACATCTTTCTATCTTCAGATTTCTGTCTAGACATACTGAGTCGGCGGCGTCGAGCAGAAGGGTTCCCCGAACGAATAACTTGAAAGGGTTCAAGAGAGTTTCCAGGACTTATTCCAGCTATTTCAACAATGCATTGAGGATTTTCTACCTTACACGGTGCTTGCACTGTTTGCAATGCAGTATAGATCTTAGGCCTCTGGGCACGGATCGTATGTTTTTGAAAAATGAAGCTAATCTTTGAATTTGGATCAATAAAATTGGATAAACACATAGCTGTAGTGGCTGCCATTGGTTGTTCCTCGCCTTTTGTTTCACTCCTCGTAGCAAATGGATAATATAAGCTGCGAATCACGAGTTTCGCTGTCAAACTCTCTAGTTGAAAAAAAAAATCCTTTCGTAAACCAATTCAATTTATCGCTTTCAGAGTGATCTTAAGAAATTGAAGCATAATGCTGAAATAAACACAATTTCTTACGGGGACGGAGATGGGGTGCACTGTAACATCCAATTTTATCACAAAACTACACAGTTAAATCCTGATAGCAATATCACAATCCAATTTTATTTCAAGTCTCAACAAAAACTAATACAATTTTGAACTTCATCGGAATCGAACATCCTCCGGTGAAACTCAGAGACATGACAAAATCAAAATTGGACATTTGAATTTTAACGGACTAAAATTCGAAATTTGAAGAAGAAAAACAACGTTTTACCCGTCATAGCTAAGCATTTTCAGAAACCAAATTCACTTCCTGGCTGATTCCAATAATGTAACAGGGTAATTAATGGAGTTAGCATTTAGTGGGCATACCTGTCATCAATGTATTCGATTTTACAGCATGAAAAGCTAGCCAAAATGAGGGGCTGTGGAGCGCGTTTGAATGTTAATCGCTGGGAATCATGTGTGCTGATGGCATGAATGAGACAAATTTCATGCCAATTTGGGGTAGCAGCGTAACCACTTCTGGCATGCTGATGAGCGTCGAAATCAAATTTTATGCAGCGCATTCACGTACAACGGTGAAAAGGGCGGCAATTCTTAAAACCATTGCTCATCGTTGACGTCTCCGTCTAATCTGTTTTATTTCTTTGGTGGTGCGTGTTAGGTGAACTCCTCTTTACCTCCCCCCGAACGGCCATCACCACCCTTTTTATGACATTAGTTGGACTTTCTTAATGTCCTATATACTATTCGGATTCAAAATAATTGGAAGGTTTGAATGAGCTGTTTGGGTAGGTAAGGCTTTAAGTAAGGCTTTATACACCTTTGTTTTTTTTTTAAGATTTATAATAGGAGGGTTGACAATGAAAGGAATTTGAAAATGTGTTAGTGATGTGTTTCGTAGTCTTTTTAATCATTTGGTTGTGTGGATGTCATTAAGATTTCTTCGTTCATTCATTCATTAACAAAGGGTAGTTTGGCAAATGTTTGGTTGCAAGCATGGGGTTGGTTATTTCTCCACACACAACACTACTTGAAAATGTGTTATTGTTGTGTTTCTTGATCTTTTATATTGCTTGGTCTTGTGGACGATATTAAAATTCCTTATATAGTGTCATAAATTTTAATCTTTCAAATTAATGAGTCCAATTTCACACTCTCCTAGCACTCATTTTAACTTTATTATCCTCTAAGTACTTTTGGGATCACTTTTGTATTTTAATCAAGAATATAAGTAATGTCCTATTTTAAATCTAAGTCATGTCATGTTTTAAGTCTCAATGTACACTCCTCTTTGGCCCTTACTTTAAGCATGATCTATATCTTATATCATCTTATGCTTATATGGATTCTATCCTATTGTTAAGTTCAATGCAATTAAGGCTTCACTTAGATTTTGTCAAACACCAATATAGATTTTGTATCTGATAACTAGGCCCTGATATCTTTTCATCCTCAAAATTTGAGTCAATTTAATGCAGACTAATTTGCTAACACAGTTAGTCTAGGCACCTTTCCCTAGCTAAATTTAAGGATGGATAACATAGAGGCCTTGGGATTCCCAAATCTAGCCTTGGAATTGGGATATGACCATTGGAAGTTGGTCTTAATGCAAAAATACCTTGAGGACCTATATAAAGCACCTCCTCTAATTCATTTTGTTCCACATGCACAATACCTCTACAATGTCATCTCAGGAACAAGTATTTCTCAAGAGCATATCTAATTCAAGGAGTGTCAAAGCTACAATAAGGCATCTTCAATTATGAGTTTATGGTGGATTTTGTGATGATTCATTGTGTTCTTGCATCAACATTTGGAGGACTTATTCTAAGAGCATTGCATCATCAATCAAGGGTATAATCATTTCAATTCAAGTATTTACTTTAAATTTGAGATTTCATTTTCATGGCATCATTATTATTGGGTTGATTCCAAACCCAGGGCTTGACTAAGGTAAGTCCATATACAACACAAACACCATTTCCTCTCTCATGTGCAAGTTCATATACAAGTGACTGGTAAAGATTTGTGGATCTTTGAAGTTGCAAGGTCAAGGCACAATAGATTTCTAAAGTTTACTACACCAAGACACTAATGATTGTTGGCATATATTACATTGCAGTTATTGAAACTACTAAAGTTGTCTTGTATATAAATTTGTGCTCTCCTAATCGAATAAATATGAAATATTCTCATTCTCTCTCACATTTCGTATTAGAGCACATCGTTATTGTGCCTGAGTTCAATAACATTGGGGCAGATCATTACTTGATTAGAGAATAGCATAGTAAAAATTGTAGATTGAGTTTGAAAGGATGTAGAACCCAAGTTGAAGATGCATTTCCAAAATGTAGATTTGTTCCAAGTAATTTTCAGCATTAGCAAAGTGAAAAGATCCTAATGTGTCCTCTTGAATTAGTGAATTATCTCAACTTTCCCTCTTTCACTTGTACTTGAAACATATTTTGTAGGTCATCCTTATGATTATGATTTGGTGTAACAACAACAAAAATATCAACAATTGATTGCTTCTTATATTTCCTCAACTTATGATTTTGCATTTTTTCTTATCTCTTCTTTGCCTTAGATGTCTAGGAAAGGCAATTATTAATATGAGCATTTGTATTTGTTATTACGGATAAAGTGAATGTCTTGCAAATGGGATAGATTCTAACTGCAAACCATCATCATTGCTAATGTTAGAAAGACTTTGCATAACAAACTTGATTCTAATTGCTTGAGAATTCATATTTTCAATATTACTTCTCTCAGAATGCTTCAATATGGATCCTCCTAGTACCTAATCATGTGCTACTTCTTTGGCCTTTTTTATTTCCTAATAGATACTTACATCCATAAATGGTTGGTGGTTGCTTTCCATCAAATCAAATCTAAAACTTCAACCCATGCTTTTTTTAGGGAATCTTTACACATAGTATATGGCCTCACATCCTAGTTTTTTTATTGTTGTATCATAGTCTTATGTTGTTCTCTTTTATGTGTTCATGTCAGCTGCCCTTCTCCAAGAGACTGCAAAGTACACTCTAAGGTTCCAATATTTGAAGACTCTGCTTTGAAAATTGGTTGTCCAAATGAACTCAGAGCATGTGAGAATAGTGTAAAAGCTATAAATGCTACCATTAGTGGCTTAAGTGATTCAGAGTTGTTGAAGGTCATGAATTGCAACACTATAAATTGGGAAAAACTGAGCAATCTATATGAAGGAGATAAGAAGACCAAACAAGTCAAGTTATAAATTGTGAAGAACAAATTAGTAACTTTAAGGATGTCTAAAGATGAAAACATTAGAAGTTACATGTATTGAGTAAATGATGTTGTAAGTGCAATTAGAGGCATTGGTAGAACCATGGAAGATAATGAAGTCTTGAGGAAAGTAATGAGAACCATGACTAAAGTCAACAATAAAGTTATATGCTATTGAAGAAGATCATGACATGGATATATACACTTTGGATCATCTTTTTGGATGAATCTCTTCTTTTAGATTGTATAATTTGAAGATAGTCAACATGCAAAATACGATGCTACATTTAAGGCTACAAAGAAGATTGAAGATTGTATCAGCCTAAATTGTAAGCACCTATAATTAGATGCTCAATTAGCCCCTATTTTTGTATTCTCAATATTTCATGTCCATTATGCTTGATCTAGCTACCCATCGCTTGTATTCTTGGCTTTCTTTCCTTCTTCTCAACTCCCAAATTTAATTTGAGCCTTTTTTAGTGGGAAGAGGACACTTTGGGTGTCCTCTTCCCTAATGTTTTCCCTAAATTTTGAATTGGGGTACCGTATTGTAGATTTATTGGGATTTCTAAAGTTGCATCAACCTCCTTCAAGTTTTGAGCTCTGAACTATTTTGAGGGGCATAAAAGAAACTTGTCCCTTCTCATTTTGAGAACCAAGATCAATATTTCAAGTTCTCTCTTGAAATTTCACATCCAAGCATTCAAAATCAGGTTGTCAAGCATTCTTCAATCATTCCAAACATCTTTTAAGTAACTCTCTCATGATAGCCAAGTAGAGGAGACATCAATCAAGAAAGAAGATCATTTGTCCATCTACATGCATTCAACCATCCATTCTTCAAGACAAGAGTCTATCAAGCATAACAACATTGAAGATATTTGAGGATTATTCATATATCTATGCAATTGTGAAAGGTGTCCTTGATTCTTCTTTATATTCCAATATTCCACATCAACATACAATTACATTCAAGAAACATACTAGTATCTTCATAGACATCATGATCTCAATATTAGTTTATGGAGGTACATATATTTACAAGGTAGATCTAATATTTACCCTTACATTTACATGCTTTTTCTTTCATGCAATTTAATTTATATTTGAAGGTTGATTCATCAACTTAGGCTTGACCAAGGCAAACCCCTTTCAACCCAACATTTTTCTCATTTTGATGTGTGTAGGAACAAGTGGCGAACACATTATTTTGGATCTAAAAAGTACAAGATTTGACGAATAGTTTGCAATTGAGTTCAATCAAAAGTGTTGGGAATAAGATGTCTTGATCACCCTCTTCTCGAGAACAAGACACCCCAGGAAACCTCTTCCCTATAGAATGGCTTGAAACTGAAATCATAGATCACTGGTGCTATCTAGTTGTTTTTTTTGTACCTGTAAGTGGCTATCTATTTTCTGTCAGTCTGCATGTATTTTGAATGTTGTCATTTTTCCTATTTTTTCTTCTATCTTACATTATTCAATTACATCTCCCTAGTCAATTCTCACTTTTCTACACAAAAATGAAGAATCATTGCACTCTCTCAACGCTTAAGTCCTATTTGGCCCTTAGGTCATCTTCCTTCTGATTGTGCAATAGGAAATAATATCAATCTCCCTTGCACCCCTTTTCTTGTTGTACATTTTGGTGAGCCTGACTTATAACATTTTCATTCTTATTTTGGTTAGATTTCGAATATTGATTTTTAGATGTGCTATTCATTAGGTTTTATGTGCAATTATGTGTCTTAATTATATTTTTGTTGCATAAATTTAATGAATGGTCACATATATATCTCAAAATTTCTATTTGCATTTGTTAAACATCTCTCTTTCTTTTCCTTGTGCATAAGTGTTATAACATTAAGTCCTACCTATAGCATTCCAATTAGGAGAATCCATATACTTATGTTGAACACCCAATATACTGAGAAGGGAGGGGTGAATCAGAATATCCTTGAAAAACTTAAAGCACTTAGAAATTTTACAATTTAACATATTTCAACTTTGCGGGAAAGGAAATAGAAGAAAATAAATGTTGCAACACATAACACCAAATATTTTTTAAATGGAAACCCAAGGTGGGAAAATAAACGTGAGAGGATTAGCTCTCAATTATTATGTAATCGATTATCTAATACAATAGGTGGCTCATTGTTGGGGTGGATCACTGCCAAAATACAAAACATAGCACTGATGGCTAGATATACAAAAGTTGAACTTAAGAGAATTCATCAACCTATGCAGAGATTATACTTCATTGTGAGATACAATCCTTCTTCTTTCACCGATACAATATTACATACACAGTTCTCTTTTCAACAGTTCACATATACAAAGTATCATAATAAATACATATAGATCGTACATCACCAAAAGTACATACTCTTTGTGTAATTATATACCATGAATAGGTATAAACTTATTTCTTGTCGACTAAGCATAAAATGAATAGAAATGAAACTTTATCTTTTCTCTAGATCTACTATCATTTGAACAAAAAATGAATATGGTTAAGTATGTCGTATGATAAATCAATCCTCCAAAACTGGCAATGAACCCACAAAGCATAACTGTCGGTGATGGTCATTGATGAGTGTTTTCAGTGACCCAAGCATCGATACCTAAGGATGCAACCATAATACCGATACTGACAAGGTATCATACTGATGTCAATAATGACATCAATGACAACCAAAACTTGGGAAGGCTAACAATCTCCCCCTTTGTCATTGATGGCAAACCAAAAATTTGTAACCAAAAATTGGAATCCTGAAAATTGAAACTGATAACAACTAAAATGCCAAAAAATCAATAAACTAAAATACTCCACAAAAACTCCCCCTGAGAGGGACAAACCAATTTATGACAATTTTTTCAAAACATTTTCCAATATAATTTTTATATTTTGGCCTCCCCCTTTTGCCATTAATGAGAAAGGGGCACCAAAAAAATAGACAAACTAAGAAAAAAACTCACAAACTTGAATCAACCTTATGAATTGACTCTAACATATGCTTCAAGCTTTGAAGTGCCTCAATCCAAGTGTCCTTATTAGCATTCCACTCGTGTAATGCCTCTCCAGAGAACCTAACAGAAATTAACCTAAACATGCAACTAAGTTTACAAAATAATTTTTTTTCTTAAGAGTTTACAAACAACAACAACAATGTTTTACAATGCGGAAGTAATACAATATAATATACTACTCACATACAAGTAAAACTCAAACATAGATTTCAAATCTTGAGGGTTCCTTAATGTAGATTACATAAACATTAATTAATTGCTTTAGATTAGATATAATTACAAAACTCAAGTATACAAATGAATGATAAGTACAACATCATAATAATGAAACATAAATACAACTGATACCATAAGGTATCCATAATAATCCACATCCACTACACATGTCACAGCGTATGTGATACAATAATCCAAAATAAAGTACAACATGTGGTATCTCCTGAATAACTAATACAATGATACAAGGAACATAGAATAAGAAAGATAAGAATACATCTCCAGTAATGAAGAACAAGAAGGTACAACTGCTATAGGGATCATCCAGCACTGGTACATGAATGTCAGAATCTCAAATGGTAAAAGAATCACTACCACCCGACCTCATGGAACCTAAATGGTCCACTCCCATCGTGTTGAGGAGATAACAATAGACCCCACTCAGATAACAAACATAAAAAATAAACACAATACAAACTAAGGAAGAGGTCCTGAAAGCTTTCTAACTCAAAAGGTACAATAGGATAACAAGGTAAAGCATACTCAATCAGAGGCAACCAACATGCGTAGGAAACCTAAGATGCATAAAGGGAAGTGTCATCACATGAGCCAACTCTAAGGTTATCCTAGTAGTCTCTCAAGACCTCAATGCCTTAGTGACTCTATGCGGTATCGGTAACCTCTTGCGTAAAGGAGGTACCAACTATGCCATATCCAATCCACGTAGGTGGAAAACATCTTCCCACTCCCATTCTAGTCAAAAATCAATCAAGTAACTCAGGCATGGGCGAGGCACACAATATCTTATTAATTCATTTTAAACTCTCAATGTCATTTAATTATCTCTTAATTAGGTCACTTGCAATAAGTTATCCTGGCAGCCACTTGCGGGCCCCGACACCTATTGCAAGCCACTTCCTACCTATACACTTAGTTAACCTACCTAGGTTCTCAAACCGAATAACCATGAAAGGTAATCATAATGGCCCTCAAAATTATCCCACAAAAACACAAGGAACATGCACTGGATCTCTAATCATAATATCACAAAATCACTCTTCAAGTACCCACATAAACTATTTACATAACCATTGTTGAGTAAACAAAATCAGGTCTATAAAGCATACATAACATCACTGAAAATACATATCCCGAGCCTCTACTTCACACTTCCTAAAGGTCGACTTAAATCCCCAATAAATAAATTAACACAACCAGGTTTAAGTCTAAGTATTTCATAACACAATTCCAAAATTTAAAAGAAAGCCTACCAATTCAACTCCATGTGCATATAAATTAATGTACTTGATAAAATAAAACATTTAAATAATAATAACATATATATTTATTTTAAATATATTAATATATTAAAAATTGGTGAGAAGAAGGTTTTGATATTCCAGAAGCTTTGGATGATGTCGAGAAGGAAGACCTCTGCATCCTGTCTCCGGAGATTAAAAGGTGCTCTTGCTACTTAGGGAATTCTCCGCAAGAGGAGGAGATCATCATAATCATCAGGAAGAGTGAAGGAAGTTGGAGCTGTCAAATGGTTCAAAAGGATTAATGGTGCTGGGTTAAGTTTTTAAGAATAGGGTTCTTTTTGTAATAGGAAAGTTTAAGGTAGAAGTTTATTTCCAGTTTTATAGCTTTAAGGTTGAACCAGAATCTAAAACATAGATAATACTATATCCTTTGCTACAATCATTTATATGGTTTAGTAATATTTCCCTTTTGGTTTAATGGATAATGATGGACAAGTGCATCTACATGTAAAAATTGAACTCAAAAGACTTTATTGGCTATATAATCGACAAAATGCTTATCTTATTAATGATTCTTAGTTAAGGCATTTTATCATACTTTAACCGTTGTTTTCTAAGGATTTTCTCTGGGGTGATTTCAGACTATTAAAGGACCTAGTATCAAGAATTTTCAGGAGGGCATCTAAATTGATTTAGAAAGTACAGTTGAGAGTATAATGTTTTAAGTCATTCTTCAAATGTATCAAGGAAAGTATCTTCAGTACAGTTATTCATTAAACCTTACCTTTAATAGACTTTTTCACACAGTAACTTATTAAGAAAGTTAGTATATTTAGAAGTTTTTTCGGCTAAAGAAGGTCAATAACAGTTGTTGTAGTTTTAAGATTGTTTCTCTCCTAATATACTACTCATGTATATGCTAGGAAAAACTCTTATTAATCCTTTTTTCGTTTATGGGTCGAATGGTATATTATTGATAAAAGATAACCAGAATCATTGTCTTCATAAATTTTGATTGGTACCTCTGTATTATAGGTATATAATTCTATATTATGTGATGATGATAATCACCTTCATGAAATTAAGATCTAATAGCAACAATTGAAAGTAAATACAATGCAAATCTAATTAAAATTGAAATTAAGATATATAGCATCTCGTGGCTCTCTAGAAAGAGGTGGTAAGTGAAGCTCTCAGCTCAAATCTCCACTAGTGACACTTCTAAAATGAGAATGTATGCTGCTATGCTTCTAAAATGCTTCTAAAATGATAGTTCTAGCTCAAATTGACAAGATATAATGCAAATTACTCTAAATTGCTCTTAGAATTATCTCAATTGCCTATAGTAACAATGCTTTGCAAATGAATTTCTAAGATATCAATTGCTCTCAAAATGCTTCATATTTATAGTAAATTCCCAAGGGTAGGGGGTGGAGTGAAGTAATCATGATTTACCTTAGGTTGAGTCAAATACTTTGCTTTGTTCATAAATGAGGGGACAATTTAAAGGTTTGTCTCAAAGCTTTGGACAAAAGGACAAGATTGAGTGGTTGAGATTGAAACTTTCAAATGAGTGATTGAGATTCATCCTTTTTGAGTGATTTATGTCTTTTTGTTCTCAATTCCTATTGGTTGCTCAACTTTGTTGAAAGAAATTAGGAATTATTAGATTCAATTAATTAATTAAATTTAGCCATGTAAGGGTAATAGGTTCATTTTGATTTTTGATTTAAACAACTATACACTTAATTGATTAAAATCAATTATGTAGTGCTTTTCACCCCTTTAAGCTTTGATTTAATTATTTAACATCTTTATTTGACTTTTCCTTTTCTTTAATTGATTTTGTCCAACTTCATTTAATTATGTCCTTTTTAATTGATTTGACCCCTTTTTGATTGAATTAATGCATTTTGATGATTTTAAGCCATTTATTTGATTTTCGCAATTTAAAAGCACTTGTCCAATTTTGCATGTCTACAAATGCCCCTCTTTGAATTGATGTACGGAGAACATTGATTCAAAGATTCTTTAAGTCTTGGTCGCTTTAAGGTCCTGATTGTTGATTCACTGATTGTTGCCTCTGATATGAGATTGATTGCTGCCTTTGATATGATATGATTACTGCCTCTAATATGATATGATTGTTGATACTGATGATACAAAAAAAAATTTGATGCCCCACTGATTCCAATAATGTTTTGATGCCACTTTGATACTCTAATGCCCCCTCAGAAATGAAACATATTGATTGCTTGATTTGAAAAATTTGATGAAATTGATTTATTTGGATCCAATGATTGATTGATTGACTCAATATGTTTTCATTTCTAAAAAACATTGATGATGTGCTGATTTCTGATAAATTGCCCCGGTTTGATTGATATGCTGATATAGAAAAACCATGATTGATAAAATGTTGTTGATGTCTCTGGATGAATGATTAAACGTCCAAGATAGCTAGGTCTGTTGTAGTTAAGCAAAACAAGTGATTAGGATATTAGGATAATAGTACCAATGAATGTGATTTGTCAATCTGATAGGATAGTAAAATTGATATGGGATAACTGATAGGTAGGTCACTGGTAGGATAAATCAATCAGTGTGAAAATCGATATGATTTGATACTGCTAATTCATTCTCAGGACACATAGACACGAACAAATGGTACTAGGTGTGATTGCTTGATACTTTTGATAGACTGATTGACTTTAGATAATTCCTTGATATGGTATACTGATATGATTCCTTTGATTTGCAAAACAGACTCCTTTCCGTAAGTTATACATACGGTCCCTAGCTTCTTGGATATTAGATTTATGGATCTTCCTTCTTGTTGATTTTGTATCATGTTGATGTTTTATTGATCAGGACTTGGATGTATCATTTTGGTATTGATATTGATATTGTATCTTGATATACAGATTGTTGGATCTTTGATGTTATGAACATTGATATGATGATATGGACTTTTCTTTGATTCCCCCTTTTTTTATTGATCAAGACAATTAACTGAAACCCCTTTTCCCTTGGAAAAATAACTACAAACCAATGCACTTAATCTAACATGAAAATGCAATGCAATCAAACATGATAATGCAATGCAATCTAACATGATAATGCAATGCAATGCAACTAAGTGTCACTAGATTTTAGCAAAGAAATGTCATAGAGATAAATTTTCATCATTGAGCATTTTGAGACCGAAAAGCTAGTACAATCATCACTGACCACATCATGATGATATGAATACCACTTTTATATCACATTTTGGTAACCTCTTTGGACCTAGTACAACCCTCTATAGTTGGATGACCAAACTATGGGAGTATGAATACCAATCCATTTTCTTAAACAATCAAAGGTCAACCCTCCACCCTTATTGGATAGTCCTTGATGGTTCTTTGATGACCATGTCGTTAGATGAATTCACATAAGTTGTTGGATCTCCCTCAAGACAGTCACTCAAAGGCAAGAAAAATATCATGTCTCCATCATTGCCAATGTAGTTGAAACATCATCGATTAGCTAAAAAGATGTGATAAAAGTCAATTCAATAAAGATCATCAAAAGAAAGTGTTAGAGTAAATTATTAATTTTATTAATATTTTACTCCCTTCTTAAGATATCAACTCCTTGCTTTAGTCAACTCATGCACTAGTTATGCATCATTTTGCTTTAGTTGACTCATGCACTAGTTATGCATCAGTTGTTGTTTTGCATGCATTAGTCTTGTAATAGTTTAACTGATTATTACATGCACTTCTACTTTTTAGGTTTTCCTTTTCAAGGCCTTTGATCTCCTTTATATGGATGATCCATTGTACACTATTATTCATTCATTATTGAGGATATTTTCTTCTTCATATTTTGAGTCAAACCCTTGGCCTCTTCTTCTCTCCACTTCCTTGTAATAGGTTTTTTGTATGCAGGTGATCTTGGTGTTCTGTGGATTTGTATTACTCAAATTCTACATGGTATCAGAGCCTAATCTGCTACAGCTTGTTCGTGTTTGAAGGATTCAAATTAGAGATTTTTTTGGCGGATTTGAGAAGTTTTGGTTATATTTCTCAGATTTGGTATTCTCTGTAGGACGTTATTTTTCGTTTCTTTTTTGCCTGAAAAAAGAAAAAAAAAAAATTGGGGGGCATTTTGAGCAAAAATGGACACCACCATTGCGTCTGGAAGGCACGAGATAGTCAAAATCCATATAAAGTTTGTCGATTTTGGACAAGTTGCCATCTGAGGTAAATTTTTTTTGTCATACCAGGGTCGTATGGCTCTGGCGCGCAAACTGAGGAAGGTACAGCAATTTCTTTTCAAAAAAATTAAATTAAAAAAAATTTTGCAACCGCCGAGCGGCCACCCAAGCGCCACCCGGCGGCCACTAAGCAGCCACCGCTGCCACCCGGGATTTTTTCTCACGCCCTCCGTCCTCGGTAGTGTACCGGCCGCTGCTCCGCCCGCAGCCCCACCACCACTGCACTCTGGTTGCTACGCCTGCGGCCCTACCGTGCTCCGTCGTGCCCACCGCCGCTCTGGCTGCTCCGCCAACGACCCGCCGCCCGCCGAGAGCTCCACCGCGCCTGCCGCCCTCCGGCCGCTCCGCCCACTCTACTGCCAGTGGTTGGCCCCATAAGCACCCGCGCATGTGACCAGGGGCCAACACAAAAAAATTTTAAACACAAAAATTGTGTTTTCAATTTTTTTGTCTTTGGAGCCTCTTGCACTAAAATTGGCTTTTTGGGAGCTCCAAGCATCATTTTTTGACAAACGAGATATCGTCGGAAAGCTGGTTCTGAGCCCGACGCTCTCATTGAGTTTAATCTGGTATTTTTTTCCATCTATCTTACTGTTTCTGATGTCAAAGCCAGATTATCCTTTTTTCAATCCAGGGGGGCTAATTTGCTCAAATTAGCTCCGTTTTTCAATCCGGAAGAAGCGCTGGAAAGCTCTTCTCGAGAACTATCTAGATTTCTACTTATTTTTATTAGAATTTATTCAAGGTACACAAGATTTAGATTTGAATCTTTTTTGCTCTTCTCTTGATAAAGCATATCATTTTAGGCTTGGGGGGTCGATATTTGGCTTGTGGGGGGGTCTTATTTTCTTGTTTCTTTCCGTTAAATAAGATATTTTTCAAAACAAAACCCCTTCTAAAAAATATGGCCGAGACCTCTTCTTGTCTAGAACTTCTGACCCCACATAATTATCACACATGGAAAACCCTGATGACACGGCTTCTCCGTTCAAAAGGGCTTTGGTCTTGTCTAGATGCAGTGCAGCCAGTATTACAGAGGCCCTTTGAGCTCATGCAGCATCGAAACAAGATGGATGAAGCTATGGGGTTGATTGCTTTATAGGTATCAGACAGCTTACAGTTTCACCTTGATGGATGCAATACCCCTCTAGCTATGTGGACAAAGCTGAACACTTTGTTTGGTATAGTGAATGAGTTCCGAGCACTTCAGATTGAGGCAGAGCTTACCTCTCTTGTACCTGATTCTTTTCCCTCTATTGAGGACTTTCTGATGAAGTTCAAACAACAGAGATCTTTGTTACATGGATTTGGAAAGCAAAAGACTGATAAAGAGTGCATTTATCTAATTCTATCTAAGCTTAGGGGAAACTTTCAGATCTTCTTTTCTACCTTTCATTCTACCATGGATGCTTTGGGACCTACATTCACCATGACCACTTTTGAGGTGTTTTGTGATCGTTTGACTAGAGAGCAGGCCAAGCTTACTCAGTTGGACTCTCTAACAGGATCAAAGAACCATGCATTGGTTGCCCAACCATCCAAAGAAAAGTAGAAGCAAAAGCCAAAACAGATATCAGATTCCTCTTCTCAGCACCCTACTGGCCCACCATCTTCTTCTAAGAAGGAGAAACAGAAGACTGAGAGACCTACATGTTCCTATTGTCAGAAGGGACCTCATGATGAGTCACATTGTTTTCAGAAGAGATTTGATGGCTATGAAAAATAGATTGTAGATTTGCAAGTTCTTCTTCAGAAGAGCACTGTTTCCTCTCCATCCTCTTCTACCTCACAGGGGTCTGCTTTTCAGTCTTCCTCCACATCTTCGACATCTGGACAGGATTTAGGAAAGGGTCATGCATTACGGGCACCATTGTATCCCCTTCACAGGTCCCTTGGATACTGGATTCAGGTGCTTCTCACCATATGGCATCTTCTAAAGGGGTCTTCTCTACTATTGAGGCTTCTCCCATTCCTCATATTCTCATGGGGAATAACACTATCCTGACAGTCTGCAGGAAAGGTTCAGTCAGCATTCAGGATGGCACATTCAATGATGTATTGTATGTTCCATCTCTATCTGTAAACCTTCTCTCGATTTATCAGATTACACACAGTGGTTCAAGGAAGACAGTTGAGTTCACTGCAGATTCAGTCTTCATTCGAGATAGTATGACAGGAGGCATTGTTGCTACAGGGACAGTTGATCATTCCACCCGTCTCTACACCTTCTCACACTTTGGTCCACCATCTCCATTATCGGAGCATAGCTCTCCTCTTTCGCGAGAGCCTCATGTTGTGTAGTCAGGTCGCTTGAACCTTTGCATTGTTCCTGAGATCACTACTATGACTACCACACCACATCCTGTTGAGGTCTTTTCTCTTCAGCGGGATTCTTCTTCAGCACTGCCTGACCCTCCAACTCCATTCATTGAGCCACCAAGTGTAGTTGTTGAGGATTCTACAGAGGACACTCACCTCCTCTCTCCTGACAGTGTCAGCACACCAGTCACACCACCTACATTGGGGATTCCCTTTCAGGCTCCTCATGTTTACTCCTTTGAGCATCAGCTCATCCTTCCAGTGACACATCATCTTTAGTTTCCACTGACTTTCACTCCTTTGTATTGGAGTCACAATGGTTTTTTCATTGATCCAAGGGGTTCTTTCATTCTGGGGGGGCTTTCAAGCCTCAATCCTCTCTCATAGGGGGGTTGGTAGCACACATTGTACATATGCCTTTGAGAGAATCTCTTGAAGTCATTTCTTTGTCTTCTGCTTTTTTCTATCTCTTTTTGGAGTAGAGTTTTTTTCCATTGGGTTTTCTCTATTTCTCCATTTTATAGAGATTTGGTTGTGCTGGGTACCTCATCAGGCCATGTTGCCAAGACCCATTTCTGCTTTCAGCATTGTAGTTTCCTTTGCTTTCTTCTTGCATTGTTTGTAGTTGCATCATTGCTCATCTTAAGGGGGGGTGTTAGAGTAAATTATTAATTTATTAATATTTTACTCCCTTCTTAAGATATCAACTCCTTGCTTTAGTCAACTCATGCACTAGTTATGCATCAGTTTGCTTTAGTTGACTCGTGCACTAGTTATGCATCAGTTGTTTTTTTGCATGCATTAGTCTTCTAATAGTTTAACTGATTATTACATGCACTTCTACTTTTTAGGTTTGCCTTTTCAAGGCCTTTGATCTCCTTTATATGGATGATCCATTGTACACTATTATTCATTCATTATTGAGGATATTTTCTTCTTCATATTTTGAGTCAAACCCTTGGCCTCTTCTTCTCTCTACTTCCTTGTAACAGGTTTTTTGTATGCAGGTGATCTTGGTGTTCTGTGGATTTGTATTGCTCAAATTCTACACAAAGCTTTAAGTGTTTTGCCATGTATCAATATTTTCAAAATAATTCCAAGTATTCTGATCTTTAAAGTGTTTTGTCAATTGTTAATCCTGAATAATAAAGTCAATGAAGGCTCAAGGATCAAGTTATGGGATTGGAATACTTAGGTGTGAACAATGATATCCATCAAAGGTTCAAAAAAAATCTCTCTCCTTTGAAGCTTTGATAATTCCTTCTCTAATGTGTGACTAAAAGAAGCACTATTGAATCCGATCAAGTTTAATGCATTGTGTCATGTGAATTGATGCATGTTTGTTGAAATCCGCTGATTAAGATCCAATGCCCCTAGTCGGATAGGAAAAATGTTGGACTTGGGCAAACTTCCAAAATATTACAAAAGCTCGGTTTATGCAAGATGGAGCTCAAAGCACTTTATGCTTTCCTTTTTACCAGCTCTCAAACAAGATCACATTGGTTTTCCCCCAATGTCTAGCAAGATATAGGACATGAATGATGGATTTGCAAACTGATGGACTAGAGATGGAAAGGCCATGATGGATGAAGCATGTGAATGTGACCCATAGGACCATCTCCTCAAGAGTACCCAAGCTAAGGAAAAATGATTTAGCAATGTGAAGCATGTTTTTGGATAAGCCATGGAAGCCAATGATGCAGTGCTAGATAGCGTATAGGATAATGATCTATTGTCCTGAAAATGAGGGATCCAAAAGAAGTGGACATGTCAAGAAGTTCCTGATAATAAATTTTTATACTTTAAGTTCTTCATTTTGATCAAGACCAAGGGGTCAATTTGGGTAAGATGTGGATAAGATAACACAATCCGGGTAAAGGGGTGATGGAGGTTATGAAGGGATGTTTTGGGATTATGGAAAGACTGTCAAGGAATAATGAAGGTGAATTTGGGATAAGCAAGATCATGATAGGGTAACATGGATACAACAAGTACATAAGCTTATGGAAAGGATAACAGATGTCAAGATACTTAATGCTCATGGATGTGTTCAACCTTGTCAAGATGAAGGTGAGAGAGGAAATATAGATGAAACTTGCCCCCAAGTGTGGAGTGCAAGAAGGAGGAATTATGCATGACGCCTGTTTACCAGGTTTTCATCATGGTATTTGTTTTTCTTTACTTTTGCTACCCAGGTGCCTATTGCTAGGTTTTCACCAAGGCACTTTTTTCTTTTTTCTTTTTTTTTTCTTTTCTCTCTTTTTTTGTATTTTTCAATATTTTCCCAACATCGAGATCTTTGGACAATGCTCCTTTGAAAGATATGCTGTAATAAACCATGGGTATGACTAGGATGCTCAAAGATATTGATAAGAGGGATGGAAGTATGTAAAGTATGCATTGGAAAAGGAATGTGAGGATAAGAAGAAGGTATGTTGCAGATGGGAATGTTGGCAAGGTCAACTTTGACACACGCTTTGAAGAGTGGTGGAATGGTGGAGGAACAATAGATGCAAGAGGTAGAGATCTTCTTGAGGTAGTGGATTTTGGGATATAGGAACCCAAATCAGACTTGGACAATGGAAGATGTTTGGAAGGGAATGAAATGGAAGCCTTTGGAAGCTCGAATGTCAATTTTGACTCTTCTCTTGTGTGCAAGTATTTCAAAAGTGACTTGGGAATCCACATATTCTGTTCTTTTTCTTTCTTTTGTGATGCTTTTAAATGCATTTCTTCAATGAGGGATTTAGGAACCCACATTTTATTTTTTTCTTTTTGCTTGGTGGATCTTTGCGGCCTTTTGGATATTTCATTTTTCTTTTCATTCACGTGTCAATTAGATGGGACATTTTGCTTTGTATACACATATGGATTCTTGCATTTATGATTTTTAGGTTGCACATCAACATTGCTTCCAAAAGACTTAGGAATTGTGGATGAATAGGAATAATATGGAGGGTTCATATGGATTGGTGTTTGGACATTCTTCAAGTATGAGTGCCTTCGTTGATCTTGATACATGGTAGGGTAAGTGAATGGATAGCTAGGGATGATAGGAATGGAGGATGGAGGAATATATGGACCTAATATGGATGGAAGGAATGAAGACTTTTGTTTTGGGACGTAGGAACCTAAAATGGATTTGGAGGATAGTGAAGGCATGTGGTTGTGTTTGAATGGAGGGATATAAGGTGTGAAAGGGATATCAATATCTTTGGAAGGAGCTGCATTGCCAAAGTTCGCATCTTTAAGATTTATGTTTATGCCAATAGGCTCATGAATAGCTTTGATAGGAACACATTTGATAGGATCAACTGAAGCTTGAAGGGATTTATTATAATGCAAGGGATTTGGAAGAATGATGGTTTCTTGAGGTGAACATGGAGGAATATGACTGGGAAATGATAGGATACTTTGATCTTGACAAGGATCTTCAAATGGTGTAGAGAGGGTAATTTGCTCTTGATTTTCAATATGCTCATTGGAAATTGTAGAAGTGATATCTTGATCTTGCTTGGGAAGTGGAGAAAATATGGAACTTGGAAGGGTACTTTTTTCTTGGAATGGAAGGATATCATCTTGGAAGACATGGAAGGATGCAAGGGGATCATCACAAGGTTCTATGGATATGGGACCTTCATCAAATATGGGAGGAGATTGTATATAATCTTGATCTTGATCTTTATCAACATTTGTTTCTTTTCTCTTTGGATTATCCTCTTGACATGGAGCCACTTCTAAGGACAAGGTAGATGTTTGGATATGTGTGTGACATGTTTGGAAGAATAGTGGAGGATCCTTTTGAAGGGGTATAATAGGCATTGAAGAACATGAAGCTTTGGGGTCCAAGGTCTTTGAAGAATGGAAATGATCTGCAGCAAGATGTAAGTTAGCTTGGGTTTCTTTTAGAGGTAGCCCTTGAGGGTAGACATAGTCAATGTGAAAAGTGTCATCATTAGGCTCATTCTTTTATGGAGGAATTTTTGATAGTTGTGGAGCTTTGGGAGATGAAGGAAAGATGAAAGGAGTACTAGCTATGGGAGAAGTCTTGCTAGGTAGAGGTTTGTGCATTAGATCTTGCTTGAGAGTGGTACTTTTCTCTTCATACTCTTTATTATCTTCATCAAAAATAGGATGATCCTGCAATTTCCTTTGATCCAAGATAGGTTTGTTGCTCTTAAATGCTTCTTTTTGTGAGGAAGATGAAGATATGGATGTCCTATCATTATAAAGAAAAGGACACATTGATCTTAATGATGTATCTTTTTGTTTTTCCTCATTCTCCATCAAGGTTGATGTGTCAAAATTATGAGGAAGCTTAGCTCCTAAATGAGCTAACTTCATGAAGTATGCTTCTTTATCCCTATTCATAATTAATTGCATTATTTCCATAAACATGGGATCTTGGATTGCTTCTGAAACTTCTTCTTCAGACACCTCATCATTTTGATTCCGATGGAGATTTTGATCTTGATTTCGATAATTATGCTCCATACTAGGATTGATTCATTTCTCAAATAGTTCCATCATTATAAATATTTTTCAGGAATATGATCTATTTGTTACACTAATAAGGAGTATCTCTGAAAAGGGTATCCAAAAATGATGACAAAATCTTTCCAAACCTTTGGGAGATGTTCACTGTTTGCCCTTCTTTGTTTCTGGGTGTCACTTGCTTGAGTGTAGGCATGATTGAAATGTTTGTACACATAAACTCGTATTGAACTAGGTGGCACACTGCAGGTATGCTGGTGACACTTTGCTATTGATAAGCGGTGTTCTAGTGTTAACAGGCGTAATTCAATAGGTGATAGGTGTGACTTCCCTGTTGATACACATTTTCATAAAAGTTACAGGCATAACTTTGCCTCTGATAGGCAGGATTGTTTTGTGCACAGGCGACACTCTGCTGACCAATTTGTAAAATTTTGAGTTTTTTAAACATTTAAGATCAGGTCTTTTGAAATTTTCTTGTTTGAAAATAAAAAAAAATCTCAACACACACATCAATTTTTCATCATGTCCCTAAAACAATCTAGTGTGTATATTCTCAATCATTTCCACAAGTATAGCACAAGAAAGAATTCCAAGCAGCTTACCTAAAGTCAAATTTGGCTCTTAACATTTTGGCTCTAAAAGGTGGTCTTGCTACTTTATCAAGGATTTATTGTGGATTTCGTTCAAATAGATCTTAAACTTTCATCCCCCAAGTATGTTAAGGGGCTTCCCACACGCACCAAGGTATGATTTTGTGTAATCTGTGAGGACTACTAGAGGAAGTTCAAAAAATTTAAAATCTATTTGTCACACACCCCATTAAGGATGCATGTGTTTCATTTTATAGTGGGTTGGATTCTCACAGTAAAAGCAAGCGTATCCCACTTTGGGCTGTCCCTCTCATCGGCCTCGTTAAGGCACAACTCAGGAGGTGAGCCCAACTAAAGTTCTAGGATGGTATTCTCTGTAGGATGTTATTTTTTGTTTCTTTTTTGCATGCAAAAAAGATTTATTTTTTTTTAGCACTTTTTAACAAACAGAGTTAACAAGGTTCAATTTCCTCACCCACTAACTAATGAGAATCGAGTATTGCTACTCTTTTCTACAAACAAGGGGTTTTGATTAAGTGTTTGGTTTATTCCTCTAAGCTATCCAAATTACTATATTTTGAAAGGACAATGCCACAATTTAAGCATGCAAATTACCAAGTTTTAAGGCTTACCTCTCCTTGTAGCTAACAAAAATTTTGGGAATTTTTGAGTTATCTCCATGATTTTATGCTTACCTTGGCTATAGTTCCTTTCTAATGTGCTTTTCCTCCCACAAGGTTAGTCAACAAAGCCAGCCAAAGTGAAGAAACCAAAGATAAATTTGAAGACACAAAGACAAACTGAATTTTAATCCTTACTTGTCAAAGCTTTGCCTTCTTCGTTGAATCTGTTCTCTAGATTTTGGACCTTTACGTGCTACTCATTTACAGTAAAAACATAAAGACAGAGAGTTAGGTAATTGAATTTATCAATTTAATAGTAAATATAGACAATAGGTAGCAGGCGACATTGTGCAGCTAATAGGTGTGAACAAATTGTTAGCAGGTGTAACTTTACTGATAGCAAGCGACACTCTGCAGTGGCATAGGCAATACTAAAAATTACACAGGCGTGAACAATTTATCATGAAGCGTGAACATAACTTAAATTTATGGAAAATGATTTATACTAAGTGATAGTTTAATAACAGTAAGCGTGAATTCAAATATTATAAGCGTGACTGTTATTTAAAATGACGAAGCAAAGCATGAAGGTAAGCGATAACAGATTGCGTCAAAGCGATACTCCCTGAGTCACGGGTGTGATTTTAAGCACCAAAGGCTAAATGCATTTATCTCAGAGGCGTGAGTGAATTATTTATAGGTGACTGCTGAGTTCTCAAAACTGCGTAGAATTTGCATGCCAGGCGTGAATCTTCAGATAACAAGCATCAGGACAGAGATTGTAAGTGGCAGTAAAATGACTGCAGGCATGAACAAATCTCCCATAAGTGTGACTTCACCAGTTTCCTGCAAAATATTCACGGAAAATAGAAAATATGGGCATGCAAATTATGATGAAAATGATAAAATGAGGCCTAGGGCCCCATGGTGAGCGCCATTTGTGTGATGATGATAATCACCTTCATGAAATTAAGATCTAATAGCGACAATTGAAAGTAAATACAATGCAAATCTAATTAAAATTGAAACTAAGATATATAGCATCTCATGGCTCTCTAAAAAGAGGTGGTAAGTGAAGCTCTTAGCTCAAATCTTCATTAGTGACACTTCTAAAATGAGAATGTATGCTGCTATGCTTCTACAATGACAGTTCTAGCTCAAATTGACAAGATATAATGCAAATTACTCTAAATTGCTCTTAGAATGCTCTCAATTGCCTATAGTAACAATGCTTTGCAAATGAATTTCTAAAATATCAATTTCTCTCAAAATACTTCATATTTATAGTAAATTCCCAAGGGTAGGGAGTGGAGTGAAGTAATCATGATTTACCTTAGGTTGAGTCAAATACTTTGCTTTGTTCATAAATGAGGGAACAATTTAAAGGTTTGTCTCTAAGCTTTGGACAAAAGGACAAGATTGAGTGGTTGAGATTGAAACTTTCAAATGAGTGATTGAGATTCATCTTTTTTGAGTGATTTATGTCTTTTTGTCCTCAATTCCTATTGGTTGCTCAACTTTGTTGAAAGAAATTAGGAATTATTAAATTTGATTAATTAATTAAATTTAGCCATGTAAGGGTAATAGGTTCATTTTGATTTTTGATTTAAACAATTATACACTTAATTGATTAAAATCAATCATGTAGTGCTTTTCACCCCTTTAAGCTTTGATTTAATTATTTAACATCTTTATTTAACTTTTCCTTTGCTTTAATTGATTTTGTCCAACTTCATTTAATTATGTTCTTTTTAATTGATTTGACCCCTTTTTGATTGAATTAATGCATTTTGATGATTTTAAGCCATTTATTTGATTTTCACAATTTAAAAGCACTTGTCTAATTTTGTGTGTGTGTGTGTGTGTGTGTGTATATATATATATATATATAATTGACATATAAACAAAATTATTTATATTCATATATCTGTATACACATAGACATATATAGATATATATATGTATATATCTATACATATATAGATATTTATATAGTCCCGCATGTTCAATCTTACATATATATATATGTATATAAATATATATATACAGGTAGGAATCAATTTATATTTATTTATTTCACATATATAAACTCATGGTTATATATATATATATATATATATATATATATATATATATATATATATATATATATATATATATATATATATATATATATATATATATATATATATATATATATATATATATATATATATATATATATATATATATATATATATATATTTGGTCTATGTGGTACTTATATAATTATATACCTATCTTTCATGTTATGCTCTAATTTGTTCCTGCTTACACTGGGTACTCATGTTAGATTAGCTTCTAAAATCCACAACAAAGATGGTGTTCTTTAAATTATTAGGTTTGCATTATTTAGATGGATAAATGGTTAATTAAAATGAATTACCATCCTTGGATTTCATCTTCCCAACATTAAACTTACTCACTCATCAACAGTTAGAAGAGTGCCTAATTGATTTAATAAGTTTAGTTGAAAGCAGGATGCTCTCAGTGTTTCTTCCAATACATCAAGGGAAGTATATTCGGTACAATTAGTCCTCAAGTCTTATCTTACTTTATTAGATTTTTTCAAACAGTTACCTTTCAGGTTGTTAGTATATTTAGAAGTATTCTTTTGTTATAGAAACTCAATAATTGTTGTGGTAGTCTAAAGATTGTTTCTCTCCTAATATACTACTCCTGAATATGCTAGAAAAACTCTTATCAATTCCTTTCTCAGTTTTGGTTCAAGTAGAATAATTAATGATAAAATCTTATCAATACTTTGTCCTCATAACTTTCTCTTGGCTTTATAGGTATATAATCCTATATATATATATATATATATATATATATATATATATATATAGAGAGAGAGAGAGAGAGAGAGAGAGAGTAGGTGGCTCTCTTATATATACACTCTTATATCTCATGTTATGCTATATTTGTTATTGCTTTCCCTTGGCTTTTATTAGCTTTGAATTCTCCAAATGGAAAAATGGTTAATTTAAATGTATGACCAACTTGTAATTCAACCTCTCATTTTCAAATATTTCTTATTCACTCATTAGTTGTCCCTTTGGATCGCCGAAGATCAACAGTCAAGAAGAGTAATAGTCTAGAATAGGAATAGGTGTTGGAATCTTTATATATATTAGAATTTCCCAATCCCTCTTTACATCTCGACAACTTTAGCTCCTCATCTCTGAGAATATGACTACCCCCATTAAGTTGAAAGGGTTCAAGCCTCAGGTAGGCTTCAATGGCATAATCTCTATGAATAGGCTCAAATCAGTTATGCTCAGCACCCATGCTCTCACTCTGAGGGTTGTATGCAGGATCATAGGGACATAATTCATCAATAATGAGGATCGTAATAGAGTAAACTCTAATATTCCCGCTATGTTTATAGCATCAGCTATCCAGGTTGATCCTGGGAAGATAGATATTGGTAGGCTCTATACTCGCATCTTTAAGCGAAAATACCTTGGGGGGATGGATTTAGTCATTCATAATATAAGGGGAGTGTTAGATAACTGAGAGGGGGGTGAATCAGTTAAATCAGTTGTCCTACAGTCCCAAACTCTCAAATGTACTTTTTTCAAACTTATTCAATAAATCAAATAGCTTCGTAAGATAAAATATCTATCTTTCTAATCATTTACCGAATACTAGTAATTATCCAGAACTGTCTTTACCGATTAATCAAATATGCAACATGTAAAGTATGATAGAAAAATAATCATAACACATAACACAATGATTTAACGTGGAAACCCTGCTAAGGGAAAAACCACCTGGGACCGGTAACCCAAAATATTTCACTCCTCTGAAGTGAGCTCGGTTAGGAGCCAACCCTATTAAAGGTTACAATGCACACTGTCAGGTGTGACTTGGTTAGAGGATTTATCACTAACAGTTAACTTTTGACCAGCATTCACTATGGGGTCAACAAGATAACAATTAACATTCCTTGAATGTCATATGGAGATACAAAAAGACCGTTAAGTCCACTCAGTTAAGAGATTTTTTTGAATCAATGGTTAAACTAATACAGTACTAATCTGATTCAAATACAACTCAATTTGGAAGTATTCAGATCTATGCTAAGCTCATAAAACTCATCTGATCAATAATCAATTCACTTCCTCATATCCTTCAACTTACTTCACTCGGTGTGTATATATCTTTGATGCTCGGTTATGCCTGCAGCTTGGTTCTGTTTGTAACGAGTTTGATCAGGAATGCATGAAAAAATTTCTTCACGTGAAATCTTCTGCAATCTTTATTCATTTGACATTCTTCTTCAATCAAACTCATGTCTCTTAAATAGACGTGTAAAGCATTTTCATATCAGCCATTGGATTTTTGCCTCTTAATCATCATCGTCCATTTTTCCACTTCAACCTTCCTCGACAGATGTGTCAACAACACATTTCCATCTCTTCCCTTAGATCATCTATGAATTTTTTCAATCATGGATCTTATAACAAACTTCATCTGTTACCTTGGAATCATAAGCAATTTCCAACTCATCAATTTTAGTCAGTTGTTATAACATTTAATGTTTTCATCCATACTCGGTTAATACTGAATGCATCCATGATAACTAACTTGGTTATTACTGTCACTCGGTATACACAAGACTAGCTCAGTGTATACAAAAATATTCAATTATCGACCACATTAAATTGTTCAATTATGATCTCTTCTTCATTGAAATAATGTAACATACTCAAGTTAACAATATAATGCCATAAACTCATCAATAAGTTACCCAATGTATACCTTATCCTTATATGTCATATCCATCTTTTCCTTATGTAGATATCTCATTTCTTCACCATTTCTTCCTTCTGCTGATGTTTAGATGTTTGTAATAGTCATGATAAGTATAGTTAAGACTAGTTGACATCAATGATAACATATTGACTAATTTAATCATCTTACATATCACTTTAATAGCTCGGTGATCTCTAATCATTGTCCCTTCAGTTCATCAAGATATTTAATCAGATGTAGGTCATCAATCTCTCCCTTTGGCATTGATGGCAACACAAACAATATAAAATGTCATACCATACCAATAATTAGTTCTACAACTATATAGGTAAATATTGCAGCTCGGTAAGCTCTCCCTAGCTTGAAATTTAATATGTTTAATCACTACAAACAGTGTTCCATGCAAACTCTCCCTACGGATTTGATCTTCTTTAGTTCTTTGATTATTTTATGTTCTCATCAACATATATTTTATATAAATTTCTCTATCCCTTTGATAATAATGCCAAATAAATAAATAGCTCTTCAGTAGCCAAGTTGTTCTCTGTTGTTCGATCGAGATCAAGTACCTTCATGTACTGATATACAATTCTCTGTTCTAGCTTCTACAATCTTTCACAACCTTAGGAATCCTAAAGTGTGAGCTATGTGCATCATCATGAATGATTTTCCTTATAAAGTATAGGTTGATGCAACCTTCTGATCACCTTAGTGACCGATAGATAGGGGACATACCCCTACTCTAGTCCTCAAGTACTCAAAAGTGTCCTTCGATAAGAGCTTGGTAAATATATTATCAAGTTGTTCTTTAGACTTCACAAATTCTAATTTCACTCACTTTTCTTGTACTTGTTCCCTCAAATAGTGACAATTAATAGATATGTGCTTTGTTTTTTAATGCATCACCAGATTCTTTGAAATATTTATAGCACTAGTGTTGTCACAATATATAATCACTGGATCAATGATTACCTCATTCATTCCTTCCAACACTTATTTTATCCATACAATATTTGAATAATTAGTAGCACCAGCAACATACATTACTTCAATAGTAGAATGAGAAATACATGCTTATTTCTTGCTTATCCATGTCACAAGTCTTTCTCCCAAAAAGAATGCTCCACCGGTTGTGCTCTTCCAATCTTCAATGTTTCCAGCCCAATCTGCATCAGTGTAAACTTAGAGTTCAAATTTACCTTCCTTTATGTACCATAAATCATAATCTTCAGTTTTCTTCAAATATCTCAGAATCCTTTTAACAACCATATGTCATTCCATAGGATTAGCAAAAAATATTGCAACAATCCCAACTGCATGTGCTATATTGGGCCTACTGTATACCACATACATCAGTTTTCCAATCATTGATCTATACAGTGTCTGATTTACCTTGGTTGATTCATCATCTTTTGTCAAATTACATCCTATCACCATCGGTGGACCTACAGGTTTTGAATCTTCTATGCCAAAAGTCTTTAACACTTCCTTAATGTATTTTGATTGAGTGATGAAAATCCCATCATTCTATTGTATAATCTGCAAACCTAGAAAGAATTTAATCTCTCCAAACATTGACATTTCAAACTCTTTTCTCATTTCATCAGCAAAATATTTGCAAATAATATAATGTCCTCCAAAGATTATATCATAAACAAAAATTTCAACAATCAAAATATTATCATCAAATTCTCCTTTCATGTACAAATTGTTATTTTCACTTGTCCTCACAAATCCAATATTAATAAGATAAGCATGTAACCTTTCATACCATGCTCTTGGTGCTTTGCGTAGTCTACATACCATGTTCTTCTGATTTGGATCAACAAAACCTTCAGGTTGTTCTATATAGACCTCTTCTTCAAGAATTCCATTCAGAAATGTTGATTTCACATCCATTTGATATACTTTGAATCTCTTATGTGCAGTATATGCAAGTAATATCCAGACTCCTTCAAGTCTTGCTACTAGTGCAAAAGCTTCACCATAGTCAATTCCTTCTTCTTGTGCATATCCCTTGGATACAAGTCTTGCTTTGTTTCTAGTTACTACTCCATTCTCATTTAACTTGTTTTTGAAAATCCACTTAGTACCTATTACATTTTTATCACTCAATCTCATTACCAATGTCCATGTCTTATTTTTCTCAATCTATTCAATTTCTTCATTCATGGCCTTAATCTATTCCTCATTTTCAAGTGCATCTCTAACATTCTTAGGCTCGAATTCACAAAATAAGCATGTGTTATGTCTTAACTTACTTAATGTCATAATGCAAGCTTTCTTGTCTCCAATGATTTAGTTATGTGGATGGTGTCTTCTAAAAAATCTTGCTAGCACTTGTTCTCTTCTTTGCTCATCATTTGGTTCAGGTTCATTTTCTTCCTTAATAGCTTCTTCTTGGTTCTCAGTTTGCATTTGCTGATTCTCGGTAGCATTTTCCTGTCGCTCGGTAGACTTAGCCTGTGGCTTCGATAGATAGTCTGGATGCTCAATGTATATAAACCTACCATAGTCTTTTGGTTCCTCCATACTTTCTTCATCATTATTTTTAGCAAACTCATCAACTTTCACATTAGCACTTTCAATCATTTTATTAATAGCCTTGTTCAAACATTTGTATGCTTTTCTCTTAGTAGAATATCCTAGGAATATTCCTTCATCACCTTTAGAGTCAAATTTACCATTTCTATCATCTTTCAAAATGTAACATCTACTTCCAAATTTTTTGACATAACTTACATTCGATGTGTAGCCAAACCATAACTCATAAGGTGTCTTATTTGTGTCTTTCTTCAGTTGAACTCAGTTCAAGGTGTATACAACAATGCTAGCAACTTCTCTCCAGTACATTGTGCAACATTTTTCTCAATCATCAAAGTTCTGGCATAGTCAACTATAGACCGGTTCCTTCTTTTTGTAATACCATTATGTTGTGGTGTTATCAGTGCAAAAACCTGTCTTTTAATTCCATGCTCATTACAAAAGTTAGTGAATTCATCAGAAATAAACTCACCTCCTCTATCAGATCTTAATCATTTTAAATCTTTCTCGGTTTCCCTTTCAACTTTAGCTTTATACCACTTAAACAATTTGAAAGCTTCAGATTTTTCTTTTAGAAACATAATTGTCATCATCCTAGAGTAGTCATCAACAAATATAATAAAATATTTGTCACCATAATAACTCTGATTTCTCATAGGACCACATAAGTTGGTATGTACCAACTCCAAAATACCTTTAGATGAATAATCTTTGCTTTTAAAACTAGATTTAGTCATCTTTCCTTTTTGACATTGATTGCACATAACATGGTCATGTTTAGTTAAACTCGGTAAACCTTTAACTCTTCTCTTCTTACTGAGCTTAACCATATTATCAAAGTTCACATGACACAGTCTCTTATGCCACAACCATACATCTTCATTTCTAGCCAGTAAACAAGAAGTTTTAGCATTGTCAAGATATAATAGATTACCTTTGGATTGTCCACCAGTACCTACCAGCTTTTTGATTTCATCATAGATTTTCACCTTCTTACTTTCAAATGCAACTTAGTGACCTGAATTATTTAGTTTTTCTACACTCAATAGATTATATTTAAGTCCTTTCACCCAATATGCATTATCACATCTAATCTTATCATTCAACAAGATAGATCCTTTTCCTTTCACTTGACAAGGTGTATCATTTCCCATTTTAACTGATCCTCCATTGTAGTGTTTAATGTATTCAGAACTTTCTTCATTACCAGTCATATGATGTGTACAACCACTATCAATAATCCATCTATCATTCTTACTAACTTTAGATATAATTATTATTTCTACGTACCTTTCTTCTTCTGAATCATCCTTCATTGCAACAAATACCACTTCAACTTCATCATCAGTGTTAGTGTCGGTGTCATTATCATCATCTTCAACAAGGTAACATGCCTTCTTGCCTTTGTCTTTGTAATCTTGGTTGTTTCTTCTGTCATAGTGTCAGTTTCCTTTGTTATTTCTTCTACCAAAATTTCCATCACCAGATCGGTCATTGTCTTTATCTTCTTCTTTCATGTTAGGACATCTAGCAACAATATGGCCAATCTCTTTACAATTAAAACAAGCTAAATGTAACTTTCCTTTATACCTTTCTGAAGTCTTCTAGCCATAAGTGCTTTAAGCTCATCAAACTCATCAAGCTCATCTTCACTGTCACTGCCACTTTCATTATTTATGTTATGCTTATTGTTAGGATTAACAAGATAGAAATAACAATTACATACAAATATAACCAATATCAAAACAACCATAAACCACACAGAAGAGAATAGAAGACATAAAGATTTAACGTGGTTCACCCAATCCCTGGGCTACATCCACCAACAGTGAGTCCAATATTTTATTATCCAGTGATTATAATCTGTAATCCCTTACAACTCAATACCACCATAAGAAGCTACTAAAACATACATTATGAAAACCCTAACCCTAAGCCATATTATATAATATTTTATCACTTTAGGGTTAGAATGAGTTACAACATGTCAACCCAGAATTAGCTGAAAAAGTGTACAATACTTTCCTGATCAATCACCACAAGCTAACAATCTCCCACTTGGTGACTGATCAGGATCCACACTTAGAAACCTCCCACTTGGAGATTGATCCTGTAGCAAAACTACTACCATATGAGGCTCCCACTGGATCGAACCACCCTAGACTCAACTATTCCTTTATTCTATTCAGTCTAGAAGACCAACTGAAGCTAAACATGAGTTCAACTTCTCCCTTGTTACTACCTTTGTAAACATATATATTGTATTGTCATTTATATGTATCTTTTCCAGCTTTAACTGCCCATCATCCAAAACTGACCGAATGAAATGGTACCGCAACTATATGTGTTTTGTCTTTGAGTGCAAAGCAAAATTCTTCGCAATATGAATGGCACTTTGGCTATCTATATGTAGAAAATTATCTATTTGTGGATGTCCCAATTCTTCCATGAAGAATTGAAGCCATATCATCTCCTTAACTACCTCTGTAGCAACAACATACTCTACCTCTGTAGTGGATAAAGTAACCACCTTTTGTAGTCGAGAAATCCAACTCACTATTGTCCCACCAACAATAAATACATAGCCTATAGTACTCCACCTGCTATCTATATCTCCTACCAAATCTAAGTCAACATAGCCTTGTACAGTAGTAGTAGATCCCCCAAAGTATAAACACTTACTGGATGTACCTCTCAAATATCTAAGAATCCATTTGACTGCATTCCAATGCTCAATACCAGGGTGATTCATATATCGTCTAACGACTCCCATTGTGTGTGCAATATCTGGCCTAGTACATACCATAGCATACATTAAGGTCCCTACAGCTAAAGCATAAGGTACCTTAGACATTTTAGCCTCCTCTTCAGATGTCTTAGGACACATCTCCTTCGTCAATTTCAAATGACCAGGCAAAGGTGTGCTGAAAGCTTTGGCATTCTCCATAGAGAAACACTGCAAAACCTTCTCAATATAATCAGCCTGAGATAAAGTCAACTTCCTATTTTTCCTATCGCTGCAAATTTTCATACCAAGGATTTGTTTTACTACCCCCAAATCCTTCATAGCAAATGAATGTGCTAACTATTGTTTTAACCCCTTAATGTGATCCATGTTAGACCTAGCTACAAGCATATATCAACATATAAACATAAAATAATGTAGCTATCCTCATCCAACCTCTTAAAGTAAACACAATGGTCAGAATGACACTGAGTGTATCCATGCTCATTCATAAAAGTGTCAAATTTAATATACCATTGCCGAGGTGCTTGCTTCAAGCCATATAAATTTTTTTGCAATCTGCACACCAAACTCTCCTTACCCTTGACCTCAAATCCTTGTCGCTATACCATATATATTTCTTCATCCAAATCACCATGAAGAAAAGTTGTTTTAACATCAAGCTGCTCTAAATGCAAATCTTCAACAGCCACAATACTTAAAAAAGTATGAATAAAAGTCATTTTAACAACTAGAGAAAATATCTCATCAAAATCAATGCCCTTTTTCTATGCAAATCCTTTTAAAACTAACCTAGCTTTAAACCTTTTCTTACCTCCATCCTCTTCTTTCATCCTGTAAACCCATTTGTTTTGTAAAGCTCGTTTACTTGCAAGTAACTTGCATAAATCCCAAGTTTAATTTTTCAGCAAGGAGTCCATTTCCTCTATCATTGAAAACTCCCACTAAAGCTTTGTATCCACCTGCAAAACTTCATTATAACATTCAGGTTCACTAGCATCTGTTAAAAAAATAGAATACAAAGAGGGAGAGAATATTTCTGGAGGTCTACTTAGCCTTGTTGACCTTCTAACATTCACTGGGGTGTGTGGTATTTGTTGTTGCTATTGTTGCGGAGCAAGGGTCTACTAGAACATCATCTTTTGGAGTATCATCTAGTACTACATAATCATTTTCTTTCTTCTCATGTTGCTGAAACAAATCTTTGTACAATACTTTCTCATTGAATATGAGATCCCTGCTTCTTACAATTTTATGATTTTCAAAATCCCAAAGCCTATAACCAAATTCATCAATGCTATATCCAACAAATACACATTTCTTTGACTTAGCTTCCAACTTGGTTCTATTTTTAGAATCTATATGTGCAAAAGCTTCACAACCGAAGGTTTTGAGAAAAGAATAACTCACCTTCTTACCACTCCATGCTTCCTCTGGAATACCACAGTCCAAAGGAGTAGAGGGGCCTCTATTAATTAAATAAATAATAGTGTTTACAACCTCTACCCACATGTTTAAGGGCAGCCTAACATGCAACCTCATTGTCCTTACACGCTCCATTATTGTCCTATTCATGCGTTCAGCTACTCCATTTTCTTGTGGAGTCCTTGGTACAATTTTCTCCCTATGAATACCATTTGAGGAACAATAATCTTCAAATTTTGTGTTGCAATACTCACCACCATTATCAGATCTAAGACATTTTAGCTTTTTACTAGTCTCATTCTCAACCAATCATTTCCATTTCTTAAAAGTTTAAGATACATCAGATTTATGTCTAAGGAAATAGATCCATACTTTTCTTGTTGCATCATCTATAAATGTAACATAATATAGAGAGCCACCAAGGGAAGATACCTGAGCTAGTCCCTATACATCTATATGCACAAGCTCTAATCTCTCATTTTTCTTTTCCCTTCCACTCTTTACAAAACTAAGTCTCTTTTGTTTTCCATAAACACAACTTTCACATAAATCCATATTGACACATTTTAGACCAGGTAAAGCTTTCTTTGAATAAAGTAATTTTGTACCTTTTTCACTCATGTGCTCGAGTCTGTTGTGCCAAAGTGTTGTGTCAGAATCTACAACAATGATTTGATGTTCTTCCTGCTCAACTACAACCACTGTTCTTGAACATTCATTATCTTCTGAAACAATTAAAGTAGAAGGAACAATATGACCTATATAAAGATATAAGGTGCCTAATTTCACACCTTTTGCTACTACTACGGAACCTTTTGAAACCTTCCAATTTCTATCATTAAAAGTAACTGTGCAACCCTCATCACCCAGTTGCCCTACTAAAATTAAATTCTTACTCAGCCTTGGAACATGTCTTACCTCTTGTAGTAGCCAATGATTCCCATTCTACAACTTAATCTTGATTTTTCCCTTTCCAACTATCCAACAGGGTTCATTATCTCCCAAATAAACTAGCCCAAAATCCCCTTGGACATAATCAAGAAAATAACCTCTATGGGGTGTAGCATGAAATGAATCCCCAGAATCTAAAACCCATGAATCATCAATACTTTCTAAAGAAAGAAGCAAGGCATCCTCTTTGGGTTTATTACTTACCACATTTGCCTCCTTGTTACCTTCTTGTTTGTCTCCTTCTTTATTCTTCTGAGACCAGCAATCTTTCTTCTTATGACTTGGTTTTCCATATAACCAACAATCATTTGGCCCTTTGGATTCAGACCTATTTCCCTTTGATTTTCCTCTTGATTTCCCACGATTTCCAAAATTGTTTCCTCTCTCATTGGTTCTACCTTTGCTTTGTGTGTTTAAGACACTACTTGATGTGGATCCACCTGAGCTTTTCCTATGAATTTCCTCACTCAGAATAAAACCAATAACATCATCACATTTTAGGGTATTAGAACCAGAAACAGAGTTACTAACATCCATTACCAATCCATTCCAGCTTTCAAGCAATGAACACAAAATAAAGAGAGCCCTGGCTTCTTCATCAAAAATAACATTGATAGAAGTTAATTGACTGGTAACTATATTAGACTCATTTAAATGATCAGCAACTAACCCACCTTCCACCATTTTCATATTAAACAAATGCTTCATGAGAAATACCTTATTTGAAGGAGAGGGCTTTTCATACAACTTCGCTAGGGTTTTCATCAAATCTTCAGTCATCATTTCTTGTGTAATATTGAATGCCATCGATTGTGCTAGGCATAATCAAATACTACCAAGGGCCTTTCTATCAAGAATAGCCCACTCCTCATCATAAGTGCTTTCTAGTTTCTTGGCTTTTCCTTCCAATGGCTGCCATAGATCCTTCTGATAGAGATAGTTCTTCATTTGCATTTTCCATAACTGAAAGTTCTACCCATTAAACTTGTCAACCTTCAACCTACCCTCATCTTCCATTTCTCCCACTCAACCGTGATATTCCTACTAAATCATGAGATCTTCCTATAGAGGATAACAGAAAAACAACCTCTCTTTAATACCACTTGTTAGGATTAACAAGACAAAAATAACAATTACATGCAAATATAACCAATATCAGAACAACCATAAACCACACAAAAGAGAATAGAAGACATAAAGATTTAATGTGGTTCGCCCAATCCTTGGGCTACATCCACCAACAACAAGTCCAATATTTTATTATCCAGTGATTACAACTTATTACAATCTGTAATCCCTTACAACTCAATATCACCGCAAGAAGCTACTAAAACATACATTATGAAAACCCTAACCCTAAGCCATATTATATAATATTTTTCCACTTTAGGGTTAGAATGAGTTACAACATGTCAGCCCAAAATTAGTCAAAAAGTGTATAGTACTTTCTTGATCGGTCACCACAAGCTAACACTTACTGCTAGACTTACCAATCTTCAGAGATGACATAAAAGTAGACTCAACACTCGGTACAATATATTGTCATAGTTATTTAGCTCAAAAGTGGCCAGCTTGCCAATTAGACTATCAAGTATAAGATTACTTCCAGGTGCAGATCACATTTCATGAATAACAAAGATTCTAATAGCATAGACATGCAGTAAAGTTCTCAGTATTTTACTTACCACAGTATCTTTAGAAATAATACCTCCTGCTCCTCTGATAGCATTGACCACCTCTTTGATTTGGTTAGAGTATTGTGTGATGTTCTCACCTTCTTTCATCTTCATATCATCAAATCTCCCTCTTAGGCTGTCATCTATGGCTCTCATTACATTTACATCACCACCATGAACTAGTGCAAGTTTATCCCACATTACTTTCATTATAGTTCATGCTTTGACATCTTCAAATTCTGCATTAGTTAGAGTAACAACAATCTCTATCATAGTTATATTGTGTTCATGTATGTCTCTCAATTGATCAACTATCAAAGGTCCAATAGTCAATTGTAAGTAGCCATGGTCTAGGAGATGTAGAGTAGATTCTCCAATTCTGGATATGTGCAGCCTCATCCTACTTTTCCATGTCATGAAGTTATCTTTCTTCAGCTTAGGCACTTCCCTTTTATACATCTTGTGAGCTTTTTATCAAGTCCTTGAAACTTTCCTCCAAGCAACCAGAATGCTCTAATACCAATTATTAGATAACTGAGAGGGGGGTGAATCAGTTAAATCAGTTATCCTACAATCCCAAACTCTCAAATATACTTTTTCAAACTTATTCAACAAATCAAATAGCTCAGTAAGATAAAATATCTATCTTTCTGATCATTTACCGAATACCAGTAATTATCCAGAACTATCTTTACCGATTAATCAAATATGCAACATGTAAAGTATGATAGAAAAATAATCATAACACATAACACAATGATTTAACATGGAAACCCTGCTAAGGGAAAAATCACCTGGGACCGGTAACCCAAACTATTTCACTCTTCTGAAGTGAGCTCGGTTAGGAGCCAACCCTATTAAAGGTTACAATGCACACTGTCAGGTATGACCTAGTTAGAGGATTTATCACTAACAATTAACTTTTGACCAGCATTCACTATGGGGTCAACAAGATAACAATTAACATTCCTTGAATGTCATATAGAGATACAAAAAGACTGTTAAGTCCACTCGGTTAAGAGATTTTGCCAAATAAATGGTTAAACTGATACAGTACTGATCTGATTCAAATACAACTCAATTTACAAGTATTCAGATCTATGCTAAGCTCATAAAACTCATCTGATCAATAATCAATTCACTTCCTCATATCCTTCAACTTACTTCACTCAGTTTATCTATATCTCTGACACTCGGTTATGCCTGCAACTCAGTTTTGTCTGTAACCAGTTCGATCAAGAATGCATGAAAAAATTTCTTCACACAAAATCTTCTGCAGTCTTTATTCATTCGACATTCTTCTTCAATCAAACTCATTTCTCTTAAATAGATGTGTAAACCATTTTCATATCAACCATTGGAGTTTTGCCTCTTAATCATCATCATCCATTTTGTCGCTTCAACCTTCCTCGACAAATGTGTCAACAACATGTTTCAATCTCTTCCCTTAGATCATCTCTAAATTTTGTCAGTTGTGGATCTTATAACAAACTTCATCTATTACCTCAGAATCATAAGCAATTTCCACCTCATCAATTTTGGTTGGCTGTTATAACATTTAATGTTTTTATCCATATTCGGTTAATATTGAATGCGTCGGTGATAACTAACTCGGTTATTACTGTCACTCGATATACACAAGATTGGCTTGGTGTATACAAAAATCTTCAATTACCAACCACATTAACTTGTTCAATTATGATCTCTTCTTCATAATGGAATAATGTAACATGCTCAAGTCAACAATCTAATGCCATAGACTCATCAATAAGTTACCCAATGTATACCTTATCCTTATCTGTCATATCCATCTTTTCCTTATGTAGATATCTCATTTCTTCACCATTTCTTCCTTCTATAGATGTTCAGATGTTTTTAATTGTCACGATAAGTATAGTCAAAACTAGTTGACATCAATGACAACATATTGACTGATTTAATCATCTTACATATTACTTTAATAGCTCGGTGATCTCTAATCACTTTCCCTTTAGTTCATCAAGATATTCAATCAGTTTTATGTCATCAGGGAGATCTTACCATTACGAAACCCAGATTCTACAACACTCCTTTGATTAATGGTAGGCCAACCCCTGCATCCTTGATCATTAATACTGAGGACCTAGCAATGTTACTTTCTAGAGGTCCTATCATTAGGAGGAATGTAGATTTTCTCTTTTATTATTTTCATGTTAGGGCCCCAGAAGATGGAGATTGGTTTTACAATTATTGTATTGAAGATGATGTAGGGAACACAGATAGGGAAGGCTATAGTGATTCAAAAGAAGAAGAAGTGGCAAAGAGCATGATTGGGAATGATGTTGTAACTAAAAAAAGAAAGAAAAATGAAGCCTCTCCAAAGAATCTTAAAGCCATGGAGGAATTGTCTTAAATCTAGGATAGGTCGCTTTCCAAGAGCTATAGGAATGTTTTCCCCATTTGTATGATCCAGGATTAGTGTTATTCACACAACTTTTACTGGTGAATCTTTTAGGAATTACATGGTATTGTTTCTTCTCTATATGATTTGTGTTGCATGTAAATTAAGGTAACAAAAGTAAGATTAATTAAAAACTGGAGTAACCCTCAAGTAGATTTGTAGTTCATTTAGAGGAATTAAATTTGTATATAGAAGGTATAGTCAAATAGGATTTTAGATTATTAAGAGCATAATTTCTTAATTTAACATAAAACTGATCATATTAATTAATAATTAAACATGAAGACAATAGGGTAAAGGCCCCTGTTAAAATGTATAGAGTAGACATTTAAGATAGGTATTATCAAGGATTAAAATTTGGGGTTTAGTAAAAAAGAATAAAAAGAGATTAGGAGAAACTTAGGGGAAGTTTTAATAAGACTTAATGAGAGGTGGGTAGGCTATAATGATTTTAAGTCAACATGATATATGATGGACTAAGACAGCTAAACACTTAAACTAACTATTGTTGAATGCAGGATTTAAAAAGAACATCCATGGTACCCGCAGTATAGTTGGATGATTATTAATATATATTACTAACCTTGGTTGGAAAATTATCAAAAGTGGTTTTGCAGATTTCTTTGTAGGTTTATTGTAGGAGGAGGTACCAGAAAGTGGTACTAGCAGGAGAGAGATGGAATAGGGAGGACTAATGTAAATTTATTCGATTGTGTAAGGATATTTTGCCAAAAATTGGCTATATATTGTATATTAGTAGGATAGTGTAAATAGGGGTATGCCCCTATATGCTCTTTTATGTAATAAATTCCTTCTGTACAATAGCAGGACATTGTAAATAGGGGTATGCCCCTATCTACTCTTTTATGTAATAATTTCCTTCTGTACAATCTAGAATTTTGTCCCGGGCAAGATTGGAGGTTTTCTTCTCCATTCCTTCCTACCAGTGCCAGCACTGAATGGAGAATATTGTATGAATTTAAGAATTAATAAAATTATTTGGCTTCGGCCTTTTACCGATAAAAATAATTAATATATTAAAAATTTGATAATAATAATAAAAAACATTAACATAATTATTAATTAATTAAATTAATTAATATTTTAATTTAATTTAATTTAATTAAAAAATATATATTAAAATTTTAATTTTAATAAAAACCAATTTTATTTTTTTTAAAACATGCCTTAAAATGAATTAATAAGACATTGTGCGCCTCGCCCATACCTGAGTTACTTGATTGAGTTTTGACTAGGATGGGAGTGGGAAGTCGCTTACCACCTATGTGGATTGGATATGTCATAGTTGGTACCTCATCTACATGAGAGGTTATTGATACCACATAGAATCACCAAGGCGTCGATGTCTTGATAGACTACCAGGATAACCTTAGAGTTGGCTTGTGTGATGACACTTCCCTTTATGCATCTTAGGTTTCCTATGTGTGTTGGTTGCCTCTAGTTGAGTATGCTTTACCTTGTTATCCTATTGTACCTTTTGAGTTATAAATCTTTCAAGACCTTTTCCTTAGTTTGTATTGTGTTGATTGTTGATGTTTGTTATTTGAGTGGGGTCTGTTGTTATCTCTACAACACGTTGGGAGTGGACCATTTAGGTTCCACGAGGTCGGGTGGTAGTGATTATTTTACCATTTGAGATTTTGACATTCATGTACCAGTGTTGGATGATCCTTGTAGTAGTTGTACCTTCTTGTTCATCATTACTGGAGATGTATTCTTATCTTTCTTATTCTATGTTCCTTGTATCATTATATCAATTATTCAAGAGATATCAAGTTGTACTTTATTTTGGATTATTGTATCACATACCCTATGACATGTGCAATGGATGTGGATTATTATGGATACCTTATGGTATCAGTTGTATTTATGTTTCATTATTATGATGTTGTACTTATCATTCATCTGTATATGTGAGTTTTGTAATTATATCTAATCTAAAGTAATTAATTAATGTTAATGTAATCTACATCAAGGAACCCTCAAGATTTGAAATCTATGTTTGAGTTGTACTTGTATGTGAGTTGTAAATTGTATTGTATTTCTTCCACATTGTAAAACATTATTGTTGTTGTTTGTAAACTCTTAAGAAAAAAAAAATTATTCTGTAAACTTAGTCGCATGTTTAGGTTAATTTCTCCTAGGTTCCCTGGCTGGGCATTACAACTCATCACTTGCCTTTCTAAACTGAGAGATGTGCACAATCACTATGGTAACCCTTTCAACTTTAGTAAAAGTTGCCAGTTCCTCTTCTGAATAACATTGCACACTCAGAACTGCAAGCCTTAATTGTGAGATATAAGGAACACAAAAATATTACAAGGTACCTGTAGACACCTAAAAATATTGCATGTTTGTAAGCGACAATTTCACTAACATTCATCTTAAATTATTAAATAATCTTTATTATTTAATTAATTGTGTCCTACTATAATCTAAATTCAAAATCATCATTTCCCTTTAATTTCATAATTAAGTGATTTTAATTAATTATTAATTGTCTAATCAAACATTTAATCAATTATTCATCTATTTAATATAATTAAATAATTAAACATTATTTAATTACTTGATCTCATTATAAGTAATTAAATAAAGTATATTATTTAATTAATATTCCCTCTTTCTAATTATTATATTTATATTATAATTAAATCAAATCCCTCTCACAATTAAATAAATTATATTTATTTAATTAAACTAATTATTCCTTTCTCATTAAATAATTAAGAAATTATTTATTTATAATTTCCACATATGCAAGTAAATCAATTATTTTATTTATTTAATCATGATTATTCTTCCAAAGCTAACTCGTACTGACTTTCACTTCACTCTTTAATTACAATTTTGACTATTCAGTCAACATTGTTAATTCCTCCCCCATCAATCAATTAGCAGTTCAATCAAATCAATCTTCTATTCCACCTCATCAGTTAAGTCTTCAATCAAATCAATCAACTCTTAATCTATTTTGCTGACAGATCAATCAATCCTGTTAAATAAAGAAATCAATTAATTTGAACTCTCACTTAATTTGAGTTCAACTCTTCAATCATAGCCTATTAGCCTACCAATCAAGGAATCTTGATTGATACCCCTAAAAATCTTATAAATAGAGAGACAAATCTTCGAGTTTAAGAACCACAATTTCTTTTAATTCTTATGCTGGCCTAATATTGAGCACAATTTAGAGAGCCCAACATTGCATTAGAAGGAGAACAACAAAGGAGGAATTATGGGTTTGCATATGCTTTTATGTTATTTAATTTCAATATCTTGATTTATGTATGCAATTCTCTTGTTTCCTTTCCTCTTTTGATATTGGGAATACTAATTTCTTTAACAATCTCTTTGTGGTTGAGATACTGATATTATTGCAGGTTACAGATCCTCATATTACCTGATTACAAATGGTGAACCTGATGTGAATCACTAACCTCTTAAATTTTGATAATTTCTCTATTTCAGCACAGATGCAGTTTATTTTTGATGCAAATATAGGTTAAAATGATGCACTTGAATGTTTTGATCATCGCACCTTGACTATCAAATCACCGTAGTTGATAATATATGGAGACACACTTGTTTATCAAAACTAACGCATTTAGCCATACCGATCAACGCACTCGATACACTAATGTGACACACATTTATGCTATTGATTGCTATTGTGTTCTCTATGATTTTGATCTTTGGGTTGCTATATGTGTTGATTTATGTTTTCATTATCATGATAGTTGATTATTTTTTATCCTGGAATATCGATATTTTTTTTTATCAATCAAAATTTTTGTTATTGGTATACCTAGATGTTTTTATTTTTTGTAAGTAGTAGGATAGATCGATGCACTTACTTATTGCGATTGCCACATTTAGTATATTGCATCACCACACTTACCATTCATGATCACCATGTTCAACAGGTCATAGAGTCGTACACCCTATATCGATTGTCACACTTGCACATGCAAAACAACACACTTGTTTGATCAACAATTTCTCTTATGTCTTCATTATGGTTCTCTATTGTGCTTTAACACACTTATTGTAGTGGATCTACATTCTTGTTGTATTTTTCATATGTAATTTTTGTAATCAAATGATGCACTTATTGTAATAAAAAAATGAAGTGGTCCTCCTAAACATAGAAAATTCAAGATCCAAGAACCTGCAAAGCAACAAAGAAGAAAGAGACAAATAAAAGAAAATAGGGAATCGGTCGTGTACAAAAAATTAATGCTTTAGATGAAGAAATCATAGAAGAAGGGGTTATCGACACGTATATTGACAAGGTATGGAGAATTGTTGAACATTTTAATTATTGTGATATTAATCTTAGTTCACTCAAGGAATTCCAAAACTAATTGCTAGGTTTTCAGTGCTAACTTTTTCTTTGTAGCTTGTGGCTTGGAAACAAGACTTAATCATTTATCTAAAATTAATTCATCTTTCATTTTGGTTCTTTCAAATGAATAATGCATGCTCACACAACACAATTTATACTTTATTTTGGTGCTTAAAATTGACGTGTGGTTAAGAATTGAACAAAGGAAAAGAACACTAGAGATTAGTGCAATAAAATTGAACAAAGCAAAATACATTTGGACTTTTGTGCATCTAAAATTGAACAAGGAAAATCTCATTTCATTTTGGTGCTTAAAAATGAATCTGTGTGCTTGTATGGATGATTTAGATTAGCTAACACTTGGATTTTTTGGTTCTTAATGTGATAAATTTGGTGTCTTGAGTTCTTGGTAAACTTTCACAATCTATTAGATTAGCAACCATTTTTTTTTTCTTTAGAGAGGCATGTCTTGGGGGTTCTCTTAACCCAACAGATGATGACCTCAAACTAGAAAATACCTCTCTTCGGTATAGAAAAAAGACTCTAACAAAACTTTGGTCTTATCTAACCAAGCTCAGGTGAGGTGTGTTGATGATAGTATGGATCGGGTGAAGTATCCCTAAGTAGCCAACATGGCCAACTAGGCTTTTAAGTGAGTTACACACGTAAAAACCAATTGGGTAGACTCCATAGATCTTACTACAACCATGTTCATTAGAGACCACTTGGTTCACCTTCGAATCATTGTTTTATTATAGTGCAAGAGTATGGAAGAATCTCCCCCAATATTCCCATCATATATATTCTAAGGATAATATGTTATGAAAGAGATCATCATTAACACGACAAAAATACCCAGAAAAGGAAAAAACATAGGCACCTTCAAGAGGACTCTCATATTCTATTTGCATGAAAATTTTGTTATGTGAGGTGAAAAACATCCAAGCAATGGGCCTATAACATTACATATGAAGCCAATTTGACCTTAGATTCAACTGTCTACTTTCATTGTGACATACCTTGTGAAAAATTACAACTTGAAAAAGTTGTTGAACATACACTGATCATTTCTTTTGAGTCAGACATGCAAATACATATTGATTATGAGTTTGAGTTTGTACATCTCTATAATTTGTCCTAGAACATTATCCTACAAATAGAAAACTAAATCAAACTAGTCCTACAACATTTGTCTGACTAAGAGCAAAAAAGAGTCAAAATTGGTCCTGCAATATTATCCTACATAGTGAGAATTGATCCCAACACAAATCCTACAAACATTACACTGATATTTAATCCTAGTTCCTTGTGATCGACATACTTAGATAGGCATATCTTTCATTCTTAGAATCTTGATTTTTTGCATAGTCATCAGTTTGACTCAAAACCCAAAAATCTAAAAAAATTAGCTTGCATATCTTGGGGTTTAAGTATTGTACTTCCTAAAGTCATTTTTCATATTTGAGGGTGCATTTTCATAGGACATTCCTATAGTGGTCTTTTTTTTAATCTTGACATCATAAGCACCATATTTATCTACTGGTCTCATCACATGTACCATATCATTTTGGTTAATATTTGTCTTAGACAAACACTATTGCTAGAATTTATCACTTTTGTCTTACCTTTTGGAGTCAAGATAGTCTTCAATATCATTTAGGGTCTTTCTTTAGAGGGTTTACCATCAAAGTTTCTAGAATCTCTCTTAGGGAAGAGTACTTACACTCTAGTCATCATTTTTCATTAGCATCCCAAAATCTAAAAATCCAAAAAAATAGTTTCCCTTATTGTCTTTACATTTCCAAATTTAAAAAATTCAAAAAAAGTAGATTTTGATTTCCTTAGTTGTCTTGTATTTATCATAGATTTGCATATGTCAAACAAACAATCCAAGAAGAGTAAGGACAAAATGGAGTACAATGAGGACCCCAAACATGATCCCCATCAACACATTGAATTTGCACTAAGAACTTTGACACTAGATTACAAGAATCCTGAGACATTTTTACGACATAAGAAAACACAAGATGATATTTTAAACGATCTCTCACCTAAGGAAATCAAAGCTAGATGCACAAAAGAAGAGATGGATGAAGGATTACATGATCAAAAGTTAAAGATAATCTTATGGTCCATGCTGGACTTTGACCCAAATAAATACCTTCACATGATTGTACAAAAGGTTCTAAGTTACCCCCAGGTTCAACACATATTCCATAGTAGAGAAAATGAATATGCCATCATCTTGGATTGTTGCAACAACACCCCTTCCACTCACTCTAGTCCTCTCATCTACCAATTCCACACAAAATGCTTCCCAAGTCACCACATCTTCTAGTACCCTAGGGTCTACTACAATAATCCCCTACTTACCAACTATCCACCTGCATCTAGTGTACTCACTACAACAAAAACACCTTCCATATTGACCTTGGATCATCTAGTGAGTACCTCACAAACCATGGCAGTAAGTTCCTCTAGCACAAATCCCCAACCTAAGAAAGGGTTACCCCTACTAGGGGCACCTCAAAAAAAACCTCCTAAAGTGTCTCAACTAGGTGTCCCATCCAATTTAGCACAACCCCAAATCTTTCAAGGGGCACCTCTTGACAAGTTTGAGTATTTGATATTTATAAACCTCTTCAACAAAATGATGGAAAATGGATCAAGCACTACAACACCCCATAAAGTCTTAGTTCCTCACTAGAGTCCTAACACCCCAACAATTCCAACCATCCCATAAATTCCAAGAATCCCACCAAGTCCCAGTTCCTCAGCAAGTCCTAGCACCCCATCAATTTCAAGAACCCCAACAAGTCCCATTACCTTAGCAAGTCCAAGAATCCCATTATATTCCAGTACCTCATCATATTCCAGAACCTCATTACATTCCAATACCTCATCATATTCTAACACCTCAATACATTACATTACCTCAGTATACCCCAACATCTCAACATGGTCCACTAGGTTATAATGTACCTACACCACCTCAAAATAGTGAAATCCCATTTGTTGATCCTAATGCAACACCTGATACATTGACACCCATTGATATACTTTCTTAGTAGTTTCAAACCCTCCATTAGTAATTCATAAACCTACAAGTAGGCACTGATAAAAGGTATTACACCATATTAAACCTTAGTCCTTAGTCCTTTGACAGAACACTACTTATGCCATATTTTCCACACAACTTTGTCACACCTAAATTCAAAAAAGTACAAGGAAGAGGGCGATCCTGACAATTACATTAGGGATTTTTTCACATGTATAGAGGTATCTCATGATGAAACATATCTTATGAGACTCTTTCCATGCATTCTTAGTGGGACAACCATGGATTGGTTCTCCAAACTCCCTCCTAGGATAAAGTCATGGAATGAACTAGCAGAAAAATTCATATCCCACTATTCACACAATATTTTCATGGAAGTAACATTGATGGATCTTTGCACCACCAAGAAAAATAATGGAGAGACCTTTTCCTCATTCCTACAACATTGGAGAAATTTTTCCTCTATGGCATCCTTCCATTTACCAACCAAGGAAAATATCCACATGTTCATAAAAAAATGTCAACTAGACATAATGTATGAACTACACTCCCAATGCATTGAGTCCTTTGAAGAGCTAGCTGAGCAAGGGTTACAAGTAGAAAGATCCATCACCTTGAAGGGAATCATCAAGAAAGAAACTAGTAACCCAAAACCTTACGGAAAATATAAATAATGGCCCAAAAAAAAATGTAACAAATGATGGCATTTTGGATGCTAAGATGACACAACCAGTATTATGTGTGCAAGCACTAGCTCATCCAATAGACCCAAAAAACATAACCTGCTTACAATGTAAAAAACACTACTCCTAGGCAAAGTCCCAAATAGACCAATGCACTCAACCAATAACAAATTTATGCAAGAAGGAACCCCACTCCACAATGAGATTTTGCACTTCTTATAGAACCTCTTAAGATGATCTTGAAGAAATTGATAGAGTCACATTCAGTCACTTTACTCGAGATAAGAAATTACGAAGGTCCTATTAAACCAACATGGGGGACAATGGTTATTGTAACTATCAAAAAACTAATAGACACAGAATGGCTACCTATATGCAACTAAAATACATTATCCAAGATTTCATCAACTAAGGTGAGATTGAAGTAGTCACTAATTTTGGCACCACCAACCAAGATCACAAGGTGTTCCAAAACCTATTGATGAATCATGATAAAAGGTAAGGCCTCTACTTCAAGAATGAATAATCAAGAAAACCTCACCTACATCAAAGTAGACCCAAATTTAACCATAAACACCATCACCATCCAAGTTTGAGATACCAATTGTGTTGTTTCTACCCGTCGTACCAAAATAAAAATAAAAGGAGTCACACCAAAAATAGCTATACCTATAAAGTCATCTAATCCACCATTATGTCAGTACAATTTTCTAGACCATCTAAAGAAGACCCTAGAATAAATCTACATCTATGAATTGCTTTGCATTTAGCCTGATCATAAGATAGTCTTAGATACAACCCTACAACAATCATTTGTACCAAAAGACCTAGAAGTTGATGAGTTTCAAACCATGATAGGGTATCTGGCTACTCCACATCACATTGCATTCACTAAAAAAGATCTTCCAATACATAAACCATCCCACAATGATCCTTTGCATCTAGAAGTCTTCGTCCATTGCCACAAAATCAGGTGAGTCTTGATAGATGGATGAGCGGGTCTAAATATTTTTACACTAAAACTGATACAAGAATTGGGATACTCTGAGGTTTGTGTAGACATCACCAAAATATCATAATAAGAGTTTATGATGATGAATAACATCCCTCCAAGGGTGTCATAAATCTCCTAATTAGATTGGGTCCAACAACACAAGAAAATTTATTCCAAGTACTGGATCTAGAGCTGGATATTAATGCCTATGTTAAAAATGAAATTGAGACATTCGAGGACTCCCATTCAGAAAAAAAATCAAATAATTATGAGTGGGATTCCCAAAGTACCATAAATACCCTACATATTGACACTACCATTACTCGACTATCTTTACAAGACAAACCCACAGATAAAAAAACATAGATTTCACAATTCTAGAACATATTTGAACCTTCATCCTTGTCCTCATCTAAGACCCATGAATCAATAACTGGTTCAAATATAAATACATTTACTAAACTTCCTATTTCATCCTTCCAAACCAAGGATAGCATAGCCTTGGTTTACCCTGACCTTATCAATTGGGAATAGAAAAACCCACCAACCATAGATGTTTTTGAGAATGATGAAGCAATTGCTGAATTATTTGGAATAAGAAAAGGCATACATATAAAATACCACAAGGAAGGATCCAACATTGAGCTAGACATAACATCATACTTTGGGAAGTTATATCGATCCTCTAGTTAGAAAAAAGAAAAAGAAAATATAAGGCTTTTGGGTGAAAATCGAAAGGAACCCTCTAACTAAAAAATAGTAAAAAGAAAAGACATATTGAAGGGTGAAAACATCCTAGAGGTGCCCAAGGATGGAGAGATAGATATACTCCCCATTAATGAGGAGTAGTCACCACTTTTGGTAGAGAAAAATCATACAATCAGCATTGGTACTACATAAACATAAAGACTAATCCACTTGGTAGAGTCACTAACACTAGAGGAAAGAGAATATTTCATTCAATTCTTTAAAGATAGACAAATAAACTTTGTCTAGTTATACTCTAACATGCATGGGTTAGATATAGAGTTAGTACTTCACCATTTGTCACTAAATATGGGGGTATAGCCATACAATCAAAAACTCCACAAGATGCATCCCAAGATTGCACTATTAGTCACAAAAGAATTAAAGTAGTTACTTGATGCAGGGTTCATCAAAACTATAAACTATGTTGTCTGGATCTCCAATCTGGTACCAGTATCCAAAGATAGTAGAGATATAAGAATCTATAATGACTTCTAGGACCTGAATTTGGCATGTCCAAAGGATGATTTTCCCTTGCTAAACATTGACATGATCATTGACCTTACTTCTAGAAATAAGATGCTATCGCTCATGGATGGTTTCACCATGTATAATCATATAAAAATTACACCAGAGAATCAACAAAAAATTACTTTCACTTGTGCTTGGGGCACTTATTGCTGGTGTGTCATGCCTTCAATCTAAAGAATGTTGGAGCTACATATCAAAGATTAATGACAATGATTTTTCATGATATGACACATATCACCATGGAATATTATGTTGATGACATATTGGAAAAATCCCTAGAAAGGAATTTTTATTTATCAATATTAGAGCTAGTATTTGATAGGCTTGAGGAATACAAAGTTCGGCTAAACCCAAAAAAGTGTTTCTTTGGAGTCACATTAGGAATTTTTTTGGGATTTATTGTCTCACACAAAGGAATAGAAATCGACCCTAAAAAGGTCCAAGCTATAATTGTAATGCCTCCCCAACAACTCTAAAGAACTTAAGAAGCTTATAGGGAAGATTACAGTTAGTAAGAAGGTTTATCTCATGGTTGGAAAACAAGTGCCACCTATTCCAATACTTATTACACAAAGACATAAAGTTAAAATGGACACAGAATTGGCAAAAGGCCTTCCAAATATTGAAGGACTATTTGTTGTCAACACCAGTGTTGGTGGAACCCATCCTTGATCAACCCATACTATTATATATCTCAGTAATAGAGCACTCACTGGAGGAATTATAGGCACAAAATGACTCATAAGGAAAATAAAAGGCCATCTACTACATTATTTGGACACCTGTGGCTTATGAACTAAACTACACTGCTATTGAAATAACATTTTTGGCTATCATCTTTACTTCACAAAAACTCAGACACTACATGTTGAGTCACAAGATAATCCTCATTGCTAAAATCAACCCATTGAAGTATTTATTGAGAAAAGTAGCAATGATAGGGTGCTTAGCCAAAGTTGTTATGATACTGAGTGAGTTCGACATAGACTACATGGACAAAAAAGCAATAAAAAGCCAAGCTATTATAGAAAAATTAGTGGATGCACCTTTACCATCTACTCATCCAATGCTAATAGAATTCCCTGATGAAGGAATATTTTCTATAAAAGAGCCAAAATAGTGGAAACTATACTTTGATGGATCTCACACACAGAAAGGATTAGGTGCAGGCATAATCTTCATCACTCCTCAAGGGGACTCTATTCCTAGGTCTTACAAACTGAAGTTGGATTGCACCAACAACATAGAAGAAAATGAAACATTTCTCATAGGCCTCAAGAAAACTATCTAGTGGAAGATCCAACATTTTCAATTATATGGATATTCTCAACTGATTATTAACCAAGTCAATGGAATCTATGAAACTAAAGGTAAAAAACAAGTTCCATATAAAGCCATGACGAAAGACATCAAGATACACTTTGAGAAAATATCCTTCAAACAAATCTCCAAGACCAAAATTAAGGAAGAAAATGCTATGTCCACTTTAGGATCTTTTTTGGACATGCCACTTGATGTGACACATTGTAAATTGATGGTTAAACAACTTATGTTCCTTATCTTTGACATCCCCAAGTTTGAGGTTGTGTGTGAAATTGTTGTTCCCAATTCCCCTTGGTATCAAGACATTTATGACTACCTTACTACCCAAATCATCCCCCTAGAACTATCCCACAAACAAAATAAGTTCTTGATAAGGCAAGCCTCGTGTTACATTATCATTGCCAAAACACTTTATAGACAAAGTATTGATGGTACACTCTTAAGATGTCTTAGCTTGAATGAAGCACAAGCGATGATATTAGAAGTCCACAAAGGTATTTATAGTGCCCACTCTAGTGGTGTGACCTTAGCAAAGAAGATTTTAAGAATTGGGTATTATTGGCATACCACGGAAACAAATTCTTCCTTTTTTGTCCAAATGTGCATAAAATGTCAGATTCACGGGAACCTAATCCATGCGCCAGCTTAGGAGCTGCAACCACTTACTTCACTATGGCCATTCTTGTAGTGGGGGTTTGACCTTGTTGGAAAGATCCATCCTTTATCCTCTAATAGTCATAAGTACATCATCATGGCCACTAAGTATTTCACAAAGTGGGTCAAAGAAATTCTAATGACCTATACTATTGGTAAACAAATTTCCAATTTCCTTTTGAATTGTATCTTAAGTTAGTTATGAGTCCTATAAACCATTATCTAATGGTCCCCCTTCAAAATTAAATAGATGGAAGAACTTTGTGTAAAATTCCACATCCATCATAGCTTTTCATCATGCTAATTCCCCCAAGATAACGGCTAGGCTGAGTCTATGAATAAAACAATCATAAAGATCTTGAAAAAGATGGTCAATGAAGCTAGTCAAGAATGAAACCTCCAACTCAACCCTACCTTATGGGCATATCACACTAGTTTATGTACCCCCATAAGAGCCACTCCATATTCACTAGTATATGTTAATAAAGATATCTTTCCAATAGAGTTCGAGCTCCTATCACTACAAGTATTCCTTCAACACATTATTTCAGATGAGGAATATTGAGTATCACGAATACAAGAGCTAAAGTTGCTAGATGAAAAGATAAAAAATGTACGAACACACTTCACACTTACAAGCATATAAAAAATGTTTGGATAAGTTTCAATAAAAGTTCATGCCATGGTATTTTGAAGTTTGTGACTTGGTACTAATGGAAAATTAGAAAAATCAAGTGGAAAGAGAAAAACCAAGAAACTTTGAACCAAATTAGTTGGGTCCTTACATCATCACATCAGTCTACAAATTTGGAGCATATCAAATATCCACATAAGAGGGAGAGCCTCTATCAAATCTCATCAATAGATTTCATCTACACAAGTTCTATACATGATTCTCAAAGTACACCCATTTCAAATTGTCAAAAAATGCAAAAAAAGTAAAAAAGCAAAAAAAGGTTACCTTGGCAAAACCTGGCAATCAGGCATCTTTGGTTATATAAAAATAGAAATATAAGAGAAATAATTTCATCCTACAGTTAAAACCACTCCAGTGGTGTCTTTGATAAGTACCGTGGTAAAAAATGGGCAATCTGGCACCATGTGTAGAGATCATTTCTCCATCATCTATCAGAACTCCAACCTGATATCACATATCATTATGCCTCTTTCTCCATGGTAAAAATCACTATCATGGCTTTAGATTTGTTAGTTACCTTTGTATTAGAACATCCCATCATATTTCACACCAATTCAGTCCATCACAACCATTCTACAATAAAGTACCCATTCTTTATTGATTGGGGCCATTTCAATGTCATGATTCATCAAGTCTTGAAAAAGTACAAAAAGCACAACAAAAGTTTTAGAAAAAATATAAAAAACATTGAGAAAACATCAAAACAAAAAAAATATTGTAAAAGACCTTTAAAAAGTTCAAAAACATCATAAAAAAATTAAACATTCATCTATGGTGACCATGTTTGGGGTGTCTGTGATAAGGGCATTCACTTATGTGATACACCGCACATACCTTGACTCCAAACATACCAACCCTATGGTGGACCAAAAACATTTGCAAAAAGTCTCGAGAAAGTTGTTAAAGACAACCAAACAAAATTGAATTTAATCAAGAAAATCTTGCAATAAATATCCTTTGTACATAGACCAATTCTTTTGCATTTCAAAACAAGCATTCAACAACATCAAATAGCAATTCGGAGCTTGAGTGGAACCAAATCAAAATAGTCAAAACTACTCAACAAGTCCCAAGTCAAACTAATGAAACTGTCTTATTTATCAACCAAATCCCACAACAAAGTCTTTTGTTAAAAACCGTGTCATCTTAGACAAGGGAAGGAGCACTCGAAACCAAACAAGTCAGTCTTATATGGGGTACCTTATTCTTGAAACTAGATAGGATAAAAAATTGTCAAAATTCAATGTCCAAAATACTACAAAAACATAGACACATAATCAGTACGATTGTAACTTGTTGAGTCAAGTTAGTCTTATTATGTCTTATTTTTGCAAGTCATGTTCTTATGCATCTCTGGGATGTCCACAAGTGATTTAGAGATGTTGTGATGATTCATGATGTATTTTCTTTATCTTTTTCTTGTGGAATGATTTCTAGGAAGTATTAAAAGATACATCTAGGTGTCTATGATAAGAGCCTTCACATTCATATACAAATATCCGACTAAAAAATTGCAACGGATATTTCAGTTGTGATATGTTTCACATACCTCGACTCTGAATGCTCAACCTAAATGGACCGATTCATATTCCTTGTCTATTTAGTGTGCCTATTTTGGATGCAAAAGGATAAACCATATTTATAGATCATTCGTATCTTGGTAGAGTGGCATCCATTTTTGGTATAAGAAAGAAACTCAATGATAAAAAATAAATTGCTTAATTCAGTTGTAATTCAAATGTGGTTATTAAATCTTTAATCTCTCTATTTACCATAATCTAAGGGTTTCAATCAAGGATTCATTCTCATTTTCTCTCATCTTCTAAATAGTTTCATTACTAATAATTTTCTCTGTCTATCCTAACAAGTCCTTATGGAAGAGTATCATGATACAACAAAAATATTGCATCTTGCATAAACATGTTAGTACATATAGAGTAAATCATGCATTATAAGTAGATATCATAACACATTCATCCATCATATAAATGCATAACATCTAGTCACATCATAAAAATGTGTATATGAAAAATACAAAAACAAAAGTACATAAGCATGACATCACATCATATAGAAAATGCATACATCCATAAACATAAAATCATATCAGAATATTTTTTGCATCTCATAAACATCATAGATACCATCATGTTATTTCAAGATATCATTCATGTCTTTCTTGCATAAACAATCTCTTGAGGGGGGCATCATTTACCTCATTGTCACATTGTGCTTGTTGGGGCATACTGGAGCATAATTTTTATTATCCTTTGAAACAACGCCTGAAAATGCATTGTATCAAAGAGGGGAAAAATGTAGAGACCTAAAAATATCCCATGCCTGCAAGCGACAATTTCACTAACATTCCTCTTAAATTATTAAATAATCTTTATTACTTAATTAATTGTATTCTTCTACTATAATCTAAATTCAAAATCATCATTTCCCTTTAATTTCATAATTAAGTGATTTTAATTAATTACCTTAATTATTAATTGTCCAATCAAACATTTCATCAATTATTCATCTATAATATAATTAAATAATTAAGCATTATTTAATTATACTCTACCTCATTATAAGTAATTAAAGAAAAAACATTATTTAATTAATATTCCCTTTTTCTAACTATTATATTTATGTAATAATTAAATCAAATCCCTCACAATTAAATAAATTATATTTATTTAATTAATCTAATTATTCCTCTTTCATAAATGCATAAGCAATTATTTATTTATAATTCTCACGTGTGCAAGTAAATAAATTCTTTTATTTATTTAATCATGATTATTCTTCCAAAGCTAACTCATATTAACTTTCACTTCACTCTTCAATTATAATTCTGACTATTCAATCAACATTGTTAATTTCTCTCCCATCAATCAGTTAATAGTTCAATCAAATCAGTCTTCTATTCCACCTCATTAGTTAAGTCTTCAATCGAATCAGTCAACTCTTAATCTATTTTTTTGATAGATCAATCAATCATGTTAAACAAAGTAATCAATTAAGTTGAACTCTCACTCACTATGAGTTCAACTCTTTAATCACAACCTATCAACCCACCAATCAAGGAATCTTGATTAAAACCCCTAAAAATCTTATAAATAGAGAGCTAAATCTTTAATTATAAATAGTGTTAATCTCCATTGCACCCCTTTTGTTGTTGTACATTTTGGTGAGCCCGACTTATAACATTTTCGTTCATATTTTGGTTAGATTTCCAATTTTGATTTTTAGATGTATTATTCATTAGGTTTCATGTGCAATTATGTGTCTTAATTACATTTATGTTGCATAAATTTAATGAATGGTCATATATCAATCTCACATTTTTTATTTGCATTTGTTAAAAATCTATCTTTATTTTCCTTGTATATAAGTTTTATAACATTAAGTCCTACCTATAGCATTCCAATTAGGTTAAGCCATATAATTATGTTGAACACCCGATATACTGAGAAGGGAGGGGCGACTCAGTATAACCTTGAAAAACTTAAAGCACTTAGCAATTTTACCATTTAACATATTTCAACTTTGTAGGAAAGAAAATAAATGTTGCAATGCATAACACCAGATATTGTTTTCATGGAAACCCAAGGTGATAAAAAACAACATGATAGGATTAGCACTCAAGTATTATGTAATCGGTTAGGTGGCTCACTGCCAAAATACAAAAGATATCACTGATGGCTAGATATACAAAAGTTGAACTGAAGAGCATGCATCAACCTACAAATAGATTGTAGTTCGTTGTGAAATACAATCCTTCTTCTTTCACTGATACAATATTACATACATAGTTCTCTTTTCAACATTTCACATATACAAAGCATCATAATAAATACATAGATTGTACATCACCAAAAGTACATACTCTCCATGTAATTATATACCATCCATAGGTATAAACTTCTTTCTTGTTAGCTAAGCATCAAACTAACATAAATGAAACTTTATCTTTTCTCTAGACCTAATGTCAGTTGAACACAAAATGAATCCGGGTATGTCATATGACAAATCAATCCTCTAAAACTATCGATGAACTCCCAAAGCATAATTGTCAGTGATATTCATCGATGAGTGTTGTCAGTGACCCACGCATCGATACCTAAGGATGAAACCATAATACCAATACTGACAATGGATTGTACCAATGTCGATAATTACATCAATGAAAACCAAAACTTGGGAAGGATAACAATCTCCCCATTTGTCATTGATGGAAAACCAAAAATTTGTAACCAAAAACTAGAATCCTGAAAACTGAAACTAATAACTACTAAAATGCCAAAAACTCAATAAATTGAAATACTCCACAAAAACCCCCCTGAGAGGGACAAACTAATTTCTAACAATTTTTTCAAAAACATTTTCTATATAATTTTTATATTTTGTTCTCCCCCTTTTGCCATTAATGAGAAAGGGGCACCAAAAAAAAAACCAAGAAAAAACTCATAGACTTGAATCACCCATCTGAATTGACTCTAACATTTTCTTCAAGCTTTGAAGTGCCTCAATCCAAGTGTCCTTATTAGAATTCAACTCATCAACTGCCTTTCTGAATTGAGAGATGTGCACATGCACTGTGGTAAGCCTTTCTTCAGCTTCGATAAAAGTTGGCAGTTCTTCCTCTGAATAACTCTGTACATTTAGAACGACATGACTTAATTGTGACTTATAAGGAACACAAAAATATTGCAAGTTACTTGTAGACACCTAAAAATTCTCATGCCTAAAAGCGACAATTTCACTAATATTCATCTTAAATTATTAAATAATCTTTATTGTTTAACTAATTGTGTCCTACTATAATCTAAATTCAAAATCATCATTTCCCTTTGGTTTCATAATTAAGTGATTTTAATTAATTACCTTAATTATTAATTATCCAATCAAACATTTCATCAATTATTCATCTATAATATAATTAAATAATTAAACTTTATTTAATTACTTATAATGATTATAAGTAATTAAATAAAGCATATTATTTAATTAATATTCCCTCTTTCTAATTATTGCATTTATGTAATAATTAAATCAAATCCCTCTCACAATTAAATAAAGTATATTTAGTTAATTAAACTAATTATTCCTATCTCATAAATAAATAAATAAATAATTATTTATTTATAATTCCCACATATGCAAGTAAATAAATTATTTTATTTATTTAATCATGATTATTCTTCCAAAGCTAACTCATACTAACTTTCACTTCACTCTTCAATTACAATTCTGACTATTCAATCAACATTGTTAATTCCTCCCCCATCATTTAGTTAATAGTTCAATGAAATCAATCTTCTATTCCACCTCATCATTTAAGTCTTCAATAAAATCAATCAACTCTCAATCTATTTTTTTGACAGATCAATCAATCATGTTAAACAAATCAATCAATTAAGTTGAACTCTCACTCACTCTGATTTCAACTCTTCAATCATAGCCTATCAGCCCACCAATCAAGGAATCCTGATTGAAACCCCTAAAGATCTTATAAATGGAGAGATAAATATCTAATTTTTAAGAACCACAATTTCTTTTAATTCTTATGTTGGCATGATCTTGAGCACAATTGAGAGAGCCCAATATTTCATGAGAATGAGAATAACAAAGGAGGAATTATGGGTTTGCATATGCTTTTATGTTATTGATTTTAATATCTTGATTTATGTATGCAATTATCTTGTTTCCTTTCCGCTTTTGATATTGGGAATGCTAAACAATTTCTTTGTGGTTGAGATACTGATGTTATTGCAAGTTTTTACAGATCCTCATATTACCTGATTATAGTACCAAGAGAAACGATGATTGTTTCATATTGAAGGTGGAATAATTTTTTCTGTGTGAATTCGATCTGAGTATGAGTAGATCCATCAAGATCATCAGTGACCTTGTAAGAGTTACATGCATTTCTAATCTACAGTTCTATGGAGACCATTTATTGCTTGATGCTCTCTATGGCTATGAGACATTACAACGTACAATGATACAATTTGTTACCATCCTCAAGTAACTCTTGTCCTTCAAAAAGTAGCCCCTTCAACTTTAAAAGTGAGGCATGATATTTTTCTCGAGATTTCAGTAAGAAAGAACACTTGGATTCTTCTTCTCTCAATAGAATAGAGTCATTAACCAAAGCATTTAAGTCCTTAATAGTAGTAACAAGCAACTTACATTTATCTTTGATGGAACATGAGGAGTCAATTGAGCATGATAGAACAAGAGCATGTAAGGTTGATACAGTTTCCTCAATAATCTCTCATTTTTCCTCAATCTCTATCAGTAACTCTTCTTATGTAGTGGCAGTGATAGTTTGTCCAATATTTAGTTTATGTTTTGTTGCAGTAACCTTGTTGATGTCAATGAAGATGGAAGATGTGACCGATTTAATAGAAAGTGGAGATGGGATGAAGTTCCTCAAGAGTCTCTAGGAATTGGATCTACTATCATATCTATGACTAAATATCTCAATTTCTGACTCAAGGGTGTTGGTGGATACAAATAATTCCCTAGACTTATTTTCTCCTTCATCAAATATAGTCTTCTTAGTTTCACTATCAGCTTTCACAACTTCATCTTCTATTTCTTTCTTTTCTTCTTCCATTACCTTATCACCATCCTAATTTTTTGGTTCTACCTCTTTTTTAGGTAGTTCATCTTCTTCTTTGACATCTTAAACATCTATGATAACCACACTATTTTCCAATACATCTTTCTCTAACAGTTTTGGTATTTCTAGAGTCGTGATAGTTTCTTCACTTCTGGACTCTTCTATAATTGTTTCCTCTTTCTTTGTCTTTTCTTCTTGAGTGGGTAATTATTCAATCAACATAGAAGATCCTACTGGAGTGGTATAAATTAGATTGAGATCAGGAGGACTTTGATCAAGAGTAAACACATCACTATTGGTAAACTCAGTGATATCTTCAGCCTTGCTAGGAGGATGCTGAGAGGTAGGTGGTCTTTCCAGTCTATCCTTTGCTAACATATTCAATTCCTATGCAAGAGATGTAAGATATTATACCATATCCTTCTTCATCTCCACAATAATTGACTTATCAAACATGATCAGTCTTACTCCTTTCTTGGATTTAAGTACAGGTCCTTTAGCAATAATTGTGAAAAAAACAACATACTATTCTCCAATCATAGATTTACAAACTTCTTTAACAACTATATCAAACAAATCCTTTTCTATACTCTTTTCTTCTGATATGATCTCAGTCAATTTGGCCTAAAGGGATATGGGAACATCTTCCTTGTAGTCTTCCAACTCTTTGTTGTTCTTAACATTGTATTTTAGAAAATAATTAATGACAACTTATTTTCCATCATCCTATGTTAGTTCAAAGAACTTATCAACGCATGTTATTTCACCGAAAGTTAGATAAAAAAATATAATACTTGTATCCAAGGGATTTGTACCAAAATTAGAATCTAAAATCTCTTCTAATTGTTTCCCTTTCTTGTTCACCTTGATCTTGAATTGTTTAGTCACTATTAGTGGATTTATCTATTGACTCATTACCAAAATCGACAATGTAAGATACATCTTTAGCTACGTTTTCTTTCCCTTTCTTGGTAGTACCAGTTACTGATCTAGTAATCCTTCTTTTCTTAGATGAAACTTCTTCATCTTCATTAGTAGGTAAAGATGAAATGGTTATACCGAAAGAACTTCTAGCGTTCCTTGACAATATTTGATTGAATTATTTCTTTGTAATATCTTGTTCTTCTCTAACTTTTCTCATAAGATTTTCTACTTTCTTCTTTGCCTCCTCAGAATTTTTACTATAAATTTCCTTATTTTTTTCTCTTTGGCTATGCCAAACCTTTCTTTTGTGAGATTAGGAGGACTCTCCAATAAAACTTTGGCATGAATTTATACTTGTTCTTTTATCTCATACCCGAGAAAGGGTAACTATTTATGCCTAGGTTTTACTGCCTACATAATAAAATTGTCGGTGGTAATAATGAAAGTGATTTCATCTTTATACTTTTCTATCATAGATGGTGGGATTCTATCCCTTTGATGCATTAATCATTGCATAACAGAAAATAACTCTATGAATCTGTCTTCCATATCAGAAATTATTTCTCTTTTCATTAACCTTTTATAAATTTGGTGTGAAACAAGTATATCATCTAACTATAATACTCTTCCTTCTCTAGGGATATGATTTGATAAATACAAGATCAAGAAAATAGCTAGAGAAATGAAATGAAAACTCAAATTTTTCCTGCTAGTCTTTATTGGCCTTAAATTTTCAAGATGTTATTCTTTAATTAGAGTACAAAAATCATAGTTTTTACCTTTCATCATATGGTAAGAAATGCAAATCGTCATGGCTGACACAAAGTTTTCTTAGTTAGTACAAAATAATTTGTAGTCGATGACTTCTGCTACGTATCTAACTGCAAGGTCATTGATAGTACCGATCTTTACAAACCTTCCATTAGGTGTAGCTCCACTTAGGGCTATTTCTTTTTCAATTTTAAAACTCTTAATTTTTGGCACATGTTTGATGTCCTAGAGACTGACGACTCTCTTCATTACATATTTTGTAATCAAATGGCAACCATCTTTAAGCCAAAAAAAGAGTTCATGGAACTTATTGATGGCCTTTTTTACCCAATTATCATCTACACAAAAATCAAGGATGGTATTGAACATGTGCAAATTCTTCTCAACCCAAACCCTAAATTTAGGTTTTGCATCACCATTATCAAGACACAACTTTTTTGCCCATAAATCTATAATTTTGTAGGTACTAAATTCTTCCAACTTGCATTTTAGATGGATTTAAACATCCTCTACAAGAACAACACCAAGGGGTATTCTGAATAGATATCTTGACATATCATTCTCAGTCAAAATTCTAGGGAACATCGTAAAAAAGGACAAGGCTCTTGAGATTCATCAATAAGCATAGGAGTGAGGTTTCCAACTAAATCCATTGAAAATACAAAGATTAATTCAACAACAAAAAGAAAAATCTCATACTCTTAGCTCAGCTTCATCTCACACCACAATTCTTTAACTCTTGTTTTATGCAATGTAAGAAATGAGTTGTAAACTACCATATTTATTGTGTAACCTCAAGATAATGCAAGAATAAATGCATTAAATGTGTTATATGCCCACTTAATTACCTTTTTACAGAAAGTAACATTTCCTACTCATTCCATTGACTGATACCTCCCAAAAGGAATTGATATGTTACGCTTTACACTTTTCAAGATGGGAGATGGATAAAGACTATTTTCTCCCCCTTACCAATAGTCATGAGGCTGATCAATTTTTGGTAGAAACTTGTGTACTGGTGCTAGAGTTACTTACATCTTTCTTGACCCAAATCTTTTTCATTTCTTCTCTCACTTCTTCTTTATCAATAATATTTTTTGGTTATGTCCTCTTAACATCCATATATCTATAATATTTTGTAATGTGTCCAAACTCATTACAATTGCAACATTTGTTACTCTATTTCTTTTGTCTTGACTTGCACTGAGTATCTAGTAAACTTGTTATCATTACTAGGTTTCCTACATTGACTAGCTTTGTGACCAAATATATTATAGTTAAATCATCTATCAGTAACATATCCATTATTAGGGTTAGTTATACTTCTACAATTTATAGCCTTATGACCAACTCTATTACATTTGAAATATCAACCGTCAAAATAATGAAAATTCATACTTGATGATCTTTCAGAACCTTAACTTTATCTAGTTGATCAAGAGTGGATTGATTTATCATAACTGATTTTCTTTCCTAAAGGATTGATCTATGTGAACATTCACCAATATCACATCCAAGTCCTTTCTTATCATTCAAAATTTCATGCAGTTTTCAGAACTAGATTTCTCCTTCTTTTCACACTTTTCAATCTCAACCTAGTTTGTATTGAGAGATAGAATCAATTGTTCAAGATTTTTATTTTCATTGGTCTTGATCTTGATTATATTATTTAGAATTTTCTTGGTTAGATCACTTTCCTCAAGTTTGGATCTCATATCGGTGATAATTTCATTCATTGTTTTGAGCTCATTTCTTACTTCTTTGTGTCTAGATTTGAACTTTCAGATCTACTCCTTCAATTTTTGGATATAGTCATTTTTTATTTGAAGATTTTCAGATAAGGACTTGTTTTCATCTTCAAACTATTCAAAATCTTCATATATCGATAGGTATATACATGTAAAATTTGACATACTAAATCAAGACATTAAATACCCCCTTAATTAATTAAATTCTTATACTATATAATTTAATTTATTATTTAACTATATAGTTCATCTCTACCAATTATTCCTATACATTCAATTAATTCATTTAAACTCATCTCACCTTCTAATTAAATTATACTCCATCCACCTCACCCTTGTCACATGATATTCAATTCCACTAGTTAATAGATGAGTATTTACTCTCAAATGTTTAGAGATTCCTTTCTAACCAAAAAAGAAACATGCCTTCTCTTCCAACTTCCATGTACCTCCTTTGAAACATGCCATCAAAAGGCTTCACCCATGTCACACTTGGCACTCTTGGAAAACATGTCATTTCATTTGCATCATAAGCTCCCACTTGTCACTCCTTGGCTCTATTGGAATAACTGATGCAGTGATGGTAAGTGATTTATGGTATGGTCATGATAAATATTTGATTGCATGATGATCAATAATTGGATTGTCATTGATGTCAAGTATAGATCTAGTGTTCCTCGTATGTTGCTAAGTATAAGTATGGTGATCAAGGTGTTATGATGAGTTTTAGTTGTAGCGATTCTTATGAGAGACTTGGGTATGTCTCTGAATGTTAAATGCATGACCAATACTATTGATGTAGACCAATCATAAAGTTATGATCGAATGAAGGTTATTAGTGCAGCTACTAGAAAAACTAGTGATAGGTGATAGGTGATTTAATTGGTTTGTCAAATCTATGTTGAGTTTTGTGGTGTGGTCATAGGAGAAGGTTTTTCATAATATGTAGAAGCTATGGTTGTGATTGCAACTAATTTGAGTGACTGGTGTGCAGGATAGGTGATCCGTGAGTAGAGGAAGAGTTGTTAACATATTAAAGTGTTTGTGTTCTTGAGAGGCTGTTGATAAATATTTGATTGGTAATTGGTGTTGAGGTTGTGGTGGAATCAATTGAGTCAATCACGATCTGGTGTCATATCTCCATGATTGGAGGTGATGATAAGGTATCACATTATTTGATGCTAGCAGATGGAGAAGATTCTAGAGGAAGCATGTGTTTGGTCAAAACATGTTTGACCCCTTGCCACAAAACTATATGTAATTCATTGTATTGGATGACTCCATCTTTGAAAATTATTTTGTACATTGAATTTTGGTTTTTGGATGATTGGATCTAAGTGAGATATTTGAAGTTAATATTTCAGACTTAGGGCTTGATTAAGGCGATGGACTTAATATTTCAATATATAATGGATGAAGTTGGAAGTTAAGTGTGTTGATCATGTGTTATACTAGTTCAATTGTAAAGTGGAAGTTGCGCTCAAGCCCGGATAGAGTTAAGCGTGTTGTGAAGAGATTGTGTGCTTTAGTAGATCTGATCAAGAAGAGGAAGTGTTATTCTACAGATCATTATTTTTATTGTTCCTTAATAGTTGTATTAGTCAAAATACCCTAACTAGGTGGATCCTAGCATGTCATTATAAATCCTTTAACAAGGTTGCACATTAGCTTGTCTCTAAAGTCCTCTAACAAGGCTACTCTTAATAGGGTAAAGGTCCTAATAGGCCAAAGGTAAATCCCTTAACTAGGTAGCACCTAACAGTGCTGTTGTAAACTCCTAATAGGGTTAAGCTCCTCACAAGATCTACTTTAGAAGAGTACATCATGTAGTGGGTACTAATTCCCATTGTGTTTTTCTCCCAAATTGGGTTTCTACAAGATAAATTTATGTGTCAAATGTTTATTGTTATGTGGTTATGATTTTTATTTGGTTCTATTAAGTTAATCTTGTGAACACTGCTGAAAAGTTTAAGAGGTTAAAAATTGAATAATTGGTTGATTACTAATTCACCCCCCCTCTCAATAATCCGATCTTAGGACTAACAATTGGTATCAGATCTTTGGTCATTTGTTTTGGTGAAGCTTTACAACTTGAGCTAAATATCTGAATATGATGAGAAAGGAAGGTCCTAAATTCACAAATGAGAACTACTCAGTTTGGTGCGTTCGGATGAAGCTATATATTAAAGGTATGGGTGATCACTATTGGGATCATGTGGTAACTAAGTATATTGTCCCTTTAGGAACCCTGACTATAGATTAATTGTAGATCAAGAAAGAACATACTACTACTATGGAAGCTATTGCTAGTACTCTTTCACATGCAGAGTTTATTAATGTCGAAGACTTGGATACTACTTATGAGATGTGGGAGAAGTTGAAGACTATCTATGGTGGAGATCCACATGTGCAGAAGGCAAAGGTTGATAGTTTGAAAGGAAAATGCGATGACATGAGGATGCAAGAAAATAAAAATATTGAGAAATACAATTAGAGAATCAAAGAAGTTGTTGTTGCTATCCAAGGTGTTGGTGGTAATATTCCTAAGGAGGATGTGGTAAGAAAAGTATTGAGAACTTTATTACCTCAATATGATATTACGGTTTTAGCTATACAAGAGATCAGATCTCTAGGAACTTTTACTATTACTCTTGATGCATTGACAGGGAAATTAATTGCATTTGAGTTAAACAATTATGATAATAGTATGGAAAAAGTTGAAGCTACTTTTAAGTCATCATTGATTCTTGCACCATCTAGGAAAGGAAATGATATATCTAACTATTCTTAAACATATTACTCTAATTATTATGAATATGTTATGTCTCAAGAAAGGGATAGGATGAATTGGAAGCTTTATTTTCTAAAAGGATTCCTAGAGGGAAAGGTAAATATAAAGGGTAATTTTCCTTTGAAGTGCTTTGCAAGATAAGAAGATTTCTCATATTGCCTCTAGATTCCCTAACAATGATAGGAATGAGAAGCCAACAAGATTTAAGGATAAGAACAATAAATATTGCTACCTAGATGAGGAAGGTGTTACTGATGAAGAATCTAATAGAAGAGATGAAGAATAAATTATGTTTGTTGCAATAAAGGAAGAACCCTCAGAAGAAGGTGATAAAGCTCTAATTTCTTACATGAATCATAGTGGTGAATAGATTATAGACAATGGGTGCACTCATCATATAGATGGTGATAACAACATATTCATCAAGATGGAAGAATGTGATGGTGGTCCTGTATAGAAGAAGTATCTTTATAGAATTAGTTTATAACTGTTTCAATCAAATTAAGCTAAAATACAACAATTAGGAAGCTATTTAATGAAAATAATGATAATGAACATCCTATAGCTCTCTATTTAAAGATTCTAATGCAAAGCTCAACAAGCCTCCATTAGTGACATCTCTATAATGAGAATTATGCTAAATTATTAAGCAAATAAGCCTAATTTACTCAAAACAATGCTCAATTATGATAAAATATGCTCCTAGCTCAAATTCACTATAATTTTGATGCAATTCTAAGATGTAATTGGGATCCTTTTCTCCTGATTTTTGCCTTCTATTTAGAGATTTTAGCAAGCATAGGTGATGGATTTAATTTGATCATGGTTGATTTTGAATTAACTCCATGGTTTCAAATATGGGGACAATTTACATATTTTGTCCTCAAAGCTTAGGACAATGAGACAAAATGAGTGGTCAAGATGCTCTCTCCTTATGAGTGATTGAGATTAAATGTGGCTTTAATCCATGTGAGTCCAATCCTTAATTCCTATTGGTTGAGGTAATTCCCTCCCATGTCATAGCTAGGTGAGAGAAATTAAGAATTAATTAATTGAATTTAATTAATTTCTTTAGCCATGTGTACTCCTTGAATGAGTTAAAATTGATTTTAATTCAACTATGCAATTAATTAGATTAATTGCACAATTAAATAATTAATTTGATTAATTTAATTCTTTTTAGCTTTTGATTTAAATTAATATTGGATTTTGTTTTGATTGTAATTAATGCTTTGATTTTTGCCTTGATTACTCACTTGAATTAGTCTTGACAATTTTTAGGTGTCTACAAATGCCCCTCTTTGAATCAATGTGTGAAGTGCATTGGTTCAAAGAATGTCAGATGTCCTAATATAGATTCCTAATTAATTAATGTCTAATTTGATCTTGATTATTTATTTGATCTCAAAGATGTTGATTTCTTGGTTGGATCTGGATTGATTGACGTTATCAATGGTCGTTATGATGATGGATCTTAGATACGATGCCTGATTTGACATGATTCACTGATTTCAATGCCCCACTAATGAGTTCAAATTTTTTTATGTTCGATGATCTTGCAACAAATTTTGGTTAAATCGATGGCCATCTAAGTGCCTACCCCCTCACAAATGAAATGGAATATGTTTTGATGGAAAATTATGCATTTTTTTTTTATCATTTTTCGTTGAATAATTTTGAATTTGCATTGATTTCAATTTCATTTATGATAATGATTTAAGTGATGAACTGATGAGAAACACACATGATTTGGTCAATTTGGTGATCAATTTCAACCTCGGGTCAATTTTATGCTAAAATAGGCCCCTTTTTAAGTCAAAAGGCTATATATAGGGGTAAAAAGTCAATTTTACTATTCATTTTCACCTTCCTCTTTTGACTTTTCTCCTCTAACCCCTTTGAACTTTTAACGATGGTTGTGCCTTATCAGGAGCATAGATTCAAGTACGGGCACCGATACCAGTATCCTCAGAACTATAGACCTCTCGTGAGTACCTCAATAAATCTCCTTTGTTGATTGATTGAAAATTTTTGCAAAAAAAATATATTTTAAGCATCAAAATATATTTTATATGCCAATAAAATGAGGTCAATGGGAGATGCCAAGCTATGGACTCTAGAGAAGTACCGGTAATTAGAACAATTAGGGCCCTGCCCTATAAGCTTGCTGCTTACCCAGGAAAACAACTAACTATGAGTGTCTTAGTTGTGGACATACCTCCCCAGTATGGGATGTTGCTATCAAGAAAATGGAGTGCAGCAATGGGAGGTAGTATCCAGTGTGATCTGTCTTTTTCCACATTTAACATAAATAATGAGAGTATCAAGGTATTTAGGGAAGTTAGAACTCCTCACATGATTGCGGAAGAAACTAATGATGATAAGATGAATTGTTTCCTTGATACTAACATAAATTATTTTCAAGTATAGAGCAGAGAAAATGAAGATAAGGATGAATCTCCCCTTTTAGTTGAGGAAGAAAGTAATGTTACAAGTCAAAATGACCTCTGGACCATGTATTTTGATAGCACATATGTACATCCACCATGTACTAGGTTTTTAGTACCACGTATGAATTTATTTTAGCACATCCATGTTTGGAAATAGCGCGTACACCTGGGAACCCTAGGTTAGGTTTTGGCAGAAAATCAGTCAAGTGGCATGTATGAAATAGCCAGCGCGACTAGGAATTATTGTAGCATGTAAGATATATTTTAGTAGCACTTTCAAATTTAGTAGTGCTTATAGGTTTTTTCAATGCATTTAATCATTCTTTTAGTGTGTTTAATCAATTTAGTAGCACTTATGCATTTTAGGACGTACAAGTCATGAAATAACACTTACACCCCTTTTGCAAGTGTTTTCAAATTTTGATAGAGTTGTGTAGTCTAAGTAATTTGCGTGATCCATCAATGAGTATGAATGATGGATCCTATGATGAAACAAGTTGTTTGGTGCTAGTTCTAATCATGTTATAATGAATGTTGATTGTCAATCCTGATTGGTTGGTTTGATTATGATGATTATTTTTCATCCTCTCTAAGTAGAATTAGGAAAATTGATGATATTGATAGGTTAGGATGTCAATTGACTTGTGATGATTCACTATTTGATGATATGATTACTGATTCAATGTTACTTGATTCCGTAGAATCCCCTCTAGAAGTTAGCTATCCAAGGATTATATCTGTGGCCTCTAGATATGGTAGAGGATTTGACTGCTCATGAGCGATGGTTGATCAAACAATGTGGGCTATCTTTCTTGCTAGACATACCTCAAGACTGAGTGAATTGATGACTACTCACTACTATAGCATAGCGATGACACTCCAACCATAATACTTTTCACTTGCCACTTGGGGATATGACTATCATTACTGAGGATGTGTAGCACTGACTCTTCTGTATTCTAACACATGGAGAGATCATATACTATGATCATATCTATGATGGAAATATTTACAGATGTCTCTTCGATGATCCTACCATTAGTGACAAGAGAATTCCCTGGGCTCAGTTCATCTCTTTCCCAGTGCTTCATGTTGTTCTTGGTGTTATGATCAGTGGATTCCTTCTTCTTGACCAATGGGGTCACAGTTTTGTTGTTGGATGGGGCCGTATTCTAGAGGACATGATTGGACATCCTCGGTGCTTTGATTGAGGTTCTTACATACTTGTGCAACTTTATCATGAGCTTCATGATGTAGTTTACAGACATGGTGTTGCACTATCTAATGGTGTTATTCTACTACAATTATGGATAGGGAGCATATCCTGATTAGTTATATAGTGGCCGTATGATGAAGAGATCTGGGATGGCCGTTTGCTTATATCTACGAGGGCATGGTTGTCTAGTCACACTTGGGAAAGCTTGATTATTGGAGACATATCATTGATGACTTAGATCGGGTTATATGGATACTGTATCTGGGTTGCGAGCCATGGGTTGAGGATGCTACAAATGTTCCTTTTATGTGTATGCCCTAGTGCATGATAGGGTGTACTCCTCTTGTCATTGAGTGGTTTTATTTCTATAGAGTTCTCTGGCAGTATGGCCACATTCAGGGTATGCCGCAGGGTTTGGTACTTTATGCTCAAGTACAGGTTGAGAGATCCCTCTAGGATCCTTAGATTGATTTCCCGCATGGTACATGATGAGATCCTAGGCATTCCACACTTAGCCTGGGATATGCAAGAGCATATAGTTGATGCAGGGATAACCAATGATTATGTACAATGGCTCATTCATAATCCATTCCCTAGGTTCATTGATCTTGTTGAGCCCATTCCTGATATTGATGAGTGGTCAGATGATGATGAAAATGGGGATGGGAGAGGTGGGAAATAAGGTCAGATAGATGGTAGAGCCAAATGATGTGGTAGAGTAGTTATTCCAGTTTTTTCCCCTATACCTTCCAGAGGTGGAGTTTGCATGAGAGGTGGCATAGTCGGGATGAGAGGAGGGCCTCTTCGAGCTCTTTGACAGATCAAAGTGGCTACTTGGGGTCAACAATGAGCTCAGGTTTTCAAAGTTTCACCATAGATTGGTCAGGTTCCTGGTCCACCAGTACCACTCATTCAGGAAACACCAGGTTCATAGGCACCAGATACCCTAGTACATGATGTTTGATCACTACAAGATGACATGACATAGATGAGGCAACATATGACTCAATTCAACACTATGATGCAAACCTTCATGGCTGTTATGGCTCAACAAGGGTCTTAGCCTAGTTCTAGCAGGGGTCTAGGTATAGATCCTGATGGTCCTAGCATAGATGGTGTTGGTGTAGGTACAGGTGTAGGTGTAGGTGGGACCAATTGATTATCACACACACTTTTGATTGATGTACTCTCTATCATGAGATTTTGATCAAGATTTTGTATACTCATGTACTCTTTGATAGATTCTGATTATATTGATGGACATTTGATGCTATGAACTTTGATTTATACCATGGAATTTGATTGATACTATGGAATTTTATTTATATGATGTCATCAAGTGTTGGATTTGATTTTAGGATGATTATGATATGCAGTTCTACTTTCTCTTACTTCTATATGCTCTATTTTTATGCTTTTATGATGCAAAATTGATATGAATGCATGTACTATATTTACTTGCTTTGGATGGATGTCTTATTTATGACATAAATTAGATGGATGAATTTATGACATGCTTTAATGATTAATACTCTAATGATTTGATATTTGATACTTAATATACTCTAATGATTTGATATTTGATACTTAATATACTCTAATGATACAAAATGCAATGTAATGGATGGATTTAATATGATGCATGTACATGTTTTTCAATGTAATTTAATACTTAATGAATACTGATTAATGATGTGATGTATGTAATGCATAATGATTGTTATGATTTTAATGCATTGAATGGTAATGAATAATGCTAAATGATATTTATCTTTATAGAATTTAATGCAATGTATGATGATCCTAATGAATAATGAATGCAATCTAACATAATGATTAATGAACCTAATGAATAATGATCTTAGTGTAATCTTATTAATAATGTAATGCTCATGAAATTTAATCTAATGGATGCAATCTAACTTAACCCTATTGATTAATGGATAATGAATTAACCTTATGGGACTTAATGATTAATGATGTTATGTAATGCACTTATGCTAATCAATGCAATCTAAACTTAACGATCAATGCAAAGAACTTTAAATGAATGTAATCTAATGATTAAGGATGGTAATTAATTAAATTTAATCTAACTAAGATGCACTTAATCTATGATGATATATAATGAAATTTAATCTAATGCACTTAATATATGATGCAAATTTGATTTTTTTGATATCCAACACATTCGATCACATAAAGTAATGATGATTTTTTTTCAATTTTAATTTAACTCCACCCCTTTTATCTTTCATGAAATTTTTTGATAAAAGGATCCATGCAATCTAAATGCATTTAATCTATTATGGATGTAGCTAGATGTCTCTATTCAGAATTAGGATGCTTATTTTCATCTTTGAGCATTTAGAAACTAAAATTGGTACAATCCTCACTGGTTTAACTATGATGATATGAATACCTTTTTATTTTCGAGCTACATGCCTGAAGCTGGTACAACTATCACTGGTTAGATTTTCAACCATGATAGTCTGAATACCACTTTCATTAGATTCAATGTTGCATGTGGATTGTGGCATTATGATATTGAAGATCAAAATTTCCAAGGTATCCTATTGCGTAAACAAACATAGATCTTGGTTTTTCCATATGTACATGTCCTCGATGATTCTTCGATGATCATGTCATTAGATGAATGATACATATCTTAAAATTTTGATCTTAAAAAACTCATGCAGAAATCAAGAAAATATCATGCATTTATCATTGCTTATCTTGTCCAAGACTTCATAGATTTGCTAAAATGACATGATTTCACCAATCAAGTAATCACTTAGAAAAACTTGTCATTGTTTTTCAATTCCATATTTCAAGTAGAATTTCATCCATTTCATATTTTATTGTTTTTTTTAATCCTGATAAAGATAAGGTCATTGTGAGACCGAGGATCAAAGTTTTTCCTTGTGAGATCACCATTTGAATTAGGATTTTGATCAATCATCTAGGTGTTATGCTTGTGATTTGATGCATTAATTTGTGTCAATTGATATCTGTTTGATGAATCCTTTTTGATTTAGGATAGATTTGCTCCTAGTTTGATTTCATTGCAATGTTGGACTTGGACACTTTTCAGATCTATGACGAAAGCCTTAGGTATTTTACAAAATTGTTGGCATGTGATGTTTTGGAGTACTGGAAATCATCTAAGGGTTTTCATTTATGGAAACACTTATGATAGTGTGATTGCATTTTGTGGACATTGCCACTGGATTCACAGTCATGAAAATGACTAAGTCCAGAATCAAGAAAATAGGGTACAGTGCCACAGTTTTGGATAGCAACATACATGGTATTATGGCTTGCAAAGTTAACTGGAGGTATTTTGGGATATGTACATGCTTCAGTTAAGATTGCATGAGTTTTAGATAGATGGTGTGTGAGATACAATGTTTGAAAGGTATGAGAAGATAGTAAAATAGTATATCAGGGTACATGAATAGTTGCAAAGATTAAGGAGAGCATAATGGATATGGTAACATGAAGACATGTAAATAAAGTATAGTGCCAAATCTTTGGTAATATAAGAGCTTCGACTCCATATATATCATTTGCACAAGTTTCTATTATGTTTTGTTTGACAATTGTGAAGCTAATTGGAAGGCTAATGTTGTATAAGTATAGTTTTTTTTTGTAAAAACAAATGCATGTGAGAGTATGATGAGATAATTTTGTGAACATAAGAGAAAAGATTAGATGTGAGATCAGTAAGAAGTCAAGCTACAACTAGAACCATATAAGAAAGATAAGTGCTTGTATTGTTCCTCTTTTGAGAACTATTTTGGGACAGTATTAGTTGTAAGAGCAGTGTGCTCACCACCTTTAACCAGGTGTTTTGTATGCCCCTAACAGGGTTTTTGTAATCCTTTAACAAGGAAATGTACTATGTAAAAATTAGCTCCTAACAGGGCTAGATCTCCTAACAGGGACATTATATTATAGTGCATATTTGTGGGTACCATCCCCACCGGGGTTTTCCCTTCACCAGGGTTTCCTCGAGAACAAATCATGGTGTCATGAGTAATGTGTTATGCTTATATGTTCTTTTCATTTCTGCATTACTTTGGATTGTTTATAATTGTTTGAAGTTTAGAACAAAGTTTTGTAATACTGATTCACCCCCCTCTCAGTATTACCTAATCCCAACAATTGGTATCAAAGCTATTGGCCCTTTGAGAGAAAGCTTGACAACTTAAGGGAGATCAGAATGGATTCAAAAGATTTACAAATAAACTTTGAAGTTGGACTTGAGGATTTGGATAAGATGAAAGCTGAAAATGGTGAACTAAAATTCAAATTAAGAAAAGCAGAAGGTTTCATGAGGAAACTTAATGAACAACTGGTGACTGTAAAAGATCAGAGACAAGACCTTATGGAGAAAATCAAAGAAAGTTCTAACAATGACACATCAGACAAGGTAAAGATGCTCGAGCAAGAAAAAGAACAAATCAATATCTTGATGATCAAGGAGATTCAACATGAGAAGGATGAAATAAATAAAATTAAAGAGTCACTAAAACAAGCCAACCTTCAGGTATAAAATATGAAGACTGAACTTGACCATTACAAAGATAAATATCAAGAATTGGATAATTACAACCAGATCATCAAAGGTGAAATCACTCAAGCCAGACTACTCATTGTGGAGTTACACATAAGAAATGACAAGAATAATGAAAAAAGAACTAAAGGTGACATAAGTGGACCCAATGAAGTTGGAAGTTCAAAAACTCAAGAAGAACCAAATGAAGCCAAGAAAGAGGAAAGTCAGCAAGATAGTAGAAGAGATTACTACGAAGGTAGGAATCACAAAGAAGTAGTATTTGGACTTGAAAAACAAGATGGAGGCATCTTCCAGTGTTGCCACTGATTCACCCATCTCATTGTAAATAGAGAAGATAGGTACTACTGATAGCTTCATTGATTTATCAATCTCCCAAAAGGAATAAACACATGAAACTTTGACTACAGAGGTTCCTAGAAGATCATCTAGGAATGTCAGTCCAAAAGCAAAAGAAATAGAGGTGAAGAGGAAGAAAAAGGAAGAAAAGGTTATAGAAAAGGAGGAAGAGAAAATGATTCAAAAGAGTCCACAAACCTTGTGGAAACTTGATATGAAAGCACTTCACAAGAGGGTTATCAAAGATGGAAATCTAACATTTATAAAAATATACTATGAGAGATATACCCCTAAAGATCAAGCAATAATTGAGGACACTATCATTGAGAATTTGTCAGTTTTCAAAAAGAATTTGTTGGAAGTTGAATCTAGTGTCCTCAAAGAACTATACAACATGCTAGAAATCAAAAAATAATTAGCACATTCAGAGGAGGAGAACATAAGAAATAAAACAATTGATGATATGTTGTCAGTTTTGTCTATTCAGGAAAGAGAAAGAATCATAAAGACACTAAAATCTCTTCTAAGAACAAAGACCAGACTAGTCAAAATCATGGCTAGAATATATGATGAAGTAATTGAAGATACCCAAAAGGCATTAGATGAAGTTTTAATGTAGAACATGCCTAAATGAGAGTCATCTCCTAAGACTGATAAACCTATATCCTTGGGATTAGGAGAGAGCTCACAAACAATTGATGAGAGTGCTCAAGTTAACTTGCAACCTGATTTCTTTGTCATTGGTGTGTTAGGAATGGGAACACTGAGAGAGGGGGGGGGGGTGAATCAGTGTTCACTGTATTTTAACTTTTCACTTTAATATGAATACTGAATTATAAATGCTTAAGTACTGAATTAAACATTCACATAAAAATGAAACATGAAACATGAAATCAACACATGACACCAATATGGTTACGGGGAAACCCAAATAGGTAAAAACCCCAGTGGGACTTGATACCCACTAATAATCTGCACTAGTGTTTTTTGATCCTTGTTAGAAGATCTTTTACCCTATTAGGAGTAGCTTTACAATGCTTTTACTACAATAGACCTTGTTAAGGGTTGAACCCTGTTAGGAGTCTTTTACAATGATCCTTGTTAGGGGAGTGGACTCACTGTCCTAGAGCTCATTGCTCAAATGATGAAGGCTACAACCTTCTGAGATCAGATACACACTATATCTGCAAGTGAACTGTTGATGTGACATTGCTTGTCTGATTAGTTCCTTTGGTGCACTGATGCTTTGACCTCTAGAAAAGCTCTAATACATCTTATGCTCACTTAGCATACCTCTTCTCTACTTATCTCAACTATAATACAACTTTCTTGACTTCCATACTGATTACAATGGGCGCACCTTATATTTATGCGCTCATATCAAATATACAATTAGGTCGGCCCTATAACTAATTATAAATAACACTTCCAAATGAATTGGCTTAAGCGTGCTTACAATTATACATGTACATATGTCAGCAACCTAAATACAATGGGCACATAGCCTCTACAACATTAATTTACAATCACAAACCAAAATAGTCACTGTCGGCTCTATGCTCTGTTCTTTGCTAGCACACATTGGCTGTGCAATTTCAACTGACTGTAACTTTCACATCTTTGCATATCTACTTATGCACTCTTAGAATAAGCATAAGTATAGTCTAAAAATATTAAATTCTAGGGTGCATACCTTAATTCATCCATACGCATTGGTGCAGGTGCTCTGAGCTACAAGAACTCTATACACTGTCCAGTCTTCAACACTTAGCTGAATTTTGATCTTTACACTTCGTGTGTTGACTCCAAACTGCTATATGACTTTGTTGCCATAATGAAAACACTATAAATAGTCATATATCTCAGTATAGACAAATTTCCAACAATCTCCCCCTTTTTCATTGATGGCAAAAAAGGAATATAGCTAAGTTTCTAACTGTTCCTTACTACAAATTTTTTTTGTCTTCTATACATTTTTATACATACTCTTATATCTCCCTATACATATGTGAACTTCATATTCTATACAAATCCCCCTTTGAAATTAATGACAAAGGTGCATCAAAAAACTTTATCTATAAACACTTACTGAGGAAAAACATCCAAATATGCAATCTTGAGTTTCTAGATCTCCTTCTTCCAAAAGGTTATCAGAGAATTGACTATCTATAGATGGGTGCATAATGCATATTGAAGCTTCTCCATCTTCTCCAATTCTATGCTCAGACCTTGATCATAGGTTATCATGGTTTCATCAATCTCCTTTATGTTTTGACTAAGAATGTCTAGTGAGGGCACAAGAGCATTCCTCAATTGAGTCTATCTAGACCTTATCTTCTCCATTTCTTTCTCTGCCTTCTGAATTATGTCCAACTGACCTTGATAGACATTTTTGCACATGTTTGCATTAGTGGCTATGTCTAGCACTGAAATCTTCACCTTCTTAATCATTACCTCTGCATCTTTGATCTTCTTAAGATGGGCATCAGTGAACTTATCCTGATCCATGGATTCTGCAATGACTTTCCTTCCTTGATCTACAAACTCTTTTAATGATGCCTAACTAGACTTAAGATAGTTCAAGTCTAGTGAAAAGTTACTCATCAGTTCATTGAGTCTCTTTTTTAAGTATTTCTCCTCTGCCACTATGGCCACAGATTCTTCTAGGCTTGAAAAATTTACTTTGAACTGAGAGATGACTGTGCTCACATCATCAACTGAATGTACATTTACCATCTTCTTATCTTCTAGCAACAAACTATTCAAAATATTTACTGATTCCACTAGGAGAGGATTCCTCATTACTTGCTTCTCCTTCACCTTCTCCATAGCTAGGATGTTGAACTTAATCAGGTCTTCTTCCTTCCAGGATTCCAAACTGCTAGTGTTAGGTGTGAAACTTGACAAGAATGATGAGGAGGGAGTGATGAGAGTGCTATCCATCACCTCTTGTTTCACCTTGACCAAATCAATAGAAGATTCATCTTTCTTTTCCATCTCTTCTCCTTCTTTCTTTTCTTCATCAGATATATCTTCTATGACTACTTCTTCTTGCTGAGTGGGAGGGGTATTGTTGCATAAGATCTTTGCTTCCTTAGTGCTGAAAAATGCTTCCTCAAACTTTTCCAACTCCTTATTAGTAGCTACCATGGCTATTTCCACATTATCTATGATAATTGTGCTATCTTTGGGTGATTCTATCATAGGCTCAAACTGAACTACTTCTGTTTGAGTTTTTGCTATGGGTGCTAAGTCTTGAGGACCTATCATTGGTACATTAGTGGGCTCTACCACTTTATCTTCCTTGATGGGTGCATGAGTGATGGGCACAGTAGGTGGTTTGATCTATTGTTCCAAAAACACCTTCTCAAAGGCCTTCTCTATTTCCTTTGTTATCAACTCATAATCTTTGTTCATAATGTGAAGAGTTCTCATCTTTGTTCTAAGGTGTGGCTTCACCAAATTCAATATCAGATCCATTTCTTCTTTACAACATACAGGCATAGTGTCTTCTAGCACTTTATCCCTGATCCTTAGGTCTTCTTCATTTGCTTGTCTTTTAAGGTTTTCTAGAATGTCCCATACATTATCTGGTATTTCTGTTTTCAATTCAAGAACTGTCTTCTTGAACTTTATCATATGTTTGATAATCATACCATGAATTTCAGACTTATCAATCTCACTATATGATTCATAGAACTTCCCTATTTGATCAATTCTTCCCTCATCAACAATTCTTGCATATAGAACTTTGAGGCTAGGTCTGAATCCTTCTTGAGGAGGTGCTTGAGTGTTTTTATTTCTCCTTAATGCTCGTGAGGATGGATGACTAGCACTTGCTTATTTCTTCCTCTTGAATAAAGGCTTATACTCTGGAGGAGTATCTTTGGTTGTAGAAGGAGTACTGTCTTCTTTATCCTTCTAACTATCATCTTTCTCAATTTTTATCTTCTTCACCTTGGGATCTTCTTGTTCTTCTGCTACGCTCTTCAATTCTAGAGAAATATTTTCATCCCTTGCTTTATCAAGGTCTACTTGTGATACACCATGAATTCTTAGGATCTCTGATGTGACCTTTGCAACCTTTCTTTTTGTTGCAGCACTGTTCAACTTAGCATCAACTTCTCTAGTTTTCTCTTCATAGGTTCCCCACCTAGGTTCATTTTCATCCTTAGGGGCTGATAGCAATACCTTTTCATAAGCTTCAAGAACTTCTCCTTCAACTTCATATCCAAGTGGATGAATCCACTTAGTTCTAGGTTCCATAACTTCCATACATGTAGTATCAATTTCCACCATGAAGCATATTGTATCCTTATACTTCTCCATAATACTCTCATGAATCCTATACCTCATCTGCATTCTTGCTCTGAAAGTGTTCAATTCTAGGGTATTGTAATCTATAAGTGAGCTTTCTATGGATGCCTTGTTAGATATCTATGGCATGGTAGGAATGGACTTGTCTAGATACAAGTCTGACACTTTACCAACTATATGAATGTACATATAGATGATTAGGGACCTAAACCTGAATACCTTAGTCTTATCATGTTTGATGGCTTTGATATTGTCTATCAACTATGTGCACAAGATCTCACACAAGTTGAACTCTCCATCTTCTTGCACAAGATGGATGGCTACTAGAATAGTGCCCGCAGACACACTATTCACTCTGCTGGTATGATGAAATCTATAACCAAGTATCATTGAAATCAACTTGATGTCTGGCTACTCTATAGGCTCAATGGTCATGCCGTGCTTATCACTCTTGGATTTACACACTTGCTCCACCATTTTCCTGACATCCTTACCCACAGGAAGGATGGCGCTTGTTTTAGAAAGGCCTGTTATCTCATGAATTAGGTCTCCTATGATTCTTATTAGTACATCTCCAACCCAAAACAAATCATCATGGATTCTGCTCAATAATATCTTTATCCATTCTTCCTCATAGAATTCATATGCCATGGCATATTCAACAATGGGGTGATCATTCCATTTTGTGTATTCCTCCATGAAATTTTTGTCTGGTTTTAACATTGTGTCCATGTGCGCCCTTAACCTATCCAGTCCAACAAGTTCCTTCTTACAATAGATGTAAGCCCTTATGTCTTCTACATGCATGACACCCATCAACGTGTAGGAGAAAGCTCCCTCTAAATCATCTAGGGTTGACTTAAATGGGTGTCTCTTGAAAATATACCTCTTCTTCTCAGCAACATCAAAAACAATAGGAGTGGCCATGACTTACTTGATATTCACTTTCCAAATGATCTTTGAGATGTTCTGATGGTTTTCAAATCGGCGCAATGAGCTAGGGTTTTTGCAACCGATCAAATGCACTGCAAATACTGATAGCTCAATCTCCAAATCTTCACAACAACTTCCAAAGCTCAATCTTCTCTCTAATCACTTTGAGTATGAATGCAATGAGTGAATAAACAACTTTTTGTGTACTTAAAGTAAGAAATTCACCATTAATGCAACTCGCGTAAACCAGGCTGTCACTTCAAATTTTCAAACTTGAGTTCCGCTAACAATTAACATGTGCGCTCTTGCACAAAGGTTTCTATACACTCCAAAAGCTTAAGTCCAAAGGTACATACTCTGAGGATGAGTATACCAGCCACACAGGGGTCTAGAGCCAAATTAGCTCCCCCTATGACCCTGAGGGCCATTTATGCAGATGTAGAGGGTGTGTCCACTTGGGATGCATCCAATATAATCTCAATAGCATTGTCCTTCTTTCCTTTTGACCAAATCAAGCTTGCATCTTCTGAGGCCTTCACAAACTTGACTTCTCCTTTAGGATCCAAAATTGGTTCTTTAGTCTTTTTAGGGCTTTCCTGACCTTGCGTCCTTGATCTACAAAACTTTGAGATATGTCCAGCCTTGTTATAGGTGTGACAAATCACTGGAGGTCTATTATTCCTTAGCGCATTGACATAAGTCACCATTTTGCATGTTCTGGTTGAGTGACCATTATAGTTACATATCTGACATGTAACATTCTGAGAACTTCTAACATTTGTTTGATTTTGATTTCTTTGATCATGCTGAATCCTATTCTTCTTACTAGTCTTGCAATTTATTTCTCTATGACCAAATCTATTACATGTATAGCAGTAACCATTAAAAGGTTTTATCTTTGTACAATTCCTTGTAATGTGTCCATGCTTGTTACATGCAAAACAAGTGCGTTCTACTGGCTTGCACTCATTCCTAGGAGGACCACCATTGTCTTTGGTTTGATCTTCAGTCTTCTCATCATCAGTAGAGTTATTTTGTGAATCCTTTCTTGCTCACATACTATCAATCTGATTTTGTGCTTCATTGTATCTGATACAGCTAGTGTCTCCTTTGATTCTTCTTGCATACAACTATGATTCTACCAATTCAGCACTGGTGTGTAATTTGGCTATATGATCCTTTGAATTTTTCAATTCAGACTCCAAGATTTCTTTGATATTATTTAGCTCCAAGATTTCTAAGTTAGCTTCCCTTAGTTCTTCATTCAGTTGAAGGTTCTCCTTGACTTGTTCATTGTAAACATCTTGATTTTTCATTAGTTTGTCATCTAATTCTTCAAGCTGACTCAATAGAGATGCATTTTCTTCACTCAATTTTTTGACTTTTTCTTCACGTTCATTGTTAGAGCATCCTTTAAAATCTTTTCTTAGTCTTTTGATAACTAATTGAGCATCGCTGACTTTTTCTTTTAGTTCTTCAATTTCTCTTTCTGAATTGTCCAAGTCTTCAAGAGCTGCTTCAAGATTTTTCTTCAAATGTTTCATATCTACTTTGTCCATTATCTCCTCAACTGGTTAAACTTATGTGCTGAGGACTAGAGCTTTGATACCAATTATTAGGAATGGGAACACTAAGAGGGGGGGGGGGGGGGGGTGAATCAGTGTTCACTGTATTTTAACTTTTCACTTTAATTTGAATACTGAATTATAAATGCTTAAGTATTGAATTAAACATTCACATAAACATGAAACATGAAAAATGAAATCAACACATGACACCAATATGGTTACGGGGAAACCCAAATAGGTAAAAACCCCTATGGGACTTGATACCCACTAATAATCTGCACTAGTGTTTTGTGATCCTTGTTAGAAGATCCTTTACCCTGTTAGGAGTATCTTTACAATGTTTTTAGTACAATAGACCTTGTTAAGGGTCAGACCCTATTAGGAGTCTTTTATAATGATCCTTGTTAGGGGAGTGGACTCACTGTCCTAAAGATCATTTCTAAAATGATGAAGGCTACAACCTTCTAAGATCAGATATACACTATATCTACAGGTGAACTATTGATGTGACACTACTTGTCTGATTAGTTCCTTTGGTGCGCTGATGCTTTAACCTCTAGGAAAGCTCTAATACATCTTATGCTCACTTAGCATACCTCTGCTATGCTTATCTCAACTCTAATACAACTTTCTTGACTTCCATACCGATTACAATGGGCACACCTTATATTTATGTGCTTATATCAAATATACAATTAGGTCGGCCCTATAACTAATTACAAATAATGCTTCCAAATGAATTGGCTTAAGTGTGCTTACAATTATACATGTACATATGTTGGCAACCTAAATATAATGGTTTCATAACCTCTACAACATTAATTTACAATCGCAAACCAAAATAGTCATTGTCGGCTCTATGCTCTATTCTCTACTGGCACACACTGGCTGTGCAACTTCAACTGATTGTAACTTTCGCATCTTTGTATATCTACTTATGCACTCTTAGAATAAGCATAAGTATAGTCTAGAAATCTTAAATTCCACGGTGCATACCTTAATTCATCCGTACGCATGGGCACAGGTGCTCTGAGCTACAGGAACTCTATACACTGTCTAGTCTTCAACACTTAGCTGAATTCTAATCCCTACACTTAGTGAGCTGACTCCAAACTGCTATATGACTTTGTTTCCATAATGACAACACTATAACTAGTCATATATCTTAGTATAGACAACTTGCCAACATGATGTGCCTGTTAGTCTTGACACTTCGCAGGATATAAATGATCCATTTATGGATAAAATGGATAGTGTGATGGAGGTTGAAATTTAGGAATAGATAGAAGAAAGAAAATTAGAAAAGAAACCTGAAGAAAAAGTATAGGAGAAAGAATTACAGCAAGAAGAAAAGCAAGAAAAATAACCTAAAACAGTGGAGGTTGCTAAAGTCAAAATGGATTCATCCCTATTGTTGGGAAGTGTGGCCAAACCAGTAAGTTTTGATGTGGAAAACATGGATGAAGATGAACTAATGAGACTCTCATTCATGGCCTTTGCTAAAGCTAAAGAGAGATCAGTCCAGAAAGGAGATAGAAGAGCTAAGACAATGAGCAATGCTGTAGAGATAGTAAACACGTTACTACCCTCACCAATTATCCTAAAAGACAAGGATGAAACTGAGAATCTTAGTATAGTATTGGACATCTTTGATAGTCACTTTGACTCGTCGCTTAAAGCAGCAGAGGAGAAGGCTAAAAGGAACTTCTTGGAGAAAAAGTTGAGCAAAGTTCACAAGTCCATTTCATGGGACTTAGGCATTCTGAAGGCTACCACTCTTAAAGCCAAGAGTTGTATAGCTCAAGGAAAGCTTTTTAGATAATTCTCCTTGAAAGGATAAACCATGATCGATACATTATCTCCGTGGAGAGGTTGATAGATCATGTAGAGTTGAGATCATAGACCTTGGTGAAGCAAAACTTTGTCTTAGTGTGTCAGATTTATCTGTCTGCTTTGTTTGGGTTAAAAGTGAAAAGGTGTCAAAAACCTTGGATCTGGAGCCAAGTCCCCTTATGGTACAATACTGTGAGTCAACTTTAGAGAGGGTTAACCATAGCAGACATTCCCTTCATAGGGAAAACTGCGTTGACGAAACCTCAAGCGGTAATAGCCATTTTCACCGTGGTAGTGATAGCCGCTATATAAATGTCCTTGTGGAAGAAATCTCCATAGGTATGGTTCATTGTTGGGTTGTCAGATCTCCCTAGTAGCTCCTGAAGATTAAGTTCTCAGACTGTGTCAAAACTCTAGTGCACCGGGATTGGAGTTCACCCCTTTGGATCATAAAAGTTGCAGAGTCAAACCATTACTAAAAACCCTAGCGAGGCCAAATTTTCATTTTCTATGGTATATGTGTGTTATTGCAAAACATTTTGGAACATAAATAATTAGCACTTTTGAGGATTAGAATGAATAAGTCACTTGATTGTTCATGCACAAGGTTGCTTTTGCCCTTGTTCATTGTTTTCAGACATGCTTGAAATCACTTGCTTGTTGTTTTACATGCTTGTTTATCTATCTGGTTATTGAAAATGGACAAATCTATTACAATCCTCAAATCTGGACATTAAAATTTGCAAACAATCCAAATCTAAAAACTCAAAATTTGCAAAATCTAAAGTAAAATTCTTTTTTGGAGTCAAAAGTCATCTCAGGAGGTCAAAAAGTTGTAATAGTTTCTATCAAGTGTCATTTCATTACTGCCCATCTATCATATGATAGAGAACCTAGTGTCGTACGATTCTTTCTGCCAGTCAAATTTAAAAGTCAAATCCTTCTTGCAACTGTCGTACGAGTCTACAAAGTGTCGTTTGGGAAAATTTTGAAGAGTTGTCAGAAAATTGTCAGAATTGCCCGATACTTAGCCTTTTTAGCCTATTTCCAGAATCTATCGAACAAATCACTGTGTCAAGAACAGAGCAGTAGCTATTGAGAATCGGTACACATGTCTCAAAGAATCAGTACACATGAGGAAGAAATTCTAATCACTACTATGATGAAACAGATGCATGCTATGCAAGTTGAACTTAACAATCTTAAGAAAGAGAAGGAACCTAAAGAGTTCTCCATGGAAGCTCTACGCCCTTTTCCATTTGATAAAGACTTGTACATGTCACCATGCCCCTGGATAGAATTTGAGCAATGTGATAACCCTTATGATACCTCTTCCACGGAGAGTGACACATCAAGTTTTGGAGACTACGATGACTATGACAACAGACAATGTAATGATACCTATGACACCTTTGTTCCTAAGAGTCCTCCTCGTCGTGTGTTCCTACTTACTACAAATGGGCCATCACATTGGATAGATCGTGATGGTGATCCATATGATTCTGATTTTGAAAGAGACTTTGATGGCTTTTATCGACAATATCTAGATGATACATCTACTTCTATTGAGGAATATAAAATGTACCATGCTGATTTGAAACATCAATACTATAAGGATCTCTCCTCTAAGAACTCTCAGGCTGAAAATAAAGATTACACTCTCAAGAAAGATCATGTTAATGTTTAACCTTTGTCTAGCAATGGTTCCCTTCCATCCCCTACTTCCTCCAATACCCATACATTTCCTAAAACTTCTAAGTCTTCCAAAATCTTTCACAAGTCCTTCATCCACCAAAGGTCCTAATACTTTTCATGAGGTTTCCTATAGTTATCCTCAAGGGCTACCTCTTAAAGAAACTCATGCTAACCTTCACTTAGCTACAAATACTTTCAATAATGCTAAACCTAAAGAGCCTAAGCCTTTATATGCTATAATGCCTACTTCAGCTAGTCCTCCACCATCTTTTCCAAAGTCTTCCATACAATCCCAACATGCTTCCATGTCCTTAGAAGTGGCTCCATGTCAAGAGGACTCTAAAAATGATAAAGAAAAGAACATAAAGAAAGATCAAGATCGAGAACCCTCCATGTCATCCACTCCTTTTCATGATGTCTCTTATCTAGTCCATGGTTCTTTTGATCCCGCATGCCCTTTCCCATTCATTCCACCATGTCTTAAGTCTTCTCCTAAGAAAGATCAAGCTACTACTTACACTATTGAGCTTATTGACAATCAAAATAACCTTACTACACTTTCACTTTCCAAATATGATACTTCCATTAAGGTTGGTAAAAATGGTGTTGTTCCTTCCAATGTTAAGCCTATTGAAAATCAAGAGAAAAATTATGCACTTATGCTATCCAAAGATCCTTGTCAAGATCAAAGTCTTCCATCTTCTTATTCTACCACTCCATGTTCACTTCCACTTTCTACTCTTCCTAAGTCTTTGCAAGCTTTGAACCATCCTATCAAAGAAGGTTCTCATATTCAAGATGTCCATTATTCTATTGAAAATTCTAATGCTCACTCTAAAGATGTTGATATCCTTGGTTGTCATATAGATGTTGATGAACTTATTGATTATCCTTTTGTATCTTCCTTGTCCATCCTTGGACCTCTTCCACCACTACTAAGGGCTTCACGTCTACCTTCCATCTTGGGTCCTTATGTCCCTTCACTTTCCCCTCCTATCTCTCCTAATTTTCCATCCATCTTGGGTCCTTACCTACCTCCATCTCCTATCTTTCCTCAAGATCAACATAGATGCATACCCTTGAATCCTTTTCATCCACCCACCCATCTAAACCAATCATATCCTCCTTCTTCCATAAGTCTCAAGTCTTTTGGAAGTAACTTGAATGTTCAATACAAGAAAAAGAAGCAATACAAGAATCCATCAAAAAAAGAAGATCACCATGTCTCCTTTAATTGACATGGAAGCATAAAGTCAAAAGAGATATCTAAGAAAAAAACTACAAGACAAGTATGGGTTCCAAAATCCATCATTGAAGATATTCTCTCTAGATCATCAAAAGGAAATAAAAAGCCTACGGCTATATGGATTCCAAAGTCTCTCTTGAAAGAGTCTGGTGTTGAGCAAAAAGTGAAATTGACATTCAAGCTTCCAAAGGCTTCCACTTCATTTCCCTCCAAAAATATTCTTCCATTCCATGCGCCTAAACCACAACCTCTAATATCCATTTGCCATATTCCTTCATGTATTCCTTCATTCATGTTTCCTCCATCCTCTCGCCACCCTCCAAGGTGTGTGTTGATGTTGATCTTGCCTTCCTTTCCATCTACCCTTTCACAATCCTTCCATTAATTATCTTTCTACCTTCTATCATTTTTCCTCATTTGCCTATTCCTCCTATCTTCCAACTTCACTCACTTTACATAAAAACTTATCCTCCATTTTTCTCTTGCATCTCCCTTTCCCTATCAGCATCTTTGAGCATATCATTTTGATTCCTTGGCATATCATGGTTTATCCTTTCAAGGAGCACTATCTAAAAAGCTTGCCTTCTTCCAAAAATTCAAAAAGAAATGAAAAATAAAATAAAATTGAAAATGTGCCTTGGTGAAAATCTGGAAATAGGCACCTTGGTAGCAAAAGTAAAGAGAAATAAATTCATCCTATGGTGAAAACCACTCCCTTGTGGCACCTTGGATAAGTACCATGATGAAAACCTGGCAATCAAGCATCATGCGTAGTTCTTCTACATATTTCATCCATTTCATCTTCTCTCTTTGATCTTGACAATGTTGATCTATACATGAACATTTGGCTATTTTGTGAGCTATCTTACAATGATCTTGTTTTCATTCCCTTCCTGTTTAGCCTTCATATTTATTTTCCTCCATTCATTCTAGTCTTTCGCTATCATTTCCCCTTTGGTCTTGATCTAATAAAAAAAGAAAGAAAGAGTAAAACACGGTGCTATGAAGCCTCTTGACATGTCTACTCCTTTGGACTACATCCTATCCTTCTTTGGCATTATGCTTTTGTGATTTAACCTATGCTGGCCTTTTATTGCTTGACCAAATGCACTTTACATGACAATTTTTCCCTAGCTTGGGTATTTTTGAGGAGTTTGACCTTTGAGGATTTCTTCCCTTCATTATCCTTCATTCTCTCATCTTCCATCTCATCCACTAGCTTGCCAATCCCTCTTGTTCTCCACATTGCTAGACTTTGGGACTGCATGATATGATATTGCTTAGGAGTTTGAAATGGAAAAAGAAGCTATCAAGTTTGCTAAGAACTGTCAAAAGTGCCAAGTGCATTGTAACTTGATTCATGCTCCAAGGAGAGATCTAATCCCCTTCACAACACAATGGCCTTTTCAACAATGGGCTTTTGATCTTATAGGTGCTATCTATCCACACTCTTCTAATGGACATACCCATATAATCACTGCTATAGATTATTTCACAAAATGGGTAGAGGTAGTTCCCTTAACATAAGCAATGGGGAAACATATATCTATGTTCATCTTGAACTACATCATTTGCAGATATGGGATCCCACATTCTATAATCATAGATAATGGGGGACAATTCAAAAATAAAAACCTAGATGATTTGTGTGCCAAATTCAAGATTACTCAACATTGGTCATCTATATACTATCCTCAAGGGAATGGACAAGAAAAGGCTTCAAATAAGAATCTCTTGAAAATCTTGCACCAAACAGTGAGTAAAATAGGAAGAGACTGGCATCTCATGATCAATCTAGCTCTCTGGGCCTACAGAACAAGTATTAGAATGCCCACAGGGGCTACTCCATTCACTTTAGTTTATGGGTCTGAAGCGGTACTACCTATTGAGGTTGAAATCCTATCACTAAGAATCAGAATGCATGGTCTAGTAACTAATGATGACTACAGAGTGTCTAGGTTGCAAGAACTTGAACTACTAGATTGAGCACAGACAAGCCGCGTTTAATCATCTCAGAGTATATCAGAAGAGAATGTCTAGAGGCTACAACAAGAAAGTCAGACACAGAGAATTTCAGGTTGGGGATCTTGTCTTGAGAGAAAATCCTAAAAATCAATCACATAGAGAGTGCAAGGGAAAGTTTGAACCCAACTGGCTGGGTCCCTTTGTTGTCACTGTTACTTTCAGCTCTAGTGCCTATCAAATCTCAATGACTGAAGGGGAACAGCTCTGAGAACCAATCAACGTTCTCCATCTGAAGAAATTCTATGCCTAAGGCATTCAATGCTTGGTAAAATGTCTTGAAAAAAATATAAAAATTGGAAAATGTCCTGAAAAAATGAACATCTTGGTGAAAACCTAGCAATAGGCGCCTTGATGATTCACAAAATAAAATAAAATATCAAAAGTAAAAAAATGAGAAAAAGAAAAAGTGCCTTGGTGAAAACTTGGAAACAGGCACCTTGGTAGCAAAAATAGAATCTCTACCAAGATGGTGAAAACCCAGCAAATGGGCGCCACTTGTTCAAAATGCTCCATCTATTAGCGCAATCTTGGTCTTTCCTAGGTTTCAATTTTTCTTTAGTTTGTACATATCTCCTGGTTGGTTTCTGCATTTCCAATTTTCAATAAGTCAGTCTGTAGACCACTCAGCTCAAGCGTCTGTATCCTATCAATGTTCAAACTTGGGGGCAATCAAAGTCATATCCTATGGTCTCTAGTATATCTTAGACATATCATATCCAGTCAGAGTCCTTTGAAGCTTCATGTGAGTCAGTCAGTCAGTCTTGTCTCCAAAAAGGATTTTGCATCTACAACAACAATCAAACACAAACTAAAAACAATCTGTGCTTTTCATGCTTTTATCTCCTTGTATGCTTACTGATTCACATTGAGATTTTTGCATATTGTGTCCCTTCGATCTCTTCGATGATGTCCTTTATGGGATTTAGAGAGTGATGACTAGGGGCATAATCTTTTCTTTGTCTTCTACTTGTATGTGAAAATCTAATGTCTTTGGAAATTCTGGATTGAAATGGTGTCCGATTGTAAGAGTCTCTATCTCGAATTGGATGGCCATGCGTACCTCAACCATTGATACTCAAAAAATTCAAGGAAGTTTGATATAACTATTGTCTTTTTAAGTGAGTTCTTTCTCCTACTGTGAAACACGATCTTACCTAAGGATGTGAACGATAAAGGGTCACTACGGGTAATTCACACTAGATTTAGAATGATCTCTTGACTGTTTGATGTGTATGTTAAATGCAAATTGCTATATCAAAATGGACATGATATTCAGGTCATCCTGGCATTTGTGCCTTGATGCTTATATCTAATCCGACATTCTGAAAACAAAATCAATATTCATATATCCATGGTTGTTGACCAGTGGGTGTTGTATTGATTCTTGCGCATACAAATTGATATTCATATGTCTATGGTTTCATAGCTAGTGGGCATTGTATTGATTTATCCGGTTACCTAAAAGTTCACTGATGATAACAAATTGACATATGATTAGTGACTAGGTCCTAGGTCTTAGGTTGCATTTCATTTTGCATGTTTCTTTGCATTTTTGCATGTTTGCATGATCTCACAATGGCTAAATGAACTTCAATGCTTAAACAATTCTCCACTTGTCTCTTCAAATCTAACAAGAGTTGAATCTCACATGAAGGTTCCTCCAATGAAACAACAAGTAGAATCCTTTTTTTCAGGATCAAAATCAAAATTTGAGATCATTCATATTGTCAACTACTTGCATAATCAACCTTCGATCATCACAAAAATCTAGTATTAAACTTAACTGATTATCTTACATCAAACTATCAAATTTCAACTTGGTCAACCATGGTCAACTCATGGTCAAACCTAGTCAAACTTGGTCTTTTGGACCCTCCAACGATGCAAAATGCATTTTCAAATGTGTTTAACCACTTTTCAAATCAATTAACAAGCTTCTAAACTATCAACGCTGACTTTTCTTGTCATATTTCAATTTTAATCCCAAAGGGGGCATGGTATTGCACATCATTCAAAGTCTGTAATCTAATTTGAAATCATATCTTTGCTGAAATCATATCTTTCCTCAGTAATCAAGACAACAACCATGTCTAGTTACTGATTCATTAAAACAAAAAAGACCTCATCACTTGGGGCAAATCAATCATCACTCAGGGCATATCAGATTCATCGAGATCCATATCAATATGGTATTCTCCTAATATTGTAATTTGTATTAGCTTTTCACAACCATCGGTTCATTAGTGTTCTTTGCTTGCTTCTTTGGTAACTGAAGAGTTCAGATGTGATACCTACATGATTCTTCTAAAGACAATCGAGTCTGGAATCGGTCACTCACTTCTTCGCAATCATAAGGTTCAGAATTAGGCATTTTGACACTTTTTCGCAATCATCGGTTCATTTGCTGTTATAGTTAACATTATCTTTGGTCATTCAGGACCTATTATCTTCATATCAAATCTTTCAATCAACTTTTATCTCATATCAATTATCAATTTTGAATCAGTTTCATATCTCTATCAAACACAGACTGTCTTTGAACCACTGCGCTTCGCACAGTAATTCAAAGAGGGGCAAAATGTAATACCCCAAAAATGGGCTATAAGTTCATTAACCTCCTATATCAACATATCGAATGAAATCGACATCGAAGTCCTAACCAAAGGAACATTGGCACATCATCGAATCCTAATTGATTATCTTAAATTCTACATCAGGGAATATTCCTAGTAATATTCCTAATCATCATAACTGCATAAATCCTCGTAGACACTTAAAGAATATTGAGGAGACCTTAGCCAAAGATAGGGAAAGTCTTGACAGTATAATGGACAGTTGTGAATCATCTTCACAAACTATGGGAGAGATAGACAAGGAAACATCCAGGCTACTGGAGAAACAAGAGTACTGGAAATAGAGAAAGGGAGAGCTACAGACTGGTTTGGGTCATTAAGAAAACTATTGATTCCCAAGCTCTCAAATTTGGAGACTCATCTCTCTGAGATGATAAAGGCTAAAATTTCAATGACAATACCTACTCTCACTGAGCTTAAGGCAATAGAGACAATATCATATGCACTGAATGGATTAATCCATGTCAGTGAGCTATTGATAAGTTCATGGATTGAGGAGATTAAGACCTTGGAAACATCTTTCTAAGATGTCTTAAATCTGGTAAGTAAGCACTAGACCACCTATGCTTTAGTTTTGAAATTTTGAGTATACCTTTGCCATTGATGTCAAAGGGAGAGGAAGAAAAAGGAAAATGAGGAAGAGAAAGAAATATGTAAAGAAAAAAAAAAGAGAGAAAAGGAGAAGAAGAGAGTTTCTCTGTGACACTTAGTCATTTTTCTAAGTGTTGCCATCAATGCCAAAGGGAGAGATTGTTTGCATGTGATGTTTTGGAGTACTAGAAATCATCTAAGGGTTGTCATTTATGGAAACACTTATGATAGTGTGATTTCATGTTGTGGACATTGCCACTGGATTCACAGTCATGAAAATGACTAAGTCCAGAATTAGGAAAACAGGGTATAGTGCCACAGTTTTGGATAGCGATTAAGAAATACAAGGTATTATGGCTTGCAAAGTTAATTGGAGGTATTTTGGGATATGTACATGCTTTAGTTAAGATCACATGAGTTTTGGATAGCTACTGTGTGAGATACAGTGTTCGGAAGGTATGCGAAGATAGTAATATAGTATATCAGGGTACATAAACAGTTGCGAAGATTAAGGAGAGCATAATGGATATGGTAACATGCTAAGACCTGTAAATAAAGTATAGTGCTGACTCTTTGGTAATATAAGAGCACTGAATCCATATATATCATTTGCACAAGTTTCTATTATGTTTTGTATGACAATTGTGAAGCCGACTGGAAGGCTAATGTTGTATAAGTATAGTTTGTTTTTGTAAAAACAAATGCATGTGAGAGTATGATGAGATAATTTTGCGAACATAAGAGAAGAGATTAGATGCAAGATCAATAAGAAGTCAAGCTACAACTAGAACCATCTAAGAAAGATAAGTGCTTGTATTATTCCTCTTTTGAGAACTATTTTGGGACAGTATTAGTTGTAAGAGAAGTGTGCTCACCACCTTTAACCAGGTGTTTTGTATGCCCCTAACAGGGTTTTTGTAATCCTCTAACAAGGAAATATACTATGTAAAAATCAACTTCTAACAGGGCTAGATCTCCTAACAGGGACATTATATTTTAGTGCATATTTGTGGGTACCATCCCCACTGGGGTTTTTCCTTCACCAGGGTTTCCTCGAGAACAAATCATGGTGTCATGAGTAATGTGTTATGCTTATATGTTCTTTTCATTTTTGCATTACTTTGGATTGTTTATAATTGTTTGAAGTTTAGAACAAAGTTTTGTAATACTGATTCAGCCCCCCTCTCAATATTACCTAATCCTAACAATGCAACTCTGGGATTTATTATGCAATTTTTACAATTTATACAAGGATGGCTAGGCATGAGACTTGACTTGACTTTCAATGGTAGTTGTTTACCAAGTTTTCACTGATTGAATTTATTACTCTTTTCTCTTTTATATGCCTTTTTTTCTACCAAGGCACCTATTTGCTTGGTTTTCACCAAGGCACTTTTCTTCTTTTTCAATTTTTTTCATTTTTGTATTTTTTTGTATTCTTCATTTTTTTCTTTTTTATCATCAAGGCGCCTATTTGCTAGGTTTTCACCAAGACAACAATTTTTTCAGGATCCATATCTGAATGTTTTTGGATTTCTTCATGCTCAATTTTCTCACTATTTTTTATTTTTTCAGGAACTCTTTTTTCTATTTTTGTACTTTTGTACTTTTTTGATTTTCTTCTTCTTTTCAAGATCATTTTCCATTATTTTTTTTATTTTTTCAGGATCAAATTTCACTATAAAAAATACATAGGATTTTTCCTCCTCTGATATTCTAATACTCTTTCACTTATACTCTTTTATCTGGTTTAGGTGTAGAACCTTTTCAGGTGTATGTTGTTGATGGGTTCTTGTAGTTCTTCTCCATCACAATCAACTAGCTTGTATGTATCTGTTCCAAAAGAAGAAGTAATAAAAAAATGTCCTAACTAATGTTCTTCCCATTTTCCTTTCTTCTCTCTTTCTGCCTGATTTTTAGGGTTTTCTCTCAATACCAAATTACCTATTTGGAATTCTCTTGGTTTGATGTTCTTATTATAGTTTCTTGACATTCTGTTTTGATACACTTTGAGGTGATCAAAGGTTTTTTGTTGTCTCACATCAAGTTACTCTAATTCCTGAAGTCTAGCAACCCTATAGTCCTCCTCAGTTATTAACCCATGTAATGAAACTCGCAAAGATAAAATTTTGACTTCTAGTGGTAGTACTGCTTCTACTCCATACATTAAGGAAAATGGTGTGGCTCATGTTGGCATTCTCACAATTTTTCTATATGCCCATAGGGTAGGATTTATTTGAATATGCCAATCTCTCCTTGAGTTTTCAACTATCCTCTTCAATATTTTCAAGATGTTTTTATTAGTGGCTTCTGCTTGTCCATTCCCTTGCGGATAATAGATTGAAGATGAATAATGTATCATATGAAACTTAGCACACAACTCTTTCAGGTCCTTGTTCTTGAAGCGTTTAGCATTATCTGTTATAATGGCTTGAGGGATTCCATATATGAAAATTATATGGTTCAATATGAACATTGAGATTTTTTTTCTTGTTGTGGTAGATAATGGCACAACTTTGACCCATTTGGTAAAGTATTATGTTGTAGTTATTATGAACTTATGACCATTGGATGAAGGTGGGTAAATCATCACTATTAGATCCAACCCCCATTGATAGAAGGGCCAAGGTGTAGTCATCGAATGTAGTTCTTGAGCTGGTACATGAATTAAGTTCCCATGATATTGGTATTTTTGACATGTCTTTATAAAATGACATGCATCTTTCTCTATGGAAGGCCAATAATATCCTATCCTTAGAAGTTTCTTTGCTAAGGTTAACCCATTTGAATGTGACCCATAGATTACTTCATGGATTTATTTTAAGGCTAATTGTGATTCCTTCTTCTCTAGAGACCTTAAAATCATTCCATCCAGACTCTTGTGATACAATGTGTTGGATACCAGGGTGTAACAAGAGGCTCATCTTATGAAGTTTCTTTTTTGGTTTTTGGTTTGGTCCAAGAGTAAGGTTTGGTATTTCAAGTAGTATATATGTATCCATACAAAGGGGAGTCATGTCCCACTAATAAGTAAATGATGTGGGAATTAGAAGGGTCAAATGCAGGCTGTCTCATTTATTCTACCAAGAATTTTTATTTTGCGCTTTGGTTTGACATTTGCAAGAGTGAAGCCAATGTCACCATGGCATCTGTTGCTTTATTCTTTTCTCTAGGAAGTTTCTCAAATGTGATCAAAATAAAGTATTTCTTGAGATATTCTATCATATTCTTATAAGGTATCAACTTGTCATCTTTTGTCTGATATTCATGATTTATTTGATTTATGACTAGTTGAGAATCTCCATATACTTTCAATTCTGTCACTTTCTATTCTAGGGCCAATTTAATGCCAATAAGTAATGCTTCATATTCAACTATATTATTGGTGTATGGAAATAGTAGTTTATAAGATTTTGGAATTGTTGATCCTTGAGGTGTAATCAATAGTATGCCATCTCCTGAGCCATGTTGAGTATAGGAATCATCAAAGTATAATTTCCATGTTTTTCCTTCAATATTGATTATTTATGAATCTAGAAATTCCACTTGAATAGGGTGTTCATCTTCTAAAGGTGCCTCTACTAGTTGATCTACTATGACTTGGCCTTTGATTGCTATTCTATCCTATAGTGCCTCCCTCATTTGCCTCTTAGCATGAACATCTTGATGGTGTGGTTTTAACCTTCACACTCATTGAGTATGATCATATTGGTCCCATGTGAGGGTAAACCACCAGGAGGATCTGATTTTAGAGCATATTTTTTGATGCCCTACATTAACTTGGAGATGTAGGGTGTGGTCTAGGATTATATTCTGGTAATCCTTAGAGATAAGGATGAGTTGAACTTGAGATGCACTAACTTTTCTCTGCATTATGTTTTATGATGGCATCATGAGATGCACCTAGTTCAACTTTGTCTTGTATTAATCAGGAGGTTATCTTTAGGGTTGTGATGGGTTATTGAGGGACCCTACCACTATCTAGTCATAGCATTTATTCTTTCTACATTATAGACTCAATATTTAGATACACTATGTTGATGTACTATGGATTTATATCCCGATGGACAGAGGTTTGACCACACTATTTTGTGATGTACTCTTTTTCATGTTGCTTATGTACTCTTGTCATTGTTTCTAGGATGCACTAGGTTTGCTTAAGGGCTAAACGAATTCAACTAATTTTCTTATAATAGAGAAATTGGGTGCATGTTTTGAGGGATTTGTATAGGATTCAAATAATTTAAATTATAATGAGATGAGATGTAAATTCTAATGAAGTTAAATGATATTTTCCTTGTGTATGTAATTTCTAATTGAAATGTAGTAGGAAAGGTGTGTAGAGTCGTGAATTGAGTAGGTAGAAATGTACTCTTAGAATATTGAAATGTTACTATTGGATATGTATGCTTTGATGTTATATTGATGCAAGAAATGTGTATCAAGTAGATTTTTGAAAATCAATTGAAATGTTAGACATTGTCTTGATTATGTAAAGGTTTGGGAAGCTTATGATTATTGCATTTCAAGAGATGTTGTGATGAAGGAAATTAACAATGGATAAGTCAAAATTATAGAATGTTGTGAAAATTGCAAAGTTGGATTATATGATGTATTTTATATGATCGTTAATGTTGCATTTATATATATATGTTATTGGTCTTTCATGAAATACTGATATTTTGATCTAGTGTGCAGGAAATTGACCATGGAATTAAAATGAGGGGAAATCAAAGATGGATGTATGTGAAAATCATGTTAAGCCAAGGTTAACTCCAAAAGGAGAAATAACCTCATTGTTATGTGCTAATGTTGTAAAAGTAATGTTTGAATGTATGATTATTGTTGTGTTTATTTTATTTTATTTTTATGTTTACTTGGCATGCCATGTGTGTAGAAATGTGTTGTGACTTTATGTGGTTTCAATTGACACTTGTGTATGTGAGTTGGCATGGCCAAGTAATTTGTTATTGGTTGTTATTCACCTTTGAGTCACCTTGTAGAATCCCAAGGTTAGGTATCTTGGTTGTTGAGCCATGTGAGGGAATCTTATTTTGTATTTTTGGAGGTCAACTCTTAGTGGACTTTTGAGGGGTTAAATGTAGCCCTAGAGGTTAGTTAGGGTTAAAATAAGATAACCCCATAGGTGCACTTTGGGATGGGGGTCAAATTTTGACCAATAGAATGATTCTATCCCATTTTTGCCTCTTCTAAAAATGCCTTTTTAGAAAGTGATGAATTTGGGATGTGTGTCATGTCTTCCTCTCTTTCAAATTTAAAATTTCTTCTTGTTGGAGGGACATAACCCTTGGATAGTGTGTCCAATCATCTTTGAGGTTAGGTAGGGTTTTCCTTTTAGTGGGATGGAGAGGAATTTGGTAGGTTGATTTCCCACTCTCCAATTTTGGGAGACTTCTAGTGGACTTAGCAGGTTTTGGTGGACTTAGTAAAAGAAGGAAAGGCTTGTAGGAAGGGAGTTCTACTCAAAATTCATTTCCATAGCTTGGAGCAAGGTTGGTGCTCCTATCATGGAATACTTATTTTTACTTCATGTTTGTATGTGTAAATTTTGTGAAGTCTTAGTAGATAAATTTGTGGAGCCTTTCAAGCTTGTTTTCATGGCTTCATGTTATGTCTTTTTGCTAGTTTTGTCTTTGTTGGGGTGTGCAAGTCTAGACTCACCCTCGGAAGGGAAGAGAGCCTTGAGGGTGAAGGGTATAGTCGGGAATGACCAAATAGTATAGATTCCTTCCTCATGGAGGAAAGAGATATGGCATGGATGTATGGGCTCCATGTTGCCATCATATTCTACTACACATTTGGGGGCCATGAGGGGATTTTATTTTGTATGAGAAATGGAAGGAAATGGTGGTTTTGCAATGGCCTTGTGAAGACATTATTTGTATGGTTTAGAGCCTTGTTGAAGGCATTGTTTCATTTTATGGCTTCTCCTATTTTGAGTTCATTTACACCACCCCTTTTATGGGTCCAAGGTGACCCATTATGAAATCCTTTGGAAACAGAGAATTTTATGTAAATTTGTATTTGTTGGTTTTGAATCTAAATGTGTATTTTGTGAATGAGTGTTACCCCATCCATCTTTTTTTCCCAAATCTCGGGGGTGGCCATGAAATGGCCTAGGTTGGGAAGTGAGACTCCATGGTCAAATGCTTGCTTTGCAGGTTTTTGTGTTGAAGAGGTTATTTTATTGAAGGAAAAAGAGAAGAAATATGATCTCATTTTATTAAATAAGTTGTAGATTTTTGTATAGTAAAATGGCTAAATGCCTTGTGTAAAAATATTAGTAAAATAAAGGCTATGTAAATGCTTATGATGCATTTATCATGCTTGTAAAATCATTTGTAAAAATAAGAATGTAATTATTTTCTTCTACTTGTTTGTGCTTGGAAAGAGAAATGAACAAAAAAAAAGAGATTTCCACTGTTATTTTTAAGCAAATCAAAGTAGTTGTTTTTACTTCCTCTCTTGCAAAGAAAAATAGAATTTAATCATTCCTTGTTAGTAAATGTTCCTTTCAAATGTCTATAGTAATTTCAATGTATTTCTATTTTAAAGAAAAATCTTTGTATAATCTCTCTCCTATTAGCCTATGCATAGAAAGTGTAAAAAAAAAATAAAAAAATATATATATATATATTGTCACACACACACACACAAAAACACACACACACACACACACACACACACACTGATGCATGGGCATCCAAGTTTGAGGCAGGGGCATTCTGTGTCCTTGATGAATCTGCATAGGTGTTTGTATTTTGGCCAGTTTTTACTCAGTTGCAGCCTTGACCGAGGACCTTGGTCATTGAAGGAAGCTCAGTCACTGAAGGAACTTAGTAGTCTCTAATGCTCAGTGAAAGTGTTACTTGGTTATGCCTGTGGTTCTCGATTGACACTGGTGCTTGGCGTGCTCAATTAATTCACTGATGCTCGGTAGTTCTGGCTTACCGAATCGAGTTTTGTGTGATTTGTTGGGCCGACTTGGTGCATTTATTGATTGTATCTTTTGTTGGATTCTCCTAAGTGGATCTAGAGGCCAACATGATGAATTAAATGTTTGTATACAATTTTTAAGCTGACTTCTATGGCATTTAATATTTGTTAGGAAGAGTTAAGAGTTTCATCTTGCCGACTTGTGGCTGATGATTAGTATTTAAGGGGTGTTTGGGTAGATGTTTAGACGAACGGAGAGAGGATGACATGACTTGGAAGCTTGAAAGTTGAAGTTGGCAAAGTTGTGGAAAAGATCTTGCATGATCTTGCAGATCAGATTTCTATTTGATAGTTTGTAATAGCAGAGCTAGTGGTTTGCACACATGGGAAAAAGGAGATTTCTTGGAGGCTTGTGAGCTCAAGTTTAGATCTACCTTAGGGTCTCCATCAGCTTCTAATTGTCTTCAGAGCTGGACTAGCTGGAGATTGTATTAGATCTAGTTGTGGATATTGCAGAATTATTTCTAATTGTAATTGGCCCTAACCCAGAAGGCCTTACAGCCGGGCATGTTAATGCAAATTACTTGAAACAATTATTGTTTTATCTATTGTGTTGAGTATTCCACTATGTAATTCTAAAGCTGCTCGGCTTGAACTATCCTTAATTGGATCCTTCTAGCCTTGGTCTGCATTAGGTGGTATCAGAGTGAGAGTTGATCTTGTGGAGTAAAATTGAGTGAAGGTTAACCTAGCAAGGATGATCTTACAAAGTTGATCTTGTTGGAGAAGAGATCATCTGATCTTGGTTGCAGATCCATGACACTAAACTTGTGAAATTGTGCCCTAGTTGTTTGCAATATTATAGATTGCAATCTGACTTGCATATAACTTGGAAATTCTCACAAGGTGGTCGATGAGGGTTTATTGTAGAGGGTTTATTTTGCATATCTTTAAGGATGCCTCTGAGAAGATTGGACCCTAGAGTTATTTCTTATCTTTGTGATACTGTGGAATCCTTGATTACAGAGAAAGTGAAATCAGATTTTAGATCTGAGATGGAATTGATGAAGAATGACATGGTCACCGAGATCATGAGAATTGTTACTGGTATACCTTAGAATGTTGGTACTGAGGATGGCTATGAAGAAGCTTCTGAAGAATTTGAACCTACTGGATCTAGTGGTGATGACCGGAGGGATAGATCTAGTGAAGACAAAATTGTTTGGTTACCTAGATCTACTACTCAGTTTAGTAGTTACCGAATGGAAGTTTCTACTTTTTTTGGTACTTTGAAACCCGACACTCTGATTGATTATATTGGTGAACTTGAAGATTTCTTTGATTTGGAAGAAATTGAAGATCCTCTTCGGGTGAGATTAGCACAAACTAAGTTGAAAGGACATGCTGCTCTTTGGTGGAAAGAATTACAAAGAGATAGAGAAGATGAAGGTGAAATGAAGATCAATCAGTGGAGGTTGATGGTGACAAAATTGAAAGATAAGTTCATACCGGTTGATTATGAGCTTGAATTGTTTAAGAAGTTGTAGAATCTGAAGCAGAAGGATCTATATGTTGAAGATTATACCGAGGAATTCTACAAACTTACTATTCAGTCTAGACATAGAGAACTTGGTATGGAAAAAGTAGCTCAGTATGTGAATAGTCTGAGATTCAATATTCAAGATGAGCTTGGTATGCTGAAGATTGATTCTGTTGAAGATGCTTATCAGTATGCTCTGAAGTCAGAAGATAAGTTGAAGAGGAAACAACCTAGTAACTCCCGAGGGAAGGAGAAAATTGATCACTCGGTGAAGGATAAACTGACTGATGCAGAAGATGAATAGAAACCTATGGAGCTGAAGAAGAAGACATGTAGAGTTATCTTTAAAGGTACTTGCTATAACTGTGGAGAGGAAGGACACTATTCTTTTGAGTGTACACAGAAGAAGGTTGACCGATGAACTGCTGTGGTAAATGAGAACATTCAAAATGAACCTAAATCTGAGAACTTACTGCTTTGGTGAACATTGCTCAGTACAAAGGATGAACCTTGTCAAAGGAGTAATTTTTTAGGACCCGATGCAAGTCTGAAGGTAAAATCTGTGATGTTATTGTTGATAGTGGTAGTACTGATAACCTTGTTGTTGAGGACATGGTTAGGAAACTTGGTTTGAATAGAATGAGACATCCACATCCTTATCGGATTGGCTAGTTACAAGATGATCATGCTTTGGAAGTTAGAGAATAATGCTTCATTGATGTTCAAATTGGCCAGTATAAGGATCTTGTGTTATGTGACATTGTGAAGATGAATAGTTGTGATATATTGCTTGGTAGACCTTGGCAATATGATTGCAGAGCTATTTATGACCGTGTGAAGAATGTCCTTATTGTTGAGAAGGATGACAATAATTTTTCACTAATCTAACAATTCCGACGGCTAGGATACTTGTAAACTTAGATAGTATACTTCCTATTACTGACTTAGACAATTTAGACAGCCATATAAGTGTATATTGCAAACCCTATACTGAATTACTAAGTAAACTTAGATAGTATACTTCCTATTACTAACTTAGACAACATCCTATTACTGATCCTCATGTACAATTATGTATGTGCATAGTCAAGCCATACACTTCTGAAAGAAAAACCAAGCTCACAATCTCAATGAAATAAATAGTGTATAAAACAATATATGGTGCACAACAACAGCAAGCATGCAATGAAAACAATAATATTACATGATGCTCGAGCTCAAATTCAAAATAGTAAGTGTGTTAATTTATGATCTAATAGCATCAACCTCATTGATCATTACCTTTCACTCTTCCATCATTATAGAAGAGATAACTACCTACAACTATATTTCATAATTCCTCCTTTGAAGTATATATATATCAAGTATAATTATGAGTTTACATTATATATTTAGTCTTAATAAAATCTTATAAAACAACATAAAACTAACCCAAAATACTTTGTCTTAATAAAATCTTAATAAAATAATATATTTAGTCGTAATAAAATAATACACTTACTATTTTGAATTTGAGCTCAGGAATCATGCATTGTTTATGAGCTCACTATTTGATTACCAGTCAATCAAATAGGGACATGAGGTGCTCAAATAGTGAGCTCATAAACAATGCATGATGCCCTAGCTTGCAGCCCACAAGCCATCAAGACATTTCCTCATGAAATGATCATAAACAGGGAGTATCACATAGTGAATATTAACAACAAAACAAATAAAGAGAGATCAAACACTTCACACAATGCCTTGAATGTAATAGAAATGATTCCCTAGCTCTCAAAGCTTGCGGGTCATGAAGCATTCCAAATGAAAAGATGTAAACAATGCCAGTATTAAACAATAAGCTCATGAATAATGTATGATGCCATAACTTGTAGCCCACAAGCCATCAAGATATTTGCTCACGAAATGATCATAAACGGGGTGTACCACATAGTGAATATCAACACCAAAACAAATAAAGAGAGATCAAACACTTCACACAATATATGTTGTTTTATAAGATTTTATTAAGACTAAATATATTGTTTTATGAGCTCACTATTTGAGCACCTCATGTCCCTATTTGATTGGTCGGTGATCTATTTTTTATATTGATGCTATTAGATCAAATAGGGACATCTATAATAAAATAGGGACATCAAATAGGGACATCAGTAATAAAATAATATACTTATTATTTTGAATTTGAGCTCATAAAGATTAAATTTTAGAAGAATATGAATGAATGCAAACATACATAAGTGGATGAACATAAATAATGAAGGTACCAAACATTGCCTGAAGTAATGAAGTGTTGACCCAGGCTTCAATCCAGTATGCTCTTGTATGATCCAAAACCTGCAAGGAAGGAAAAGATGGGGTTAGATCCAAAGAATCTAAGCAATGCCTGACACCCTATTACTGATCCTCATTTATAATTATGCATGTGCATAGTCAAGCCATACACTTCTAAAATGAACTGTGCTATAGAACATGGGTGTGTGTTAATGTGATTCAAAAGCTATTATGCAAGATTATTTTATTATTGAGATAAGGATATCTTAATTCTACAAGAATAAATGTTTTGAGAAATATTTGAATTTAATTTTGATAATAACATGAGGAGTGATATATTTCAAGCTTCAGTGAGATTTCATACCACGCAGTGTTCATAGATTACGTTCAATGCGTTATTTACGCTTGTATTGGTGGGAAAAATCTTGAAAATGCACAAAAGAGATTGAATTCAACAGAAAAGAAAATGACCCTGGAGGCTGCTAAGTCTTTCGAATTAGAAAACCCCTTTGGCTTAGTAATTATGAGGACATATAGTGATATATCGACATTTTAGGCTTGTAAGATTCTCTGGCCTCTCTCTATGCTCATTAGGAGCACCGAAAGAACAAAATGGTGAACACGTGTATTTGATAAAGATAAACATGACACATTTTGTTGGGCTGATTGGGTTGGCCTGGTACCATTTACATGGCCTATTTTATTACTAATGACCCAAAAACATCAATAATGGTCCTATATGGTTACTAATAGACAACTTTTAGAAGAATATGAATGAATGCAAACATACATAAGTGGATGAACATAAATAATGAAGGTACCAGACATTGCTTGAAGTAATGAAGTGTTGACCCAGGGTTCAATCTAGTATGCTCTTGTATGATCCAAAACCTGCAAGGAAGGAAAAGATGGGGTTAGGTCATTTGTTGTTGATATTCACTATGTGGTACTCCCCGTTTATGATCATTTCATGAGGAAATGTCTTGATGGCTTGCGGGTTGCAAGCTAGGGCATCATGCATTATTTATGAGCTCACTGTTTGAGCACCAACCAATCAAATAGGGACATGAGGTGCTCAAATAGTGAGCTCATAAACAATGCATGATGCCCTAGTTGTAGGTAGTTATCTCTTCTATAATGATGGAGGAGTGAAAGGTAATGATCAATGAGGTTGCTGCTATTAGATCATACATTAATACATGTACTATTTTGAATTTGAGCTCGGGCATCATGCAATGTTATTGCTGTCATTGCATGCTTGCTGCTGTTGTGCACCATATATTGTTTTATACACATAGAACAATAGGTTTGGGGACTTAGACTTATGTTCAATCTTTAATAATGGTTTGGGGAACTAATTACTAGATGAGTGACTACAGTACCCTAGTTTGCATTATTAGATGATCTTGTTTAATTTGTGTTCATTTCATGCAAAGATACATGCAAAGGAAAATAAATTTTTGCATCTAAAGATTACATGTATATATATGAAAAATAACTTGTATATACTATACAAGGAAAATAACTTTTAGAAGAAAATGCAAGAGTACATGCATACATAAGAGGATGAACATAAATAATAAGGGTGCCAAACATTGCCTGAAGTGATGAATTTTTGACTCGCATATGAATCTAGTGTGCCCCTATGTGATCCAGTACCTGTAAAGAAAAGAGAGATGGGGATTAGATAAAAAAATATGTAAGCAATGAATGGCATCCTATTACTGATCCTCATCTACAATTATGCATGTGCATAGTCAAGCCATACACTTTTGAAAGAAAAACCAAGCTCACAGTCTCAATGAAATAAACAGTGTATAAAATAATATATGGTGCACAATAATAACAAGCATGCAATGACAACAATCCCTATTTTATTATTGATGTCCCTATTTACATTTTTTCATCAAATGACGCAAAAACATCAAGAATGGTCCTATATGGTCGCTAATTAGCCAACTTTCAGAAGAATATAAATGAATGCAAACATACATAAGTGGATGAACATAAATAATGAAGGTCCTATATGGATGATTCTAATGTTTTTCCATTACAACAATTGAGCATTCATCATTTGGTATATGAACATGTAAAAAATATGCAGACATCCAGACATGTGTATTGTGAGCTTTCCTACAACAAATGGACTTGCGATGATTTTCACAATAATACATGTGTTGGAAGGAAAGCTCACAATACTGCTTAGGAAAATATGAATGTTCATCACCTGTGCATATCAGAGTTGATCAAAGAAGGTATATGCACAAAAAAAATTCTTTTATTACTGATGTCTCTATTTACATCTTTTCATCAAATGACCCAAAAATATCAAGAATGGTCCTATATGGTCACTAATAGCCAACTTTCAGAAGAATACGAATGATTGCAAACATACATAAGTGGATGAACATAAATAATGAAGGTACCAGACATTGCCTGAAGTAATGAAGTGTTGACCTAGGGTTCAATCCAGTATGCTCTTGTATGATCCAAAACCTACAAGGAAGGAAAAGATAGGGTTAGATCCAAAGGATCTAAGCAATGCCTAGCACCCTATTACTAATCCTCATCTACAATTATGCATGTGCATAGTCAAGCCATACACTTCTAAAATGAACTATGCTACAAAACATGGGTGTGTGTTAATGTGATTCAAAAGCTATTATGCAAGATTGTTTTATTATTGAGATAAGGATATCTTAATTCTACAAGAATAAATGTTTTGAGAAATATTTGAATTTAATTTTGACAATAACATGAGGAGTGATATATTTCAAGCTTCAGCGAGACTTCATACCACATAGTATTCATAGATTACATTCAATGCATTATTTACACTTGTATTGGTGAGAAAACTCTTGATATTAATCCAATAACAGGAAATATTAATCCTATAACAGGAAATACATTACAAATATCAAGCTCACGGTCTCAATAAAATAAACAATGTATAAAACAATATATGATGCCCGAGCTCAAATTCAAAATAGTAAGTGTATTAATATATGTATGATCTAATAGCAACAACCTCATTGATCATTACCTTTGACTCCTCCATCATTATAGAAGAGATAACCACCTACAACTATATTTCATAATTCCTCCTTTGAAGTCATAGGTTAGTTTAAAATAGAGAAAGTATACAAACTCACCAATTTAATCCCAAAATTTCATAACATTGCATTCTCATTGTTGTTATGGTGCACAACAATAGCAAGCATGCAATGACAACAATAACATTGCATGATGCCTAAGCTCAAATTCAAAATAGTAAGTGTATTATTTTATTACTGATGTCCCTATTTTATTACTGCTAAATTTTGGGGTAAAACCTTGCCAGTCTTACACAGACTCAACAAAATGGTAGCATTGATTCAATAATAGAAAATACATTACTAATGCCAAGCTCACGATCTCAATTAAATAAATAGTGTATAAAATAATATATGGTGCATAACAACAACAAGCATGCAATGACATCAATAATATTGCATGATGCCCGAGCTCAAATTCAAAATAGTAAGTGTATTAATGTATTTTTGCATGATGCCAAATATTAAATAGTGAGCTCATGAACAATGCAAGTATTAAACAGTGAGCTCATGAACAATGTATGATGCCCTAGCTTGCAGCCCACGAGCCATCAAGACATTTCCTCATGAAATGATCATAAACGGGGAGTACCACATAGTAAAAATCAACAACAAAACAAATAAAGAGAGATCAAACACTTCACACAATGCCTTGAAGGTAATAGAAATGATGTCCTAGCTCTCAAAGTTTGTAGGTCATCAAGCATTCTAAATGAAAAGATGTAAACAATGCCAGTATTAAACAGTGACCTCATGAGCAATGTATGATGCCCTAGCTTGTAGCTCGCGAGCCATCAAGGCATTTCCTCATGAAATGATCATAAATGGGGAGTACCACATAGTGAATATCAACAACAAAACAAATAGAGAGAGATCAAACACTTCACACAATGCCTTGAAGGTAATAGCAATGATGCCCTAGCTCTCAAAGCTTGCGGGTCATCAAGCATTCTAAATGAAAAGATGTAAACAATGCCAGTATTAAACAGTGAGCTCATAAACAATGTATGATGCCCTAGCTTACAGCTCGCGAGCCATCAAGACATTTCCTCATGAAATGATCATAAACAGGGAGTACCACATAGTGAATATCAACAGCTAAACAAATAAAGAGAGATCAAACACTTCACACAATGCCTTGAAGGTAATAGAAATCATGCCCTAGCTCTCAAAGCTCACGGGTCATCGAGCATTCCAAATGAAAAGATGTAAACAATGCCAGTATTAAATAGTGAGCTCATGAACAATGTATGATGCCCTAGCTTGTAGCCCACGAGCCATCCAGATATTTCCTCATGAAATGATCATAAATGGGGAGTACCACATAGTGAATATAAAAAATAAAACAAATAAAGAGAGATCAAACACTTCACACAATGCCTTGAAGGTAATAGCAATGATGCCCTATCTCTCAAACCTCGCAGGTCATCGAGCATTCCAAATGCAAAGATGTAAACAATGCCAGTATTAACATTCATATTTTGCCATTAAATCAACAAATGCCATCAAAATGAAATTGAGTTAATGAGAAGACAAAGCTCAAATGCCTACCTCAAGTCATGGCTGCCATATAAAGATCAAATGCTAAGGAACTATGTTATAAAATTTCATGCCAAATTTCAAGGCATGAAATTTTATAATTGTACATATATTTTCTTCGACTCCTCCACATTGTAAACTCAATGCTAAGGAGAAAAAAGTATGATGTCAAAAAGTATGAAATTTCATGCCTTGAAATTTTATAACATAATTCCTTAGTAGCTGCCATATGAAGAGTAGTGCAAGGTGGCAACTTTCTCATTTTACCACATTTAGGGCCTTCTTTTACCATGCTTTATATATTTTTTTAAAGTGAAGACAAAGATTATCTTAATTTGTTATCTTTAAATTTTATTCATTTTATGATTTTAAAAATTGAAATAAAAATATAAGCTTTTAAGAAACTTTTACATCTTTTCATCAAATGACCCAAAAACATCAAGAATCATCATATATGGTCGCTAATAGCCAGCTTTCAAAAGAATATGAATGAATGCAAACATACATAAGTGGATGAACATAAATAATGAAGGTACCATACATTGCCTGATGTAATGAAGTGTTGACTGGGGTTCAATCCAGTATGCTCTTGTATGATCCAAAACCTACAAGGAAGGAAAAGATGGGGTGAGATCCAAAGGATCTAAGCAGTACCTGGAACCCTATTACCGATCCTCATCTACAATTATGCATGTGCATAGTCAAGCCATACACTTCTAAAAGGAACTATACTATAGAACATGGGTGTGTGTTAATGTGATTCAAAAGCTATTATGCAAGATTGTTTTATTTATTGAGATAAGGATATCTTAATTCTACAAGAATAAATGTTTTGAAAAATATTTGAATTTAATTTTGACAATAACATGAAGAGTGATATATTTCAAGCTTTAACGAGACTTCATACCATGGAGTGTTCATAGATTACGTTCAATGCGTTATTTACGCTTGTATTGGTGGGAAAACTCTTGATATTAATCCAATAACAGGAAATATTAATCCAATAACAGGAAATACATTACAAATGCCAAGCTCACGGTCTCAATGAAATAAATAGTGTATAAAACAATATATGATTTCCGAGCTCAAATTCAAAATAGTAAGTGTATTAATATATGTATGATCTAATAGCAACAACCTCATTGATCATTACCTTTGACTCCTCCATCATTATATAAGAGATAACCACCTACAACTATGTTTCATAATTCCTCATTTGAAGTCATAGGTTAGTTTAAAATGGAGAAAGTATACAAACTCACCAATTTAATCCCAAAATTTCATAACATTGCATTTTTGTTGTTGTTATGGTGCACAATAGCAGCAAGCATGCAATGACAACAATAACATTGCATGATGCCTGAGCTCAAATTCAAAATAGTAAGTGTATTATTTTATTATTGATGTCCCTATTTGATGTCCCTATTTTATTACTGCTAAATTTTGGGGTAAAACCTTGCAAGTCTTACACAAACTCAACAACATGGTAGCATTGATCCAATAACAGAAAATACATTACAAATGCCAAGCTCACGGTCTCAATTAAATAAATAGTGTATAAAACAATATATGGTGGACAACAGTAGCAAGCATGCAATGACATTAATAACATTGCATGATGCCCGAGCTCAAATTCAAAATAGTAAGTGTATTAATGTATTTTTTCATGATGCCAGATATTAAACAGTGAGCTCATGAACAATGTATGATGCCCTAGCTTGCAGCCCGCGAGCCAACAAGACATTTCCTCATGAAATGATCATAAACGGGGAGTACCACATAGTGAATATCAACAACAAAACAAATAAAGAGAGATCAAACACTTCATACAATGCCTTGAAGGTAATAGAAATGATGTCCTAGCTCTCAAAGCTCGCAGGTCATCAAGCATTCCAAATGAAAAGATGTAAACAATGCTAGTATTAAATAGTGAGATCATGAACAATGTATGATGCCCTATCTTGCAGCCCACGAGCCATCAAGACATTTCCTCGTGAAATGATCATAAATACTCGGCCTTAGGGGCGGCGGGTCCTTTGCATTCGGAATGGATTAACTACGCCCTTTTTTTGAGTAGTTGGGGCATACATAAATGGATCAATCCATGAAACAAGATCGATCCGAACCATTCGGATCGGACCAGGATGAATGGGATTGGTCTGACCTCTCGCTCCGATGTCAGACTCCCGCCGCCGACCGATGCCCCATGCCGTACCACATAGTGAATATCAACAACAAAAAAAATAGAGAGAGATAAAACACTTCACACAATGCCTTGAAGGTAATAGCAACGATGCCCTAGCTCTCAAAGCTCGTGGGTCATCAAGAATTCCAAATGAAAAGATGTAAACAATGCTAGTATTAAACAATGAGCTCATAAACAATGTATGATGCCCTAGCTTGCAGCCCGCGAGCCATCAAGACATTTCCTCGTGAAATGATCATAAATGGGGAGTACCGCATAGTGAATATCAACAACAAAACAAATAAAGAGAGATCAAACACTTCACATAATGCCTTGAAGGTAATAGCAATGATGCCCTAGCTCTCAAAGCTCATGGGTCATCAAGCATTCCAAATGAAAAGATGAAAATAATGCCAGTATTAAACAGTCAGCTCATAAACAATGTATGATGCCCTAGCTTGCAGCCCACGAGCCACCAAGACATTTTCTCATGAAATGATCATAAACAAGGAGTACCACATAGTGAATATCAACAACAAAAAAAATAAAGAGAAATCAAACACTTCACACAATGCCTTGAAGGTAATAGCAACGATGCCCTAGCTCTCAAAGCTCGCGGGTCATTGAGCATTCCAAATGCTAAGATGTAAACAATGCGCACACTATTAACATTCATATCATGCCATTAAATCAACAAATGCCATCAAAATGAAATTGAGTTAATGAGAAGACAAAGCTTGAACGCCTACCTCAAGTGCCAGTGCCCTCTTCCCACATGGTGCCGGCTTCTTCGCACACACCAAACTTGAATGCCCTCTTCACGCCACGCAAAAGTGCAGTGTCATCTTCATGGTAGCTCTTCGAATTCACAAAAATTACAAATGACACTTTCTTTTTCTTTTTTTTTTGTTTATAACCAAATGGGTGTCGCAATTACGATGTCATCATCACTATTATGACACCGTTGGGGGCACTTGCAAAAAAAAACACAAATTGTAGTGACATTGCAAATTGGCATCAAAATTCGACCCCAAATGTTGTAGTGATACAACGCTCGGTAGGAGAAGCCTGAGTATTGGTTCCCGATTTGAGTTGGTAGATCCAGAGAAAATGAATGATCAGATTGGAGAATCGACTTGTATGTTGTCTAGAAAAGACTTGAAGAGACAGAGGAAACTGAAGTGGAAGAATATGCAAGCATAGAAGATGGAGGATTTGTATGTGAAGAACCAGTTTGGGGTTTATGTGCTGAACCTTGGAAGATGTTCTTCTCACATATGAATATCTTTTGGAACCTGGGGTGTCTGATGCAGGGGCATCCAAGGTTGAGGTAGGGGCATTCTGTGTCCTTGGTGAAACTGCACAGGTGTTTGTATTTTGGCTAGTTTTTACTCGGTTGCAGCCTTGACCAATGACCTCGATCATTGAAGGAAGCTTGGTCACTGAAGAAACTGGGTAGTCTCTGATGCTTGATGAAAGTGTTACTCGGTCATGCCTGTGGTGCTCGGTCGACACTAGTGCTCGGTGGTGCTTGGCATGCTCGGTTAATTCACTGATGCTCAGTAGTTTTAGCTTACCGACTGGAGTTCTATGTGATTTGTTGGGCTGACTTGGTGCATTTTTTGATTGTATCTTTTGTTGGATTGTCCTAAGTGGATCTAGAGGTTGACATGCTGAATTAAACGTTTGTATACAATTTGTAAGCTGACTTATATGGCATTTAATATTTGTTAGAAAGAGTTAAAGGTTTCATCTTGCCGACTTGTGGCTGATGATTAGTATTTAAGGGGTGTTTGGGTAGATGTTTAGAGGAACAAAGAGAGGATGACATGACTTGGAAGCTTGAAAGTTGAAGTTGGTGAAGTTGTGGAAAAGATCTTGCATGATCTTGTAGATCATATTTCTATCTGATAGTTTGTAATAGTAGAGCTAGTGGTTTGCACACTTGGGAATAAGGAGATTGCTTGGAGGCTTGCGAGCTCAAGTTTAGATCTACCTTAGGGTTTCCATCAGATTCTGATTGTCTTCAGAGTTGGACTAGGTGGAGATTGTATTAGATCTAGTTGTGGATCTTGCCGAATTGTTTCTAATTGTAATTGGTCCTAACCTGGAAGGCCTTAGAGCTGGGCATGTTAATGCAAATTACTTGAAATAATTATTGTGTTATCTGTTGTGTTGAGTATTCCACTGTGTAATTCTGAAGCTGCTCAGCCTGAACTATCCTTAATTGGATCCTTCTAGCCTTGGTCTGTGTCACACACACACACACACACACACATATATGTTCTATGATGTGTGTATACACCATCATTTATTTAAGCACTTAATGCTCATAGTATATATATATATATATATATAATAACCATATATTAATAAACTTTATATTAAAAAAAATAGTTATAAAAATAAAATTACCATCACAAAGTTTTTGGGTGGCGGCATACCATCGCAGCCCCCCTTTTGAGGTGGGAGTGGAAGCCACTGCATCCCCATAGGGGTGCGGTTGGCTTGCCACCGCAACCCCATTTGGGGTGCGACTAGCCTACCCACCGCAACCCCTTTGGGGTGCGGTTGGTCGGGTCACCACAACCCCAATGGGATGCGGTTTGCACAGCCACCGCCACCCCTGGGGTGCAGATGGCTTTCCCTTCGCAGACGGTATGACTACGAGTGACAATGACCGTTGACCACACACCCCTTTGGGGTTTAAAATAAAATAACTTTTTTTATTAATTGCAGTAATATAAATAAATAAATATACAAATTGTAATATATATTAAAAAAATGCACAAGTAAATTATTAACAGAAAATGATGTAGACTGTGAACTATTATAAACTAAAATACATGCAGTTTGCTGCATAATATATTTAGGCAAAAACCTTTTCATTTCGAAATTTATATTAATTATAACATAAATGTAAACAGTAAACTAGTAAACTAATTAAACTATGATTTTACTTTGTTGGGAGATGGTAGGGAGTTTTGTTGAAGTCATATGTTGATCTTTTATTTCGGATTTGAATCTTCATCTTGCTTCATGTTGAACATATATACATAAGTATATATGTTTGTATATAGACACCCTTAGTGTGTATATACACACATGTATACTCATGTATATACTTGAACTTGAATTTCCTCTAGCCCTTCTCCCTGTCAAACCTGCATAACAAAATGGGAGATTAGGGTTTGGTAGGTGTTTTATATTTTAGCCTAACCCTAATTTTGAATTAGGGTGAGAGCTAGCCTTTTTGGCTCTTTAAATTTTTAATTAAGTTTTATTAAATTCTGTGATTAAATTAGAATCTCTGATTTATTATCATTTAATGATTGTTGACTTTTGTTAGTCACTTTATTTTGAATTTTGAATTAATTATTATTTTATTGGAAACTGCATTGGACATTTTAACTATTAAGTGGGATTTAAATATTTTATTATTGGTTGCCTCTTTGAATTATTTGATAATGAAGATATATTATTAAATTGGCTTTTAATCTTTTAAGACTATACTTGGAGATTGTTTATTTTCTGATTTAAAAATTTAATGGTTATTTCAAATGGTATATTAATTTTTAACATTGAGAAATGTTGGAGGTTGTTTAATTATAATTTTAAAATTTTATGAGAATTTCAATTAGAATATCATTTTAATGTTTGTGCTATTAATTAATATATATTTATCTAATATTATTTTAATGTTTTTTAATGGTTTATTCTAAGGGAAATTATTTGATTGTTCTAGGATGGGACTTAGGTAGTTATTTTTCCCCTTAGCTTAAACATTAATATTTTATTTTTAATAATTTATAATGGCTAATTTAATCTTTGAATTCTAATTTAATCCATTTAAATAAGCTATGGTAAACATTATATTTAGAATCAAAGTAATATTTTAATTAAAATTATAGGAACTTATTTATCATTAAGTGGGTTATTTAATTGTTAATCTAGGTTTCACGCGGGGTTATTGTTATGGCCTTATTGTATTATTTTATTGATTGATAAGAGTGGATCTTCTCACTTTAGAGTCATCTTGAATCTCACTTATGGCCTCTTTAATGGACACATTATGGATTCCTCAAACCCTAATCCTAAGGGCAAGTCACTAAGATCTTTACCCCTCTAACCAAGATCCACCCTATCAACAAGATTCTTCAATACTCACTAAATCCACAAGGTATATTTCTACCAACCTAAGCCAACACTCTCACAATGATTTGTAGGGTTGAATTTCCACCATATTAGGTCATTTTACAACTATCTTGAAGATTTGAAACCATTCTTCAACCTTTATTCATCGAGTTCCTAAAATTTAGGAAAAAGGTCTAGTTGCTCCTTGTAGCCCTATTCAGACACAAAAATTGGATTATCTCACAAATTTTGTTAAGGACCCCCAAATCTATTCTAGGATCCAGATACCCTTTTTAGAGACATTAAATATTTTCAAGGTGAGATGGCTCTAAGTCATCCATACAACACCTTCCTACTATTAGGGACTCGGTCCTTAAAAATAGGGCTAATTGGTCTTGTCTCTAAATTTTTCTTCATAAGCTATTGAAATCAAATCATAAGTTTCCACCATTGCATAGAGGGTCGTGCAACCTCTTGTTCAACACCCTCAAACCATTGGATTTCTCCTACCAATCCAACCCTACATTTTATGGCTCTCTGTTACTCTATTTCCCTAGTCGGGCTATGGCCAAGCTCGACTAGGGCAAGAGCTCAAAATTAAACCCTATCTCCTCTACTCATAAAACCAAAATAAAAACTATGTAAAATGATTCCCCTTTCATTCCATCTAGGCCCATTTTATATGCCATGGATTCAAGAACTTTGACGAGCCATTTCTTATGTACAATCCATAATTAGACCAGAGAACACTAACTTCAAAGAAATTTAAATTTACTCTACAAAATAAAGACTATCTACTAAAATCACACCATAGAAAAATAATTAACACTCCTAAGAAGCTAATTACAAAGGAAAGAAAGACACTCTATTCCATTTGTAAGTCTATTCAATTGAAAATGCTCAGAAAACTATCACAATGTTTGTTTGCAACCTTACAATGAGTGAAAATATAATCAAAATGGCATCCAACATTGGGATCTCTCCATGGTAGTCCTTATATAGCCTTCCTCCAACCAAAACAACTGCTAGAACCAATCAGTAACCACCTTTTGGACAAAAACAACTTTTTGACAAAGTTGTCGAGCAACTTTTTAACAGTTGCAAAGTTGCAATTGTTGCTTTGAGCAACATTTTACATCTCTTGGAAATTTTACTTTTTATTGTTTTGGCCTCCATTGATATATCACCTAAAGCCTAATATCACTTCTTAGGACTCAAAACACCTCCAAAATGACCTTCTAAGTATCTAGAATGTTCATTCCACATTTTGACCCACATTATCCTCTAGGACATTACAATGAGTGGATGTACAAAAGATTTCAAAAACTAAATTAAAAAACCCTAAACCACTTCAACATCTTCCTAAAATTTTCCTAAATTAACTAAGAAACTAGGAGAGAGCACAACAAAACAAAAGAAGGGCTTTTCACCCTAGGTGCTCCTGCACCATTCTCCCCTAACAAAAAGAGTAACTCCCATTGGAGGGAATCAAGTTAGGATCTATCCACAACTTTTGAAACTCTATATCCATCACCCATGTAGCTTTTAAATCTTCATTTCATTTCCATTTTACCAGGTACTCCATGTATATCTTAGTTCTTGTCTTCTTAGCAACCCTTGAGCTCAAAATCTTCTCTGCTTTGGGCTTTGGTGTGATTGGTAGTTTCATTTCTTTTATCTCCTCAAAATTCTTGACTTGATGATGATCTTCTTCTAGTTATGATCCTTTATAGGGAACCATATGTGCAACAATGAAGACTGGTGAAAGTCCCATGTTTGCAAGTAGCTCAATTTTGTAAGCATTAGGTCCATACTTGGCTAGAATGGAACAAGGGTCTATTCTCCTCATTTGAAGCTTATTAGGGACACCTTTTGGTAACCTTGATTTGTTTAGGTACACCATAACTAGATATCCTACTTGGAATTGAACATCTCTTTTACTTTCATCCACCTTTTTCTAGGTATGAGTAGTACTCGCTATTAGTGCTTTCTTCACTGTATCATGGACCTATTTCATAGAATGGGAAAAATATTCAGCATAACCACTCTTCTCTGTACTACTTCCAAGATCTCTAATCTCACATATACCCATGGGATGAATCCCATAGAACACTTCAAAGGGGCTCTTACCTGTTGATCTATTAATGGTGTCATTGTAAGAAAACTCTTCTTGAGCAAGTAACTGATCCCATGCCTATCCATACTCTTTGGTGAGACACCTTAAGAGGTTTCTTAAGCTCTTGTTAACCACCTTAGTATATCCATTCATTTGTAGATGATATGCAGAACTAAAATAAATATTTTTACCAAGCTTTTTCCATAAGGTCTTCCAGAAATGACTGATAAAGTTAGAGTCCCTGTTTGGTACAATGCCTAAAGGTAGACCATGGATTTTGACTGCTTCCCTAAAGAAAATAATTTCTATGTAGCATGCATCATGGGTGGTCTTACATGGCACAAAGTGAGCCATCTTACTAAATCTATCCACAATCACAAAGATACTATCCAATCCTTATTTTGTCTTGGGAAGTCCAATTAAAAAGTCCATACTGAGACACTGCCAAGGCCTATTTGGAATTGGAAGGGGTTGATACAACCCAACATTGAATAAATTCCCCTTAGCCTTTTGAAAAACTATATAACTCTCTACATACCTATGGATATCCCTATTTATCTTTGGCCAATAGTAATACCTTTTAACCAATTCTAAGGTCTTATGAACACCAAAATGTCCACTTAGTGCCCCATTATGTTTTTCTTGCACTAGGTTCTCTCTCATTTAACCTCTAGGTACACAGACTTGTCCTCCCCTAAACAAAAGACCTTCTTGAATATTAAAGTCAGAGTACTCACCATGGAAATTATTTTGAAAGTCTTTACACACCTTGTAAGCTGCTGAGAAGTCCTCATCTTCTAGATATAATTCTCTATAAATTTCTATGCCAATGCTCCTTAACTGGATTTCTTAGACTGTGAGTAATATTCTTCTCAATGCATCTGCCACCTTATTTTGGAGTCCCTTCTTATGCTTGATGGAAAAGGTGTAGGCTTGGATATACTCCACCCACTTCATATGCTTATGAATTTGTTTATCTTGTGATTTAAGGAAGCTCAAAGCTTGATTATCAGTGTAGACCACAAATTCTTTAGGAAGGAGGTAATGCCTCCATTTTGTTAATGCTTGCACCAATGCATATAAATCAAGATCATAGGAAGAGTACCTTCTCTTTTCATCACTTATCTTTTCACTGTGAAAGGCCACTAGTCTTCCCTCCTGACTTAGGACTATTCCAATGGCAGTGTGACTGGCATCACATTCAATAATGAGAAATTTATCAAAGCTAGGAAGTACCAATATAGGTTGGGTATCTATCCTCTTCTTCAAGGTCTCAAACCCTCTGTCATCTTGTTCATTCCACTGGAATTTATTCTTAATACCTCCCTTGATGGTATCCAAAATAGGTGCACATATTTCATTAAATTGTTTGATAAATTTCCTATAGAATTGTGCTAGGCCATGAAAACTCCTAACGTAGATGTAGAAGACTTAGGTGTAGAAAATTTCAAGATTGCTTCCACCTTTCTTGTGTCCATCTTTAAATTCCCTTCAGAGATAACAAAGCCTAGGTACACAAACTCTTGCTTTAAGAACTCACTCTTTTCTAAGTTGATTACCAACTTCTCCTCATGCAACCTTTGCATTACCATCTGTAGATGTTTGAGATGATCCTCCTTTGTTTTAATGAACACCAAGATGTCATCTAGATACACCACAACCCATTTTCCTATGAATTCTTTCAACACCTCATTCATTAGCCTCATAAAGGTGCTTGGGGCATTAGACAACCCAAAGGGCATAACAAGCCACTCATAGAGTCCTTCTATGGTCTTAAAATTTGTCTTCCACTCATGTCCCTCCTTAATCCTTATTTGGTGGTATCCACTTTTAAGGTCAATCTTTGAAAAATACTTTACCCCTCCTAAGAAATCCATCAAGTCTTCAATCCTAGAGATAGTAAACCTATACCTTATGGTAATCCTATTTATGGACTTAGAGTTTGTACATAACCTCCAAGTACCACATTTATTTAGGGATAAGATAGTGGGAATGACACATGGGCTTATGCTCTTCCTAATCAAACCTTGGTCAAGCAACTCTTGGATTTGTTTAGTAATTTTAGAATTATGTTGTGGGATCATCTTATAGGATTCTTTATTAGGGAGTGAGGCTCCTAAGATAAAGTCAATTTGATGACTAATGGCTTTCTTAGGTGGTAGGGTAGCTAGTTGGACATCACTAACAATATCCTTATACTTGTGTATCAATTATTGTATCTCTAAAGGTAGTTTTTCTTTCTTGTCCACCCTTTCATCCTTAGGCTTCAATACTAAGGTAAATCCCACTCCCTCTACTTCTTCTAATACCTTCACAAAATCCTTTTCTCTTACTAAGAGTATATTGGGACCCCCTTTCTTCACTTCTTCTTCTTCCAAGATTGACTGAATCTTGAATGTTACCCCATCCTTCTTAAATGTATAAGAGTTCTTGGCTCCATCATGCATAGAAAATCTGTCAAACTACCAAGGTCTTCCCAACAAAAGATGACAAGCATCCATGGGAAAGACATCACATAACACATTATCCTTGTATCTCCCTATAGAGAACTCTACCCAAGATTGTTTATTAACTAAAACATGTTGATCTTTATTCAACCAAACAACTTTGTAAGGATTAGTATGTGGGATTATTTTCAATTTAAGACTTTCTATTGCTTCCATGGAGATGATATTATTAGTAGAAATCGAATCTATGATAACTTTACAAACTTTACCTAGAATCTTGCATTTGACTTTGAACATGGATCTTCTCTGAATTGATTCTTCTTTGACATGATATTTAATAAGTGTTCTTCTAATTATCAAATTCTCTCCTAAATTTGAATCCAATGCCACCTCTACTATTCTTCTACTAGAATACTCTTCTTGCACATAATTTACTCTTTTCTCTCCTCCTTTAGATGATGAACTCTTTTTTGGACACCTATATGTAGGGTGTCCATATTGGTGACAATTATATCATTTCATAAAAGAGAAATAAGATCCTATTCCCTAGTTATTGGATCTTCCTCTTGAATTTTTGTTAGGGCCTCTTCCTCTGTTATAACCCACTCTACTATTGTTCAACTCTCCCTGGTTCTCAGTGATCTTGGACTCACCCTGATTTATTTCTTCAAAGTTACTTCCTCCAAAGCCTCCTCTCAGACTTCTATCATCTCTCCCTCTACCTCTTCCCCTACTACTTGATTCATACTTCTTAAGCTTCTCTTCTACCTCGAGGGCTAGTTGATAACATTGGCGTACAATCTTTGGACTTAAGAGACAAATTTCCTCTTATATATTCCATCTCAACCTATTCAGGTACCTAGCCACTTTCAAACTCTCCTCTTCCATCACATGTGACCTCAAACATAACTAGTGGAACTCTTCTATATAGGCACTTACTTCAAGGTCTTTTTGTCTTAAGTTTTGCCTCTTCTTGTGCAATTGCACCTCATGGTCATCTAGTAGATAAGTCTCCCTTATCTTGGCCACCATACCTTTCCAACTCATTATAGGATTCTTCCCTTCTTTGACTCTTTCATCTTGTACAAACTTCCACCAAGTGAGGGAAGTCCCTCTCAACCTTGTCTTGGCTACTCTTACCTTTTGAGCTTCTGTTACACCATCACATTCAAAGTGATTTTCAAGTCCTTCTATCCACTCTATGACCACTTTTAGTTCCATCTTGCCACTAAATAGAGGCACACCTTCCAATGTTTTACCACTCATATCTTTTAAAGCCTTAAGGAATGGATCTTCTTGTAGTACAGGGTGAGGGTTTGGCATTACATCTTCTTCTGCCACTAACTTGCCTTTCTCTTCATTCTCTCTTACCAACTCACTTACTGCAGCTGTTTGAAGTTGCACTTCCTCCAACTTAGTTTCCATCTTTGCCAACTATTCTTTTAGGAGTCTATTCTCCTCTCTCTGCTCTTCCACATATTTTTCTCACTCACCATTAGTCACCATTTTTCTTGAATCCACTGATTCAGGCGAATACAACATCAAAACTTCACAAGCCCAATCTTTAGGTTCTGATACCAATCTAATAGGAGTGGTTCTTCTCACTTTAGAGTTAGCTTGAATCTCACTTATGGCCTCTTTAATGGACCTATTAGGATTCCTCAAACCCTAATCCTAAGGGCAAGTCACTAAGATATTTACCCCTCTAACCAAGATCCACCCTATCAACAAGATTCTTCAATACTCATTGAATCCACAAGGTAGATTTCTACCAACCTAAGCCAACATTATCACAATGATGTGTAGGGTTGAATTTCCACCATATTAGGTCATTTACCAACTATCTTGAAGATGTGGAAACCATTCTTCAACCATTTATTCATTGAGTTCCTAAAATTTAGGAAAAAAATCCTAGTTGCTCCTTGTAGCCCTATTCAGACACAAAAACTGGATTATCTCACAAATTTTGTTAAGGACCCCCAAATATATTCTAGGATCCAAGTACCCTTTTTAGAGACATTAAATATTTCCAAGCTGAGATGGCTCCAAGTCATTCGTACAACACCTTCCTACTATTACAAACTTAGTCCTTAAAAAAAGGGCTAAATGGTCCTTTCTCTGAATTTGTCTTCACAAGATATTGAAATAAAATCACCAGTTTCCACCATTGCATAGAGGGTCATGCAACCTATTTTTCAACACTCTCCAAGCATTAGATTTCTCCTACCAATCCAACCCTACATTTTATGGCTCTCTGTTACTCTATTTCCCTAGCTAGGCTATGGCCAAGCTTGCCTAGGGAAAGAACTCAAAATTTAATCCTACCTCCTCTACTCCTAAAACAAAAATAAAAAAAATGTACAATGACTCCCCTTTCATTCCATCTAGGCCTATTTTACATGCCATGGATTCAAGAACTTTTAGGAGCCATTTTCTATGTATAGTCCATAATTAGACCAAAGAACACTAACTTCAAAGAAATTTAAATTTACACTACAAAATGAAGTCTATCTACAAAAATCACACCACAAAAAGTTAAGTAAAACTTGTAAGAAGCTAATTACAAAGGAAATAAAGACACTCTATTCCATTTGTAAGTCTATTCAATTGAAAATGCTTAGAAAATTGTCACAGTGTGTGTCTGCAACCTTACAATGAGTGAAAATTTAATCAAAATGGCATCCAAACTTGGGATCTCACCATTTGAGTCCTTATATGGCCTTCCTCTAACCAAAACAACCGTTGGAACCAACCAGTAACCACCTTTTTGACAAAGTTGTCAAGCAACTTTTTACATCTCTTGGCAATTTTTCTTTTTCTTTCTTTGACCTTCATGGATATATCACCTAAAGCCTAATATCACTTCCTAGGACTCAAAACACCTCCAAAATGACCTTCTAAGCATCTAGAGTGTTCATTCCACATTTTGACCCACATTATCCTCTAGGACATTACAAAGAGTGGATGAACAAAAGCTTTCAAAAACTAACTTAATAGACCCTAAACCACTTCAACATCTTCCTAAACATTTTATAAACTAACTAAGAAACTAGGAGAGAACAAAACAAAACAAAATCATGGATTTTCACCCTAGGTGCTCCTGCACCAAACATCCCTGAAAATTATTACCTTTGGTTATTGTAAAGATGGGATATTATTATCCTGAGATGCTTTGACTTTGGGTTATTATGACCAGATTATTGTGTCCAAGATTATTTTGGTTGAGTTATTATGTTTAAATATTGTTACATACACAATAGACAAGTAAATAGAACAATACATCAATAAAGAGTAAAATCTCAACATAAGAGAATTTTACATTGAAGAGAGTAAATATGAAAAACCATTACACCTTTTTAGACATGCTATTTTTTGCTGAAATAACACATTTTTTATAAAATATGATGATTTAAGCCTTAATAGGTTCCATTTGAAGGAATTAACTACAAATGGTTAGCACAAAGCCTCTTAGATAAAAAATTTTGATATAATAGCTATAATCCTCATTCATACCTATAATGGAGTCTCCTTCACACCTATTAAAATGCTAACAAGAAATCACTTTGACTTTATTTTTTGGTAGATCAAATGAATCAATTTGACAAACCTATCTATGTAGTAAGGTACTATTGAGAAAAATATTTCCAATCATTATAATGTTAATATATATTAAGTTTATTATGACTTTGTATTTTTAGTTTTACTAAACATAGATATTTCATCGTATGTCTACCTTTATATTTGACGCTTATGGAAAAATGGTAAATGAGAGAAAAAAAATTCTAAAAAATATCTATGCCCTAGGTATTTAAGTTCTCTTTCTATAAAAAAAAATAAAAATGAAATTTGACAAATACATGACAAGTTTTAAGCTATGTATTTAAAGTATGTCAAAATTATGGTTTAGTCAACTTAAAACATTAATAAAGTATTGATGAAGGGTGCTCCCCTTAATACCACTAACACATAACAAAAATAGAGAAACAACAACAATATGCAAGAACAGAAAATTGGCTTCTTATTATCTCCACAAATGTGGAATTACAAACTTTCAGAATTACAATATGCAAAGCCACATGGGCATTCCCTTACAATATTCTGTAGGACAAAGCCTCGAATCAATACCCAGATCTATTACCCAGAACTATTCTGAACTGCCTAAGACAATAACACAGCCTTCCTTATATAGGCAATTTTCCACCGCCTGGGAAGGTTCCAGAATTTTAGCCAATAAGGCCGACCAAACTTAGAATTATTTTTTTTATTTTACATTTCATTACATCATAGTCGGCTCAAAATAAATTTTGAAACCCGAACAGAAATTTTGAAGAAAAATCATTTTCCGCCAATTCAGGTGACCCAACTTCCGAAGACCATAAGTCATCACCAGTTGACCCGATTGACTATTGTAACCCCATTTCGGAAAGGGCGCGAGGAGCTCTACAACGCCTGAATCAAGCAAGCTTCATTCAGCCCAAAATTCGACCTCATCCGGGGCCTCTAAAGCCTTCAAAACTGAGTTCGAAGTTTCTGTACCCTGCTGCCAATACCGAAAATCTTCAATATCTTCCAATATACACTTGATCTGGCAATGAAACTTTACTGGCAGACTTATATGACCAAAATGAACCTCCAAGAAAGAAATCAGATCATTCTGAGCACATACAAAAATTACCAAAAAATAGTAACTTTCCATAAATAGCAGCTCTGCACAAAATAGCCCTTATTGAATACAAAAATAGAAATATTTTTGGGTGATGCAAGATTGCTCTTACACCCAGGATGCTCCTGCATCAGACACCCGGGGTAATTTGAGAAGTGACCCTGTCACGACTCAGGTGTGCAGAGGAAAACGAAGACGGCTAATCTCCTCCTTTGTCAGCCATGATGAATCTTCAACAGGTCATCCTTTCCACTTGACCAGATATTCTTCATATATCCTGTTCCTTGTGCTTCTGCCAATACGACTGTCCAGTATATCTTCGATCTCCTTAGTGTCTGAACTAGTTGCTGGAATACTCCACTGTGCTGCTGTGATCTCATCTTCAACACCTCCTTCATGATACTCTGTCAGGTCTGAAATGTTAAACACTGGTGAAATATTTAGCTCAGTAGGCAATTCTACCTCATATGCGTTTCCTGAATCATGTTTCTTCAGTATTCTACATGGTCCAAACTTCTTCATTTTCAGCTTGTTATATGTACCAACTGGAAACCGCTCCTTCCGCAAATGAACCATGACTTCATCACCAACTTGAAATTCCTTATACCTCCTTTTCTCATCTGCCTTAGCCTTATACTGTGCGTTCATCTTGGTAATATGCTTCCTCACCTCCTCATGGATGTTCTTCAAGTGTTCTGCAAAATCCTCAGCTTCAGCACTACTTATTTCTCCTTTATCTATCTTCCTCAATTCAGATGCATTTCTTGGACTACTTCCATATACAATCTGGAATGGTGATTTACCAGTGCTCCTATTGACAGAATTATTGTATGCAAATTCTGCCTGTGGTAAAATCAAATCCCATCCTGTTGGCTTATCTCCAACCAAACATCTCAGCAAATTTCCCAAACTCCTATTCACCACCTCTGTTTGTCCATCAGTCTGTGGATGATGTGATGAACTGAACTTCAAATCTATTTTTAACTTCTTCCACAATGTACGCCAGAAATATCCAACAAACTTAGTGTCCCGATCTGAAACTATGGTCTTTGGCAAACCATGAAGTCTCACTACTTCTCTGAAAAACAATTCTGCTACATGAACAGCATCATTAGTCTTCTTGCAGGGAATGAAATGTGCCATCTTTGAAAATCTGTCAACTACCACAAAAATTGAATCGTGTCCCCGCTGTGTCCTCGGTAAACCAAGAACAAAGTCCATACTGATATCCTCCCAAGGCTTCTCTGGTATAGGTAATGGCTGATACAACCCTGTATTCTGCTTCACTCCTTTCGCCATCTGACATACTCTGCAACTCTGTACAAACTTCTTCACATCTTGCTGCAATTGTGGCCAATAATAATTCTCACCAACCAAAGCAAGGGTTTTATCACGACCAAAGTGTCCAGCCAATCCTCCACTATGCTTCTCCTTGATGAGATTCTCCCTCATAGAACTTCGTGGAATGCACAACTGACTCCCTCTGAATAGCATATCATCCTAGATGATGAAATCCAACCATTTCGTCCTGTCTAGAGTAACAGGTTCTTTACAAGCTTCACCAAAATCAGGATCCTCTGGATACAAATTCTTGAGCTCTTTGAACCCAACCACTTCAATCTGCATTTCTGTCAGCAGCAGTTGCCTTCTGCTAAGAGCATCTGCAACCCTATTAGACTTTCCACTCCTGTGTTTCAAAACAAATGTATAACTCTGCAAAAATTTAACCCATTTTAAATGCCTTTGATTCAACTTTCCTTGACTATTCAAATATTGCAAAGCTTGATGATCAGTATACAAAACAAACTCCTTAGGAAGCAAATAGTGTCTCCACTTCTTTAATGCTTGAACTATAGCATAAAATTCCTGATCATAAACAGAATATTTTCTCTTGGCATCATTCAACTTCTCACTGAAATAAGCAATAGGTTTACCTTCTTGGCTCATAACAGCTCCTATTGCAGTACCACTAGCATCACAATCTACTTGAAACACCTTATTAAAATCTGGAAGTGCTAAAACAGGTTGTTCTGTAACTTTTTGTTTCAACAATTGAAAACTCTTTTCTGCCCCATTAGTCCACTTAAACTCTTTTCTATCCCCTCTCATTGTTTCAGTCAAGGGTCCACAAATACTGCTAAAATTTCTGATAAACTTTCTGTAAAAGCTAGCTAGACCATGAAAAGATCTTACCTCAGTAGCATTCCTTGGAGTAGGCCATTCAAGGATAGCCTGTACCTTCTCTGGGTCCATTTTTAGACCTTCTCCTGAAACTACAAACCCCAAATACACCAACTCTTTCTTCACAAAACTGCACTTCTTCAAATTAATCAACAATTTCTCTTCTCTCAGCTTCTCAAATACCATACGAATATGCATCATATGCTCCTCCAATGTCTTACTAAAGATCAGAATATCATCTAGGTAAACAATGACAAACTTACCTAGAAATTCTTTCAGAACCTCGTTCATGAGCCGCATGAAAGTGCTCGGTGCATTGGTTAGCCCAAAAGGCATGACTAACCACTCATACAGTCCTTCCTTTGTCTTGAAGGCAGTCTTCCATTCATCTCCTTCTCTGATCCGAATCTGATGATATCCACTTTTCAGATCTATCTTTGAAAAATACACAGCTCCACTCAAACAGTCCATAATATCATCCATTCGTGGCAATGGAAACCTGTACTTGATTGTGATCTTGTTTATTGCCCTAGAATCTGTACACATTCTCCACTCTCCATTCTTCTTTGGTGCTAATACCGCTGGTATAGCACAGGGACTCAGACTCTCACGGATCAATCCTTTATGTAGCAGTTCATGTACTTGTCTGTTCAACTCCTCACTTTCTGCAGGTGTCATTCTGTGTGCTGCCTTATTCGGCAAACTCGCTCCTGGGATCAAATCCATTTGATGACTGATCTTCCTGACTGGTGGTAATCCATCAGGCACGTTATCAGATACAATATCCTGAAACTCATTCAACAAATCTGCAACTTCTACAGGAACATCTTCTACTTCCTCTTTACCAGCTTTTGGAATTAAAGCAAAACATACATGCTCATGCCTCATACCATCTAGGAAATTTCTTCCATCAACAAAAGTTATCCTTGCATTACCACATACCTTTTCTTCAGTCTCCTTCAATGGTTTTAGCTTATGTCGCACTCCATCCTTTGTCAGGGAATAGGCATTCGCACGGCCATCATGTACATCACATCTGTCAAACTGCCATGGTCTACCCAATAGCATATGACATGCATCCATAGATATGATATCACACAATACCTCATCTTGGTATCCGCCAATCTTGAACTTCACCAGGCATTGTTCATTGACCATGACCTTGTGGTCATCCTGTACCCAGGCAATCCGATATGGATGTGGGTGTTTCTATCTCTTGAGCTTCAACTTTGTCACCATCTCTTCTGACACCAAATTGTCAGTGCTTCCACTATCGATAATCACATCACAACATTTACCTTCACACTTGCACCTGGTGCAAAACAAGCTCCTCCTTTGCTCAGGTTCATTCTCACCACTCAACAGGACTCTTCTATTAATCAACGTTTCTCCTCTTTCAGCATCTTCAGAATTTGATGATCTAGCATCTTCATCTACATGTGCAATTCTGGCCTGGCCTTCATTTCTCCTGTCTGTTCTGCCTTGGCGTTGAGGACATTCAAATGCCCTATGACCTTCTTCTCCACAGTGAAAACATGTTCCACGGAAGCCACCTCTTCCAGATCCTTGTCCTCTTCCTCGTCCTCTTTGATCTCTATTATTCTGATCCTGGAAGCGATTGGAATTATTTCCTCGCTGATTCTGACTGCTACTAGCCTCATCCTTCTTTTTCGGATCTTCATTTCGGCCACCATATGACCGTCCACCGCGACCTCTTCCGTTTTGTCTGCTCTCAAACTTCTTGTTCAGCTTTTCCTCTACTTTTAGGGCAAACTGGTATGCCTCCTCAATACTGTTCATTCGAACCAGATTCAGCTCCTCCTGAATGCTTGGCCTTAACCCATTAAGGTATCGGGCAACTTTCTCCTTATCAGCTTCTGCATGGCCTGTTCTGATGAGAAGTCGATAGAACTCCTCTGTATACTCCTGAACAGATCTTCCTGCTTGCTTCAAACTTTGCATTTTCTTTAGTAGATCAAGCTCATAATCAACAGGAATGAACTGTCGCTTCAATTTATCCACCATCCGATCCCATCTTGTGATTTTATCTTTCCCTCTTCTATTTCGCTCCAATTGAATTTCTTGCCACCAGATCTTCGCATGACCTTTCAGTCTGGCCTTCGCAAATTTGACCCTATCAGGATCCTCAACATATTCATACTCAAAATATTCCTCACATTCATTGATCCAGTCGATCAATTCCTCTGGGTTAAGATTTTCAGAAAATGTAGGAACCTCAATCTTAGGTCTTTTCCCAATCTTGGAAATCGCCCGAAAAAGTCTTTCTTCCTCATGGTTCACAATTTCAACTTCTCCTTCTTGATATTCTTCTTCAGCTTCATCCTCGCTTTCGTCTCTGACATTAAGATTCATTCCTCTGCGAATCTCTTCTTGCAATGCTCGCACTTGTCTCTGCAGCTCTCTAACCTCAGGTGTTACAACACCAGCTCTTCCGCCACGTTCCCTTCGTGGAGGCATTTTCGCGATGCGCGCTGAAACCCTAGCCACGGTCCTGGTGCAAACTGCCTCACAGTCGGCGATCTGTTTACACACTCAAGAACTCCTGCTCTGATACCACTTGATGAAGGGTGCTCCCCTTAATACCACTAACACATAACAAAAATAGAGAAACAACAACAATATGCAAGAACAGAAAATTGGCTTCTTATTATCTCCACAAATGTGGAATTACAAACTTTCAGAATTACAATATGCAAAGCCACATGGGCATTCCCTTACAATATTCTGTAGGACAAAGCCTCGAATCAATACCCAGATCTATTACCCAGAACTATTCTGAACTGCCTAAGACAATAACACAGCCTTCCTTATATAGGCAATTTTCCACCGCCTGGGAAGGTTCCAGAATTTTAGCCAATAAGGCCGACCAAACTTAGAATTATTTTTTTTATTTTACATTTCATTACATCATAGTCGGCTCAAAATAAATTTTGAAACCCGAACAGAAATTTTGAAGAAAAATCATTTTCCGCCAATTCAGGTGACCCAACTTCCGAAGACCATAAGTCATCACCAGTTGACCCGATTGACTATTGTAACCCCATTTCGGAAAGGGCGCGAGGAGCTCTACAACACCTAAATCAAGCAAGCTTCATTCAGCCCAAAATTCGACCTCATCCGGGGCCTCTAAAGCCTTCAAAACTGAGTTCGAAGTTTCTGTACCCTGCTGCCAATACCGAAAATCTTCAATATCTTCCAATATACACTTGATCTGGCAATGAAACTTTACTGGCAGACTTATATGACCAAAATGAACCTCCAAGAAAGAAATCAGATCATTCTGAGCACATACAAAAATTACCAAAAAATAGTAACTTTCCATAAATAGCAGCTCTGCACAAAATAGCCCTTATTGAATACAAAAATAGAAATATTTTTGGGTGATGCAAGATTGCTCTTACACCCAGGATGCTCCTGCATCAAGTATACAATAATCATAATAATGTCATAAAACCAATTGCATGCCCTCTGTATGGATGTTACACAACTAAATTCGAAAGAAGCACATTGATATCTATTTTATAAAAAAAGTTATGCTCTATGAAAATAATGTAACTCTTTAAAAATGATGTTTTCAGCAACATACCAGTTTTTGTGGGAGAAAGAAAAAACCATTCAAATCAATTAAAAAATAAAAATAAAAAATATATTTAGAATCTAGATAGAAAATCTTAAATGACTCTAATTTACTTCATCTTCTGATTTCAAACGGTTTAACAACAATATGTAGCCGAATCACAAAGTTTTTTTCAAAATCTAGAGTTCAGTGTCTGTTCAGGCAAAAAAGTGTAACTCACTATTGTGGGTTCATCCAACCCTAAAAATTTGTCAATATGTCCTTGTATTATTATAACTTTGATATCCTCTTGATGTAAACTAAATAGTATTCTAACACTTACCTTGTAATTTTGGAATATGCACTCTTGTTTTACTCACATATACAACTTTTTAGAACACTTGATCATTATTAATTTTTAAATTTTTTCATAAAGACGTACATCAAGGAGTCAAACAATTGAATTAAAACATATATAACTATTTTTTTAATAATATACATATATTTTAACATAAACATATATATATTTCAGCAAGTGTTTCTTTTTGTAGAATTGAAATGTTAAATCTTTATGCTTTTATGTAAATGGTTTCGGGTTCCATTCAAAACCTATTTTTACCTTAATAAAAAACATACACATTACAAAAAAAAAATCATAATACCTTCAAAATTATTATATAATATCCAAAATTATATTAATGCAATTAAAATCACACACCATAATCATACAACACTAACTTGCTTGTATTTGGCACAATCTGAAGCTTCTATTTTATTCTATTTGGCACAATTTGAATCTTCCTTGCTTTAATTTGTGCAATACCAATAATTGTGTTCTCCTCTTAAGTCTCTTTATTATTCAATTCTATCATCATTTTAGCTTTCAAAAACTTCTCCTCTTCTTCATCTCTCAACTCATTTATATTTTGAATTAATAACTGCTTCTGTAGATCAACTTCCTCCTCATCCACAACTTCCTCAATAATTCTATCCATAAGATCTTTTATGACATCATTACAAACTTGATTATTTTTCTCCTCTAATACCTTCATTTCTCCTTCCACCAAATCACATACTCTGCCCCTACTAGCCTATGATCCCTGGGCCTCCCTCTCCTCTTCCTCCCTTCTTGCTTCTTCCAAACCTTCTTGTCCTTCATTGATTAAAATCTTACCTTCCTCCAGTTCATTTATATTTTCAACTGTAGGTCCTATCTTGGAGACCATATTATCCTCAAAAACTCTATCTACTTGGGCTAATTTTGTTTCCAATTCATCCCGGGTAGTTCCCTCATAACCATAGCAAAGCCATTCTCAATAAGAGGTTTATTCATATTGCCTTTCTAGGTTTGTTCACTTAGGGAAAGGGAGTTACTTGGGAGTTGATATTGTCTCACATCTTCCTTAATAATATTTTCTTGACCTTTATGAGTTGGCTCCAGACATTCAATAGAAAATCCTCCAATATTCTCCAAAAATCTTACTTTTTCCATTGGTGATTTAATCAACTGATTCCCTTCACGAGACATCCTATTTCTTCTCGAAGGGATGGTTTCTTGACCCATTTTAGTCATAGTTCTCTTATCCCCCCAAAGTTACTAGTTTTATAATATATGAAGCATGTTTGGTAATTAAGTTAATTGGTTTGATAGATCTTGTATTACTATCCAAATTTACTTTGATTTTAACATTAGGAGTAAAGAAAATCCTATCTATACCTGCATATCCACCTAACAAATGTGCTATTTAAATTAAGATCGTACAATGTAGTAGTTTAACTAGTAAATTAGGAAGAAAGACCCATTTAGCTACCTTAGTGGGTGGCTGATTGCAAGGATTAAAATTCAGTTTCCAATAAAAAATTCTAAATTAATAGCTTTGAAAGTAAATTCTTCGATCATTTAATTTTTTTCCTTTAAGTTTGCATCTTTGCAATCAATATACAAGTAATCATCTTTTAGGGTAGAGATACTTACCTCTCCTTTATAGATCTCCTCCAACCATTGTTTAATGCTCTTCACGTGAACCCCTAAACCATCCCATTTACCGAACAAACCATGATTTCTGCAGTGATCCCACATACCATCCGTAAATATGTCCTCCATTACTATTATAGTGAGATTTTCTTCATCCTTTGGAAGCTTGGATTTCCCATGTCGTAGAGTTTGAAATGCTGGCTGGAGGGGAGGATTGGTATTTTCTTATAGTTCTATTGATTTTGGGACTTTTGGCTCTTTAAGAATTCTTTCCCTAATAGGTTGAACCACTAGGGAGGCTTGAGGATCATGCCCTAATTGCCTAGGAAGTAGAGGAACATGTAGTTCTTGTCCTAATGGGATGCAATTATCTCCGGAAGCAAAATTGGGGATATTATGAGTTATGGGTATTGTCCAAATATCCATCATTTTTCTTTCACTTACAATGTGCTCCTCCTTTGTTCCTTGTGCGTTTAGGGCTTTCTGATTCTTTCGGCCTCTTACCAGCTTCCAACCATCATTGATGTCATCCAAGTTCGAATCAAGATTTCACAGATGATTCCTTAGAGGATTCCATGAAAGAGGAACTATGATTTTCTTCACGATTACTCAAGTAGGATCCTTATTATTGAAAGAGGAACTATGATTGTCTTCTCGATTACTCAAGTTAAACTAGAATCTAGGGTTTCTTTTCCTTTTCCATTGCCCATTCGCCCCATCTACAGTTTTGGGGCGTCCGAATTTGTTCTAGAGGATGACATTTCTCCTTCTAATAGATAGGCAAGGAGGCATTTGAAGCCCTGGATCCAATAATCGCACAATAGCCATTCCTTTCTTATGGAGCAAAATTTTTATCGAGAGTAGTGAAGCTATTCCCATGGTGTAGAGGCATTTGGTCATTGATAAAACTTGATTTTCCAATATTATTTTCCCTCCAAACCAAGGAAGATGTTTTTCATAAATTTGCAGAGCAAGCCATCCAATTGCAAAGTTTTGAAATATTATGAAATTCAATACAAATTATAAAAGTCTTATTAATTAAGTTGGTTTTAGGTTAGTTTAGATTAATAAATATATTATAGCTACCTAGTTAGATGGGAAGTTGCATTACCAAGTTGTTATACATAGGAATAATGGCTTTATAAATAGCCAGTGCTAATCAATGTAAAATCATCCAATGCAAATTTGAATATATCCATTTTAAAATTATGTTTCAATCTTCTGAATAACAATGTGTCTATTTTGTATTTGATCTGCAAACAATCAAGTATCTAATCCTTCACTTTTTAGGCCTTCTTTGAGATCATGGTGTTTTTTCTTGCTCGGATGCCTAGTGCATTTGACCATAAGTTTCTCTATTTTATTCTCTTGGAGACCCTATTTTTTTCATTATTTTGATGAATTTCCATACTGAGTTGTGTGATGTTGGAAGCAATTCACTAAATCCTATGTGTCATCCCTTAGTAGCAATATTAGTTTTGGAAATATCATCCTAAATAGTCAAATAAAAATTCTACATTGCGATTGGAAACTTGGGTGATCTTATGTTGCCTCTTCTTCTTATTCTGTTAGTCTAGTTGTCTTTAAAATAATCAATCATACCTTGCAAATTCTCCTCATATTTTGTATAATAAGAAGATTATAGAAGTGTTTAAAATTCATTAATTGCATCTATATGAGGCACAAAAGCTAATGTAGCAAGTTTCTCGATCTCAAATGCAAAGACTTCATTGACAATGTAACATGTTTGTAGATCTTCTTCTTGAACATTCCTCCATAAGCATTGAGAGAAATGGGGGAAAACATCCCTGAAAATTATTACCTTGGGTTATTGTAAAGATGAGATCCCGATATGCTTTGACTTTGGGTTATTATGACCGGATTATTATGTCTAGGATTATTTTGGTTGGGTTATTATGTCTAAATAATGTTACACACACAAAAGACAAGTAAATAGAACAATACATCTAAAGAGTAAAAACTCAACATAAGAGAGTTTTACATTGAAGAGAGCAAATATGAAAAACCTTTAGAAGTGTAGGAAATTCCCTAAAAATTTGTCAATATGTCCTTGTATTATTATATAACTTTGCTATCCTCTTGAGCTAATTTAAATAGTATTCTTACACTTACCTTGTAATTTTTGAATATGCACTCTTATTTTACTCACATATACAATTTTTTAGAACACTTGATCATTATGATTTTTCAAAATTTTTTATAAAGTCGTACATCAATAAGTCAAACAATTGAATTAAAACATATATAATTATTTTTTTAATAATATACATTAAGAAAAAAATAATCATAATATCTTCAAAATTATGATATAATATCTAAAATTATATTAATGCAATTAAAATCACCCACCATAATCATACGGCACTAACTAACTAACTAAATAAATAAATAAATAAATAAATATATATATATATAAAGTTATAGTTTAACGAATAAAATTTTAAAAAGCATGATGATGAACATTGAAAAACGCAAGACTGAAGTTATAAGATAATTTTCGAAACATGCTTAGATTATCTCTCTAGGCGTCGGAGAAAAAGAGAGAAACTATTCCAACCGAGACGTGGACCCTGGTTGGGACAGAGCATAGAATGTAGGAGACTGCGGAAGAAAAAAAGGGGAAAGCGTACATAGCATAGACTCCACAGGGCCAGAAAGACGTGAAGATCAGACTCTCGTGTGAGATAAGTTGAAGGAAGAAATTAGATCCATGTTTGATCTGCCAACAAGCACAAAAGGGCATACTTGGCTCAGTTCGCTGTTGTGATGCTGCTCCGGGGTCGATCCGTTCTCATTATTTCCTTTTGCATTAAGAGTATGTTTGCAATTGGGGAAAGGATTTCCTTAGTGAAAGAGTGAGCGAGGTTATATACAACCCCTTGAAAGCAACTGTTAAAGAGATTAAGCACCTAACCAGTTTGCGCGATGATGCCGAACGCCCCAGCCACCAGATAGATGGAAGTCCTTAGCGAACTAGTGAGCAAGGTTCTGATCAATGGCTTGAAAACAATTGTGAAAGACATTAAGCATCTGATCAATTTGCCAAACGATGCCGAATGCCTGCGCGAAAAGCTTGATCGTGTGAAGAGCATCGCAGATGAAATCAACAGGCGGCTAAGTGGGCAAGATCGACAGCCTTTGCCTGTCGTAAGGCATTGGCTTAACACACAAGAGCAAATCGTCAAATCTGCTGAAGATGTGTTTCTCAAGTACGAAGAAGGCAAACACCATCGCTTGTGTTGGTGCTGCCCTGACTGTTGCTTTGTCCAAAGCTCCAGTCGAAATATCCGTAATTCTCTTGCGGCCATAGATGAGCTTCTGAAGATGAAAGAGTCAGATTTTCCACAGAATGGAGAGCTGGGAGAGCCTCCGGGTGCGCTGGTGCACCCCATGGAGGACGAGTTGGTTGGCAAATATGTTCACGAGAAGCTGTCTGAGCTGGAGAAGTGGCTGCTGGAAGATGATTCTGTTCGTGTCGTTGGCGTGTATGGAATGCCCGGTGTTGGAAAGACGTCCGTGCTCAAACACATCAACAACAATGAAAAGGTAGTCAATTCTTTCCAGCTTGTGATTTGGGTTACTGTGTCCAGAGACTTCGATATATCTGATCTCCAGAAAGGCATTTGTGAGAGAATTGAATTGCCTTGGCGATCTAATTCGAGCATTGACGAGGCCGCAGGGTTGCTGCATTCGGTTTTAAAGGAGAGACGACTGCTGCTCATTTTGGACGATGTGTGGAGAAGAATAGATGTTTCCAAATTGGGAATTTCTCTGATCTCTCAGAATAAAACAAAAGTTGTACTGACTACCAGGGATAGAGAGGTGTGCAACAGAATGGAAGCAGATAGAATGATTGAAATGAAGCATCTGTCGGATGACGATGGTTGGGAGCTTTTCTGCAAAGGAGCCTTCCGAGCTAGCGCGGATCAGCATATAGATAGCCAGATAGAGCCCTTCGTGAGAGGCATTGCAAAGGAGTGTAAAGGGCATCCCCTCGCCATTAAAACGCTTGCTCGGGCAATGCCGAAGCTTCAAAACAGTACACCGTCTGAATGGAGATACATTCTGAACGAGCTAATAGCGATTGACCCCGGCTTTTATCGCATTCGCGAAGAGATTCTGAGAGAATTATTCAGCCCACTGAAGCATAGCTATGATGCTCTGGAAACAGATGAGCTCAGGCTTTGTTTCCTGTACATGGCCGCTTACAGAGAAGATGAGGAAATCGACGCAGATCAATTGATACATTTGTGGTTGGCAGAGGGCCTCGTGAAAAGTAGAGAGCAGGGTCGCCACAGTGTTCTCAGACTCTTGACCGACCGATGTTTGGTTGAGACAGAGATTAAAGAGGAAAACGGCCTTGAAATTTGGAAAGTGAGGATCCACGATGTGCTCAGAGATATGGCGGTACACGTAGCTGATATCGACCATAATAGCTTGTTCCGTGCTGGTTATGGTTTAACAGAGTTTCCATACTCTGCTAGTGCAACATCGGTGAGGATATCACTGATACATAATCGTATTAGATTTCTGCCAGAAAGTTTTGATTGCACGAGGCTGGTGACTCTGTTGTTGAGCTGGAACACAATTGAGGTGGTTCCAGAGGGGTTTCTGGAGAATCTGTATATGTTGAAGGTGCTCGATCTCAGCAACACGCCCATCAAATTCTTGCCAAAGTCCATCGACAGAATGAAGAATCTCCTCTATCTCCAGCTTTCAAATACCCAGATTAAGGTAATCCCTCATCGAATATATGAGTTGAGTTCAGTGCAGTTTTTAGATCTGTCTTTCTCCACTCTGAAGAGTGTTCCGTCCATGATATGCAAGCTGAAAAGTCTCCAAATTCTCAAGTTAGCCCACTGTTATGATTTGGAGTTTGTTTCATGCGACATATCAAAGCTCACTGGTTTGGAAGAGCTTGACATGTGGAAGTCTGCAACAGCGTTTGCATATTCACAGGAGGGGCGAAAAGGAGGCGAATTGAGGGAGGCTTCCTTGCAAGACGTATGCAAACTCCATCGTCTGAAGCGTCTGCGTGTATCCCTAAAATCCCCAATTCAGGAAGGAACAGTGGGGAAACTAGTGGAGCTTCAAGAACTTTGGCTGCTTTGGATGCCTGAAGTCGGTCAAACAAATCTACCCACTGACATGCGGGCCATGGACAACCTGGAGAGGCTCCACCTGTATGATTGTCAGATCAAGGGAAACCCGGATTTATTCCCCGAATTACAAAGTCTCAAGTACTTAAAGCTGAAATCTTCTCAAATGCTGCTCACTCTTTCCGGATTAGGGTTGGGCAGACTATCCAATCTGAAGGAGATAGAGATTGAGGAATGCATTCTGCTAAAGGAGTTAGGAGAAGAGTTTGGGAGGAAAGGCTGCTTTCCAAAGCTGGGGAAGCTCAAATTGTGGATGTTACCTTCACTGGAGAGTGTGTGCAGTTGTGTGGAAGAAGGGGCTCTGCCTGTGTTGCAGACGTTGGCAATGTTTCGTTGCATGAAAGTTAAAGTACTGCCATTGGGTTTTGATAATCTCAAGTCTCTGAGACAGATCAGAGGAGATAAGGTATGGTGGAATGAAATAAGCTGGGAAAATAAAGAGACGAAGAACCATCTTCAGGCTAAGTTTGTGGAAATCCTGGAACCCGCTGAAAATTTTCAACCGCAGTTCTCAAGGAAGTAAAAAGCACCAAGTAATAGCTTGTACGAATTATAGGCTGTTTATTTTGCTAAGTATTGCTTGTGTGTAATTATGTCATTAATTGCATAAGCATTGCGTGTATGCGATTATGCTGTAAAAAGTGGAGTTTGTAATTATAGCGTCGCGTTGTACCGCGATTATTATAATGTATTAATAGCGTGGGTAGTTTTTACTTTGAAAATTTAATTAGTTTAATTATATGTATGCTTGATTTCTAAATTCTTGTTGGTCTAATGGTGGAAAGATGAAAACGGGAAGATGTGTTTTTGTACGGCTATCTTCCCATTTTGGTCCAAAATGGGAAGATGGCCTTACAAAAATATTGCCAAATTTTCATTTTGGACCAAAATGGGAAGATGGCCGTACAAAAATACATCTTCCCGTTTTCATCTTCTAGCCATCTTCCAGCAAACAAACGGGTTATATTCTTGAAAGAGGTCACAAATTCAAATTCCAAAGGGGTAGGGTATGTAGGCTTCGTTTGTAATACAACTAGGTGCCTCCCGCAAAGAGTACGAGGTAGTCTCATATTATTGTCACCATATGTAGACCCAAAAACATATAGCTGGTGTCGTGGACTAGAAAAAAAACCTTTCCTTTCATTTCCTTTCCTTTCCTAAACACTTTAGTTGATATAGAGTGATTATAAACCTCCGATTTAGAATTTTTAATTATAATGATTGTAATATAGTATATTAAATATACAAAATATTATTTTTGATATTTATAAAAGAATATTTTTATTTTATTTTATTTATTATTTATTTCTTTTATTCATTCTCATGAGAGATGGGTCTTTTGAATTACTCACAAAACATAGGTCAATGAATTTAACTCAAAAATTACACAGTTGAATCCTAATAACAATATCACAAATTGATAATTATTTAATATATATTTAGTTATCTTTGTTGTGAAATTTATTTGATGAGATTGCTACATTATATGAAGTTAGCTCCCACTGTTATGATTTGGACTTTGTTTCATGCGACATATCAAAGCTCACTAGTTTGGAAGACCTTGACATGTGGAAGTCAACAACGTTTGCATATTCATAGGAGGTGAGAAAAGGAGGGGAATTAAGGGAGGCTGTAATGTTCCCAACCGCAACCTCATAGGAAAACACGCCTCCATATACCCACACTACCTCTTACACAACCCAGTTTGGATCGTACAGTGGGAGATAGGGAAGTCGTGCAGTGATGGAAGGAAGGTCATTCGGTGATGCCAAGGAGGTCGTACAATGCTAACAGGAAAATCGTACAGAATAGCAGAAAGGTCGTACGAGGGTGATTTGGAAGACCATACGGTGTTGGCAGGAAGACCATACAGAGGTCATACGGTGATTGCAAGGAAGTCGTACAAAATAATAGATAGGCTATACATAGGTGATTGGGAGGCCATACGGTGGCTGAATATGCACGCCAGAAGGTTGTACGATGTTTGTCTTTCCCTTTGCCTGGTGATGTCGCTAATTAGATTTAATGTTGTGATGTAAGAGATCTGCAGACACAGAACAATCATGCAAGATTGCAAGCCAAATATTTTTGCAAGGAAACTTTATTGATATTAATGATAACACTTCAAATTTTCCAGACCTGATACATAAGAACAAGTAGAATAGGGTGAGGGTTGAATCCCATCAAAACTGCGAATACCAAATAGGGATGATCTTTCACTTCTAAAATGGCAACCAGAAGAATTCCAACAGGAATTCACAATTACAAGTAAAATATCAAAACTCCACATGAGAAATTCATTCTACACGCTGGTCATAAATACCTGTCGGACAACTCTCGAGGGTGCACAAATAGCGCCAACACGACAACACCTATGCCTATGCCAAAATAAAAGATGGGCCCGAGATAAACTAAATCGATCGAGACCCAAAATATAAATATTATTATTTATTTAATGATGGGAACATTACAGTCCTTCCGTCCCAAAAATTGCTTGTCCTCAAGCAATCTTAAACTAGGGTGTTCCAAAATCTCCTTACCTTCCCAGGTGGCATCTTCAAGCGGTAGATCCTTCCATCGTACAAGTAATTCTTTGACCGTGTGTGTCCTCATCTTTTTCTCCTCAATGTCGATGATCTCGTCTGGTTCTAATACTAATTTCCCTCCATCGTCGAGAGGTGGCAGATCTGTTGAAACCGTGACGTGTTTACCCACAACTTTCTTTAGTAAAGAAATGTGAAAGAAATTGTGGATTCGAATTCCCTTAGGTAGTTCCAATTAGTATGTAACCTCGCTCACCCTCCTGATCACACAGTAGGGTCCATAGAAACATGACCTCAGCTTTTCCTTTCTAGAAACCTTCAGAGAGGACTGCCTATATGGTTGTAGCCGGAGGTACACCAAGTCCCCAACTTCAAAAATCCTCTCAATTTGATGCTTGTCAGCATACATATTTTGTTGATTTTGGGCTCGCTAAAGGTTTTCCTTGAGGGACCTCAAAATATCTATTCCCTCCTATAGCCAATCCTTGGCCTTCGGTGCACAACTATCACTCAAAGCCATGTCCACAAACGAAGGGGGCTTATAATTGTACAATGCTTTGAATGGTGCCATCCCAATCGACATGTGGTATGTGGTATTGTAATAGTGTTCTCCTAGATGTAGCCATCTGACTTATACTTTCTGCTATGTTGAAATATAGTTGTATCCTTCTATCCATTTGTTTACAATCTTGGTTTGTCCATCAGTCTATTGGTGAAAATTGGTGCTTGACAACAACTCCGTCCTTGTAAGCTGAAACAATTCCTTACAAAAAGAACTGAGAAAGTGAATATCTCTATCGCTTATTATGTTCTGAGAGAGACCATCTAGGTGGAACACTTCCTAAAAGAACATGTCTGTTACCTATGCGACCTGATTCCCAACGGAAACAACAAAGAAGTGCACATACTTGGTCAATCTATCGACCACTACAAAAATTCAGTCCCTTCCTTGCACCTTGAGAAGTCCAGAAATAAAATCCATTGAGATGATATCCCACTTCTCCTCAGGGATCGATAAAGGTTGGAGTAGACCCATTGGTAAGGTGTGTTTAGATTTATTCTACTGACAGGTAGCACATTCCTGTACATACTATAAGATATCATTCTTAAGACCCTTCCATGAAAACCTTTCCCAAATCTGCCTGTAGGTCTTTAGGTACCCCTGATGCCCAACTAAGGGTGAATCGTGCATCTCCCTTAAGATTTTCTCCTTCAATTTGGACTCAGGTACCAAATAAATTCTTCCCTTGTAATAAATGATATCATCAACCACTTCGTACCTATCATCTTGCACTTCACCGTCCAATAGTTGACATGCTAAGATGTTCTTAGAATATTTGACCAAGAGATGTGCCCTCCAATCTACGGAAATATGAGATAAGGAGCATATGGTTGGCCTTATTGATAATGCATCAACCACAACATTATTATTTTTCTTTACGTATTCAATGTCAAGGTCAAAATCTTATATTTTACTCACCCACTTCTATTGTCATTCATTCAACTCCTTATGTTCCAGGAACTGCCTCATTTTGTTGTGATCTATACAGACTACAAATTTGGCTCCCACGAGGTACTACCAAAATTTTGTCAGGGCATGTATGATGGTGAGCATTTCTTTGTCGTAGATGGATTACAACCTTTCAACTCTTGAGAGCTTTTGATTTGCAAATGCAATCCGGTGGCGGTCCTACAACATGACCCTGATGCCTTCTCCCGATGCGTCGCACTCCAGGATGAAGGATTGAGTGAAATATGGTAGTGCAAGAACCGGACAAGAACTAATAACCTCCTTGAGTTTTTTGAACGTTCTTTGTGCCCGTTCACTCCACTAGAAGGATCCCTTCTTTGTTAGATCGGCGAGTGGCACATTGAGATGTGAAAATCCCTTCATGAATCATTTGTAGTAACTGCACAATCCAAAGAATCTATAGTTCTGAGAGAGTTTTTGGAGGTGGCCAATCCAAGATCGCTTGAATCTTTTCTTGATGTACCTGAAATCCTTAGCTACTGACTATGTGCCCTAGCTATAATATCTCTGTCATCCTGAATTCACATTTGGATCTTTTAGCGAACAATGACTATGAATCCATAACACTGAGCACTTATTCCAAATGCCTCAAGTGCTCCTCCCATGTCTTGTTGTAGATTAGTATATCATCGAAGAACACCAACATGAACTTGTGTAGCTGTATCTGGTGCGTTGGTCAAACCGAACAACATGACTATAAATTCATAATGACTAGAATGACAACATAAAATTGTTTTCTCCACATCTTGTTCCCTCATGTAGATTTGGTGATATCCCAAACGAAGGTCTATTTTGGAAAAATAGACCACGTTGTGTAACTCATCCAACAACTTTTCAATCTTGGGAATAAGATACCTATTCTTGATGGTCTTCTTATTCAGTGCGCGATAGTCCGTGACACACATACTGTCCTTCTTCTTAACCAACACTACTAATGATGCAAAAGGACTAGAACTAGGCCTGATCCAACCCTTGTCAAGAAGTTCTTTTCGATCTTGTCCTTAAGTTTCTTAGGGTGGCGGTATGGTGTGGTGATGACAGGTTTGGCGCCAACCTCCATTTTGATATTATGTTTCAATCTGCAGTGTGGTGGTATGTTTAGTGGTATGATGATGAAGACCAGGTGGTTCTTATCCAAGATTTCTTGAAGTTCCTCATCCTAGTAGTAGGTCCTTTTTCCCTGTATAGGTTCTGGTGAGATGGAACAATGTGTGGCCCAGACCACATTGTCATGTCTAAGGATTGCCTATATTCATTGGGGTGAAATTTCCTTCGGTCCTCTATTCGACATCCCTCTCAATACAATCTTCTTGTTGTCCACTACGAATGAGAACTCCATTCATTTGAAACTTTATGTTTAATTGTCTAATGTTTCCATCCATTGAATGCCCAGAATGACTTCTATGTCGCCAAGATCGACCACGAAGAAATTGTTCATCATTGTGTGGTTTCCTATGGTAATGCTCAGTTGTAGAACCAGATGGGTACATGTCAAAAGGTTTCCTCATGCCATTTTGACATCAAATCCTTGGTGTGCCTTAGTATGCTAACTGTGTTAGCTGAACAGGGATGAATTGATGAAGTTGAGCATAGCTCCGTTGTCGAGCAAGACCATGACCCACTACCCCAGACTGAGAAAATAGTACACCTCAAAGTTCCTTCTAGAGCCACAATGGTACCCCCTCTCTTCAATAGTGTGGTGATCTATTTTGTGCAATTAATTTTCTCCTCCTTGGAAGCTTATTGTTCATCCCTTTCTGGCTCAAGCACCTGGTCCTCATCGTCATTGGACAACACCTCAATGTAATGAATTTTCCCCTTTCCAAGGCATCGATGTCTTGGTTCCCACGACTCCTTACAGTTGAAATAGAGCTTCTTCCTCCTAAGATCTTGTCGGGTTTCCTCATCCAATGAGGGTTGTTTAGGTGGGGTTTTGTTGTCTTTCTCCCTTTGAGCGAGAGGTGGCTTCGATTGTGAGTAATTTTTGGTGGAAGAGGAAGAAGATATCGCCATGACGTGTGCCTTCTTAATTTCCTCCATGAGTGCGATGGGGTTAAATCCCTTCACCCAACCTTTCAAAGGTTATATCAACCCATCAATAAATAATACCACCAATCGTCTTTCTGAAATATCTATTACCAGGACATACAGTCTTTGAAATTCTTCTATGTAACTTTTGACTGTATCAGTTTTCTTCAATTGAGCCAACTCTTTAAAATTTAGTTCTAGATCTCTTCCATAAAAATGGTCTATCCGTCTCTCCATGAATTCGGCATAGGATGTTATTTGATCATGGTCGAGAGTAGATATGCCATGATGCCACCATTTGTGGGCCATCCCTTCCAAATGAAGTGCAACAAATTTGATGGCTTCATCCTCTGGCATAGGGTTGAGTTGGAAATATGTGTTTGCCTTCTGCACCCATGCCTGAGCTGTGGTGGATCCAAACCCATCAAAAGATGACAGATTAACCTTTCCAATCTTTCATCTGAGATCATATTATAATATCCCCGCTTGTTGTCACCAGGATACCTCATTCTTAGATCAACATAATCTTTGTAGGATAATACCCCTTCCATATTTGTGTTCTTCCAATCCTCCTAAAGATGATCTTGCATTTCTTGGAAAGTCGGTTTCTCTCTGTGTTATTCTTCCATCCATGGGGGGAAAGTTGGCATCAACGATCGAGAGCATACGGTTTGGGGGTTTCATTTTCCTGAGATAGAATTGTCACTTTGTTCTGTAGATATTTTGCCTTTAGCCAAATTTTGCAATGTATCTTCTATGAGTCATTGAGTGTTGTTAATCTGTGCTTGGTTTCTAGTGAACTCCCTCAACAAAGCCATGACTTCGGTGGTAGGATCTTGTGGGTTCGTCATTCTACCAATGAATGATATCTTCTTCTCTTCCTAGTATAAACTTGAATTTTCTACCCAAAAGCTTGTAGAATCACTAGATCTAATACCACTATAATGTTCTCAACTACAACCTCACAGGAAAACACACCTCCAGATACCCACGCTGCATCTTACACAACCCAGTTTGGACCATACGGTGGGAGATAGGGAAGTCATACATTGAAGACAAGAAGGTCGTACAATGATGCTAGGGAGGCAATGTAGTGCTGAAAGGAAAGTCGTACAGAATAACATAAAGGTCGTATGGGGTGATTCAGAAGACCATACAGTGTTGGCAGGAAGGTCGTATGGAGGCCATATGGTGATGGAAGGGAGGTCGTATAGAATAGCAAAAAGGTCATACGAAGGTGATTGGGAGGTCGTACGGTGGCTGAATATGCATGCCAGAAGGTCGTATGATGTCTGTCTTTCCCTTCACTTGGTGATGTTGCCAATTAGATTTAATGTTGCGATGTAAGAGATGTAGACACATAATAATCATGCAAGATTGCAAGCCAAGTAATTTTACAATGAAACTTTATTCATATTAATGATAGCACTTCAGATTTGCCAGATTCGATATAGAAGAACAAGTAGAATAGGGTGAGGCTTGAATCCCACTGAAACTGCGAATACCAAATAGGGAGGATATTTCACCTCCGAAATGGCAGCCATAAGAATTCCAACAAGAATTTGCAATTACAAATAAAAGATCAAAACTCCACATGAGAAATTCATCCTACATGCTGGTCATAAATACACATTAGACAACTCCTGAGGGTGCACAAATAATGCTGACACAACAACACCTACGCCTATGCCAAAATAAAAGATGGGCCCAAGATAAACTAAATTGATCGGGACCCAAAATATAAATATTATTATTTATTTAATGACGAGAACATTACAGAGGCTTCCATGCAAGACGTATGAAAAATCCATCGTCTAAAGTATATGTGTCTAATGCTAAAATAACCAATTGAGGAGGGCACAATAGGGAATCTAGTGGAGCTTCAAGAATTTTGGTTACTTTGGATGCCTGAAGTCCATCAAACAAATATGCCCCCTGAGATGTAAACTATGCACAAGTTGGAGAGGCTCCATGTAGTGCCCACCCATAGTTTACTTTTAAGTTTTATATTATCAAACTCTTTTAGGCCACTTTCATGTGTGTGTTAGTTATTTCAACTTTATTATGCGGTTTTGGCTATAAGACATTACGTGGTAATTTTATATTGGTTAGTTTTGAGTTATCATATGATAGTAGTTAGATGATGTTAGTTACTTCAATGATGATTATTTATATGTTTAAAATGTTGTTTATATTCATGATTTTACTTACCCCATACTTGCATGTGTATGGCTATCACATTGTATGATTTATCTTTCTATTTGATGTGTTTGATATGGTTGAGGGACAAAGTCGTAGTTACCTACTTGCGAGATCCACACAATATCTCGATCCCTGTCATTGCTTGATATATATATATATATATATATATATATATATATATATATATATATATATATATATATATATATGGATGTACATGTTTGTCTTTTATGTAGGTTTATACATATCATACATCGATTTGGCTGAATTGTCAAGATGAGCATGCCCTATTGCAAAGTCTCAATGGTAAGAGAGGGGAGATAATATTTAGATTCGAATCCCAATCCAAGCTTTTTTATTGTCCTAAAATAGTGGACAAGTTTATGATATTTTACCCTTCCGAATTCATCCAAGTGATGTGAGTTCATAGCCTTTCCCTTGAGCATGATTATTATTTTATTAGGTTCAATTAGTCTTTGGTTGGTTGGTGTGTTTGTTATAATTAAATAATTTATTAAGATTAATTATGTGGTTTAAATAATTAGATCTTATTAAATATAGAGAATTAAATTTGAAAGTATTTAATTAATAGAGATTAATTAAATATTTAATTAAAAGTCTATTTGTGGAAATAAAAGTATTTAATTAATAGAAATTAATTAAATACATTTATTTAAAGATATAATTAATTATTAGATTCAAATTTCAAAATAGAAGATAATTAATTAGTTGAAAATAAATTATGATTTGGGTAAATAATATTAGGATTAAAATAATATTCTTTTAATTAAATTGATATGCAATTAAGTTGCACAAATAAATTTGAATAAATAAAAGAATAAAGTAATTAGGAGTTAAGTGAATTGACATAAACAACGAATGCAAAAGTACTTGAGTTACAAATTAGAATTGAGTAAATTATGCGAAAAAATAAATTGATGAAAACAAAGCTACTGAGTTGAGTTGAGTTTTGGAATTGCATGGTTGAGTTCTGAAATTGGATGATTGAGTTCGAATTCCTATATTAGGTCTTGGCCATTATTTTCAAACACACAAGTTTGTAGGTTTGGGTGGAAGAATTGAATTCAAGAATTTTTTTGAAAGCTTGGGATTTTCCTACATTTTTTCTGGTTTTCTTCGTATTTTCTTCAATTGGTGGTTTGAGGTAGGTTTTGAAAACCCTCGTAGACTTAATTCTTATATTTCAGAAAGATTGTTTCTTCGTGCATGTTAGATCTGGGTGATAGTGCTATTTTTTGTTGATGCTCTTATCATGTTTAGAATTTTGGAATCAAGCTTTTGAGATTTTGTGCTTTGTATGAATTTACCATAATTGAATTTTGTTTAAAATTAGCTAGGGTTTGATAAATTTATGGTAGAAAACCCTAGGGTTTGTATCAATTGGATTTTTTAATTATTTATGCTTCCTGGTAATAGCCATTATGTGAATTCTTTGTTGTTAAAATTCTATGAGTAAAAGGTGAAATTGTGTGTATACATATATCCCATTATTTTATTTTAAATAAAAAAATAATAAATATTTATTATGTTGGAATCATAATTTTTCTCATTTTATAAATTTTAAAAGAACTATAGTATTTTAATGTTTGGGGCGGGGTTTTATTTACTCCACCCCACGACAGCCAGCCTTAATGGCTAAGTCTGTTGTAGCAGCCTTAGCTGCTACGGTAACCATTGTCGTTAGCAGTCGAGGGATGCTACAAAAGTTACTATTGTAGGCAATCTAGGCTGCTACAACAATGCTACCAATAGTAGCATGGGCTGCCACGATAGTCGTTGCTACGATAGTGTTGTCGTAGGCATCTGTGGAGGGTTGGGCCCCTCACATTACCTTTTGGCATATTTTAATTTTAATTTATTTCTTTTTTAATTATTATTATTTTGTTAATAATAGTAATAATATAGTTTATATATATAATTTATTTAATAAATTTAAAAGTTAATTTTTTATATATAATATAATATGAATTAAAATACTTGCTAATATTTATATTATTTTGATAGTTATGGATAATAATCAAATTTAATATTTTATTAAGGGTTTAAAGGTATGGTTAAATTCATGTTTGAATTTTAAGGAAGAAATATTCTTGATATGTAAATTATATTATTTTAGTAATTATTAAACTTGGAATCAATTTATTTTTAATAACATTATAAATTGATTTTCTTAGTATTGGAATTTAATTCAAGAATGTAATTATACTTTTGTTAAGTGATTATTTTAATAAGTTAATTTGTGTAAGGGCATTTTTACAAATTGATTATTAATATTAAATTCTTATGAGTGTTTTTCCTTCTGCATTTATGGGTTAGGAGGGAATCTTTTTATGTCATCCTTTTAAGATTGTTACTAGAGGTTGGGTTAGGTTTATTATATGTTTGTCTATCTTGCATAATTATGACATTTGATTTTTGGTAAAGACCCAACCTTATGGAAGCTTAATTTGTATTGTGTTGGAAAATGTTTATGTGTGTTCCTGTGATATTGTGGAACTAGGGTTTGATGTTTTGATTCATGATGACCTATGATATGTTTTGAGATCTTTGAGGTTAGGGTAGGTTATCTAGGTGTTAAAGGGGAAGTGAGTTTCTTTAGAGGCACCAAAGCTCGAAAGTGGCTATCTAGGTATCCTTAGTAGGTTGCTTAAATAAGTGATAATATAAACAATAAATTGGGATTTAAAATAAATTAATGAGATAATGGATTCCTCGCCCATGCCTTGAGTGTGAGTATAGGCTAAGGATGGGAGTGGGAGAAGATGCTTACTCATCTAGTAGTGGTGGTGAGTTCTGGCATGATCAGTTATCCTTGTCAACATGAGATGATTTTGGGTTCCGCATATGATCACACTTGGGAGTCAGAATCTAGTGAGATCGTCCCAAGGGGTTGACATATGTGATGACACTTCCCTAATTTCATCTTATATTTCCTATGTGTGTTGGTTGCCTTTGGATTAGTATGTGTACCTTTGAGATAGGAAAATTTTAGGATCCCTTTCTTTAGTACTACCTGGTGATTGTTTTGGTATTGTTATCCGAGTGGGGCCTGATGTTATCTCCTCAGCACGATGGGAGTGGAACCAAAGGTTTTCACAAGGTTGGGAGGTAGTGATCCTCTTACCATTTGAGACTCTGGAATTCATGAAGTAGTGCTAGATGATCCTTTTTGTGGTTGCTTCTTATTCCTTCATCCTTGGAGATTGGTTCCTATTCTTCCTTTGTTTTATGTTGGTAATTTTTCCTTGGATTGTATTTACATACCCTGTGACTTATGCAATGGATGTGGTTTATCAGTTATACCTTATGGTTTAGACATGTATTTGTTAATTCATTTGTGTATGCAAATTTATTGTCTAATCCTAGAATTGAAATACCAACCACTATTAGCTATCAAATCTACCTAAAATGCATTCCAATGAAGATTACAAATAGAGAAATGAACTAAAAATAAAGCTTTTACCTTCACTTACCCATGTAGATTGTCTCCATTATTCTCCTAGCCTTGAATTATTGGATTTGGTGAGCTCTCAGAATTGCAAATCTTCTCCTTTTTCCTAAGATGTTTCCAAAGTGTGGAGATAGTGGAATTAATGCAAAACTAGCCCAAATCTAGAATACTTTTATGCTATGATATTGATGCAAATTTGATGGATGTGGATGGTATGCAAATGCTCAAAATGATGCTTGATTGCTTAGATGCTTGATTGTTTGATTGCTTGATTGCTTGGATTCACTATTACTATTAGGCTCTCAAAGGAAGAGGAAGGCTCCTTTTATAGATTTTTGGAGGACTCAAGCCTAGGTGGATAGATCTAAGTGTGGAGATTGAAAGGTGGAAGATCCCAGGGTTGAGATTGACTTAGTTGAAGGGGTTGATAGAAATAAGGACTTAGTTGGAATGTGAGAGGAGGAATGGGAGAGATGTTCCTCCTACATTGACAAAAGAGAGTGTAAGGTGGAAGGGAATGACACATGTCAAGCGTCTCACAAAGACCCTTGAGAAGAGGTCAGAAGACATTTTCCTCATGAGGACTCTTGGCACAAGTGTCCCATGAGTCACTTTTGACTCCTTGAGGTGGCTAGAGAGGCTCCTAAGGAATATGGAATGTGATCTTAACCAAGTTGAAAGAGGACATGTGGTCATGAGACCAAGTCTCATGAGGCCACATAGCCCTTGAGAATAGGACACATGGGTGAGAATAATTGTGAGTAATTATTAATTAATATAAATTAATTATTTTAGCCAAGATGATGTGTCAAGTGACTAAGTCTATGAGATGGACTAAAAGACTTAGTCATATAGTGATTGTGTAATTGAATAATTCACTAAATCACTTTAATAAGACTAATTAGAAGACTTAGGATAAGAATAATAACATAAGTGAATATACCAAATAAATTAAATAATTAATTTAGTAATAGAAGAAATAAATATTTATTAAGTAATAAATATTTAATTAATTTATCAAGCTAATTTTAAGTGTATACACTTTGAGATGTACTTTAGTTTCATTGTATAAAAGATTTATATGGTTATTGTACTTAACAGATTAAATTATATTTATGTGTTTCTACATCAAGGAACCCTTGAGATTTGTAATCTATAAATGAGATTGTGTATGAGTATGTATTGACTTTATGTAAAAATTGTTTCTGCTTTGTTTCTCATTATTGTTGGTAAACTCTTAAGAAAAAAAATATTCTCTAAACTTAGTTACATATTTTATTTAATTTCTCTTGGTTTTCCTGGCGGGGCATTACACATGGTATCAGAGCCCATGTTTCTACACAGGGAACTCTGGGAATTTTGTACGCCCATTAGATGTCTAGTACTTAAAACTTAAAATAAAAACTTAGACATATAACATTCTTGTATTTCAAACTATTGTTTTATAATTATATCACATTTTATTATTTTGGATTTGTTTTGAGTTAGCCTTTGGGGCAAGGTTATCAAGAGACTCTAGTGCATAAATGTGAGTTGAGCTTGGGTAAATTGATTGTCTTGATTTATATTTGTATGATTCCTTTTGGATCAAATGATATTGTCTTTGGGATGGATTGGTTAGGTTCTCATAGAGCCAACATAGATTGTAGACAAAATATAATAAAATGTAAGGATGATGTTGGAAAGGATTTTGAGATTGTAAGAATTCAACATTCTATATCTCTTCGTATGATTTTCGCTATGCAACTTAAGTGAAGCATGCAAAAGGGTTGTCAAGTATTTTTCGTGACTATGAATGAGCTCGATGAAGTTAAAATGGAGGAGGAGATTCTTGATCATCCTACTCTTCAAGAATTTTCTGATGTATTTCCTAGTGAGATTTTGGGTATGCCACCAAAGCATGACATATATATTTGCATCGATCTTGTTCCAAGAGCACAACCTATATCTAGAGCTCCTTACCATGACCACACAAGAATTGAGTGATCTTAACCTCCAACTAGATGATATTTTAGTAAAGGGTATTATTTGGCCTAGTGTTTCTCCATGGGAAGCACTTGTACTCTTTGTTAAGAAGAAAGTTGGATCTTTATGGTTGTGCATCGACTATAGACAGTTGAACAAGGTAACGATCAAGAACAAGTTTCCTTTGCCAAATATTGATGATCTCTTTGATAAGATAAAAGGGGTCAAGGTATTCTGAAAGATATATCTCAAATCAGGATACCATTAGTTACGTATCTAGGATGTAGATATTCACAAGACTGCATTGCGCACCCGCTATGGACATTATGAGTTCACAATAGTCCCTTTTGGTTTGACAAATGCTCCATTTTCTTTTATGTGCCTAATGAATAGAGTATTTTGTTCTTATATAGTCCATTAATTCTAACTTGTTTTCAATCTGTGAAGGGTTACCTCCCTTTTTTTCAGCCTCTTTCAAAGGAGTATTGAAATCTCCCATAACCATCCAGATTATATCCTGATAACTCTTTCGTAGATCCTTCAGACTTTGCCAAAATTTATGTCTTCCTGATCTAGTATTAGGGTCGTATATATTAATCAAATTCCAAGAAAAATTATCTCTAATACGGGTAACCTTCACCATAATGATGTTCTTCTCAACCTTAATAAGAGAACAATTAATAGAATTTTTGTTCCAAAAAATCACCACTCCTCTTGAAGCATCATCTGCATCACAACCTATACTACCTCCATTCTTAATAGGGTGAATTTTTTCAACTTTCTCCCTGAGCATTTTAGTTTCTTGAATACACAAAATATCCATGTTACAATCTCTAAAAATGTTTCATAGAACATCCTATTTATGGGGACTATTCAGTCCTCTAATATTCGAGGAGATGATTTTCATTTACGATATGGGGATAAAATCTCTAGGATGGTAAGTTTCCATCCATTTGCTATATTTTGTTTTTCTTCCCATTCTCTTGCATCTTTTATTAATTTTCTGCCTCTAGTTTCCCCTTTAGGAGATCCAACATCTGCCTTTTGTTGTCATCTTGTCTACACTCCTCCATAGACTTGATTTTCACTTTTCTTGGTTGATCCAGATATTGAGGGTGCCTAATTATTTATCTTACCTTTTTTAGTTTAATTTATATGATGTTTTCCTCCACCTACCTCTGTCCATGCACCTTCTTGATCCTTCTCAGTAATAAAAGGATTGGCCGAGCTCTTTTCCCTCCAACTACTCGGAGATAGAGGGTCATATTTCCACTATCCTTAATAGTATCACTATTCAAGGAGCCATCTTGCATGGTAGACCTCTGGGGGTTAATGTTTTTCAAGTAATCTCCATCTCTTACCACACCCTTGAATGAATCTTCCACTCTAGAAATTGGAGTAGTATTATCCAGTTCTTGGGATCCAACACTCTCCAATCTCTTAGAAACTGAGAGGAGACCTCCATCCGTTTGACATAGGGGTCTTTGTTGATCTTAATAATGGGCAGACTTACATATTCTTCTGACCTCCCAACATCTTTAGTAATATAATAGATAAAATGGTGTATGGGGTCCTAGACAATGGTTTGCACATAAAAGAGACCCCAAAACCAATATTTTACACTTACATGAAATTGTATTGATATAGAAAGTAAATATAGATGATTAATATTGAAATTAAGAGAAAAAGGTACCTATCTCCAAAAAAGAATCAGCTGAAAACCCTATCAAATGATCTCAAAAAATGTTAATTTTTGCATGTTTAAATTGAAACTGCGAGATCTACAAAACCCAGAAATATTTTTCCAAGATTCACATAGGTTGACTTTGACCTTTTAAAAGGTCAAGGATGACATTTTTTATTTGAAGACTGATTTCGATTCTGTTCGTAAATCTTGAAAGATTGCTGAAAAGGGTATCCAAATCTACTCTCAGATCCGAAGTTCCACACTTGTACCTACAAGAAAAAGAGGGTTTTTGGTTGTTTGTTTGGGGGGGTTTGCCTCAGTCAAACCCCAATTTAGGAATTAACCTTGAAATTGAATTGAAATTGCTGGAATAAACAAAGTAAACGGAACAATTCACCTTGCTTGAGTTGAAACCCTTGTGGAGGATTCGAATCCTTGAATCCACAAGAATGGATGAATGTAGAATCACATGTAGGATGTCTCCAATCAATTGTCTTTAGATCTTCAACACCAATCTTGAATGGATCTTGAACTTGGAAAAGGCTTGAATGGAAATGGAGGAATCTTCAACAAGAGAGCTCCATAGAGCTTGAATCCTTCAATGGCTACTAATGGATCTCCTTGATGAATTGGATGCTTGAATGCTTGATCTTCTTGCTTGCTTGCACTTGAGAGCTTGAGAGATTGTGAGATGAGATGTGTTGTGAAAATGAGAGAGGAAGGCACCCTTTTATAGTGATCTAGGGCACAAGAGGGGCCTCGTAGAAAACAATAATTAAGGGGCCATGACACAAAACTCTAGAGAAGTGGACATGGAAAGAGAATTAAATTAAAGTCTTGACACAAAACTCTAGGAGGGGACCACCCTTAATATAGAAATGAAATAATTATTTAAGAGCCTTGTTACAAAATTTGAGGTGAGGCCAACCCCAAAGTTAATTTGAGCATTAGGCACAAAAATTGAGAAAGGCTAATCTCCAATAATAAATTAGGATTCCTATACAAATATCGAGGAAGGTCTATTCTCAAATATTAATTTAAGAATTTGATGCTTAATCCGAGAAATAATGGCCCCGAAGAGGGAAAAGACAAATATATTGATAAAGTCCTGGAACCGGAAGCTAACCCCAGAGACCCCAAACCTTAGGGTCAAGGTCGAGCTCATCCCTGACTAGGTCAGGGTCGAGGTCAACCCTGACTAGGTCAGGGTTGAGGTCGACCCTGACTAGGTCAGGGTCAAGGTTGACCTTGACCCCATAAGGTCGACCTTGACCTTAGGGTCCAAAACCTCAGGTTCATAGTTTAGATTGCCAAGAAAGTGCTGAGAAGAAGTGGAAAATGGGGTAGAACAGGGGGAAAAGTCAGCTCCAAGTCGAATATCCATTCAAGGCATTCAACATGACCCCAAACCACTTACTCGGAGGGCTAAACGCTCTTACCAGGGAAGTGCTTCCATTTTAAGATGATACAAGTAATAGCTAGAGGGTTATCCTTTTGTTTAGTGTTATTGTTCTCAAGATAAATCCCCTTTGTCTCTTCATCCCTTCCTTCCTTGCCTATATTTTCCATAGTTCTCAGCTCAGTCTTACTATTTTGGTTTTTTTCCTTCCATTCTTTCTTTAACTCTTTCTTTTTTCCTTGAACCCCCTTGGAATTCTTTTGTTGTTTGTGTGCACACTGCTTTGCCCAATGCCTAGATTTTTTCTAAATAAAATAGGCAAAGGACACAGATTCATATTTTACAAATTGAACGTATTTTACTAGCTTAGACATAATAGATATAACTTCAAGAAGGTCCGCAGATTCATGGACATTCACACATATTCTCGCATAAACCAACCTTGATCTCATTTTTGTCATGGGATCAATGGATATGAGCTCACCAAATGCACCCGCCAGGCCAACAAAAACATCCTCATGCCAATATTCCAACGGAAGACTAGGGAAACACACCCAAACATGTGCATAGATAAAGAAGTCTTCATTTAGATTCAAATTAGTCGACCACTTTTGCAAGGCCAAGGATGACTTGCCAAACATCCAGGGTCCTCCACAGAGATCTCTAAAGAGATCTTCCTCATTAGAAAAATTAAATGAGAAAAATCCTTTAAACATGATAGTTATATCCACTTGTCCCTTAAGACACCATTTTTTCACTGCATATGCTCTAACCACATCAATGTTTGGTCTTGACCCAGTGAATTTTCCAACCAGGGTTAGCACCATAGTAGAGACAATATGATCCACTAAGGGGTTAGGTAAAATGATTCTGAAAACTCTTTTCCTAGGCTTAGATAAATTATTAATACTCAAAAAAGAATATTTTCCAGTAGGTTTAACCCCAAAAAGAGAAGACCAATTTCCATTAACCAACAACCCTAAAGAAAAATTCCCAACAAAGTTTGTCGAGATTGACTTATCCACCGGAGGAGAACAAGTTTTCTTAGGCCCACCACCTTGGGAAAGAGTATCATCAGGCTCCTTGTCTTTTTTCGAGTCCTTAGTGGAGCCCTTACCTAACATTCCTCCCCCCTTCTGCAACTCACTTGCATTGTTTCCTACAGAGAATCCGCCATTAGCTTGTTTCCCGCCCAAACCAGAATTTGAATTCAAACCTCCTGCTTCGGTCTCTCCTCCCATATTGATGACGAATATGTCTTCTCCTCCCATATTGATGACGAATATGTCTTCTTCTAATATGTTGTTGTTAGAACTCTCCTCGGTTTTGATAGTTATGGATAATAATCAAATTTAATATTTTATTACTTGGGTTTAAAGGTATGGTTGAATTCTTATTTGATTTTTAAGGAAGACATATTCTTAATATGTAATTTATATTATTTTAGTAATTATTAAACTTGGAATCAATTTATTTTTAATAACATTATAAATTGATTTTCTTAGTATTGGAGTTTAATTCAAGAATTCAATTATAGTTTTGTTAAGTGATTATTTTAATAAGTTAATTTGTGTAAGGGTTTTTTCACAAATTTGTTATATTCCTATGAGTGTTTTTCCTTCTGCATTCATGGGTTAGGAGGGAATCTTTTTATGTCATCCTTGTAAGATTGTTACGTGAAGCAGAGTTAGGGTTATTTTATGTTTATTTATCTTGCATACTTATGACATTCATTTTTTGGTAAATACCCAACCTTATGGAAGCTCGGTTTGTATCATGTTCAAAAATGTTTAGATGTGTGTTCCTGTGATATTTTAGAACTAGGGTTTGATGTTTTGATTCATGATGACTTGTGAGATGTTTTGAGATCTTTGAGCTTAGGGTAGGTTATCTAGGTGTTAAAAGGGAAGTAGATTTCTTTGGAGGTGTCGGACCCAAGAAGTGGCTACTTGGGTATCCTTAGTAGGTTACTTAAATAAGTGATAATATAATTGTATTACATTGAGATTTAAAATAAATTAATAAGATAATAGATTCCCCGCCGATGCCTTGAGTGCTAGTATAGGCTAAGGATGGGAGTGGGAGAAGATTCTTTCCCATCTAGTAGTGACGGTGAGTTTTGGCATGATCGGTTATCCTTGTCTACATGAGAGGATTTCGAGTTCCGCATATGATCACACTTGAGAGTCAGAGCCTAGTGAGATCATCCCAAAGGGTTGACATATGTGATGACACTTATCTAATTTCATCTTAGATTTCCTATGTGTGTTGGTTTCCTCTAGATTAGTATGTGTACCTTTGACTAGATAGGAAAATTTCAGGATCCCTTGCTTTAGTACTACTTGATGATTGTTTTGGTATTATTATCCGAGTGGGGTTTGATGTTATCTCCTCAACATGGTGGGAGTGGAACCACAGGTTTCCATGAGGTCAGGAGGTAGTGATTCTAGATTACCATTTGAGACTCTGATGTTCCTATACCAATGTTGGATGATCCTTGTTGCGGTTGCTTCTTATTCCTTCATCCTTGGAGATTGGTTCCTATTCTTCCTTTGTTTTATGTTGGTACTTTATACTTGGATCGTATTTACATACCATACGACTTGTGCGGTGGATGTAGCTGATCATGTATACCTTATGGTTTAGACATGTACTTTGAGATGTACTTTAGTTTTATTATGTAAAAGATTTATATGGTTATTGTACTTAATAGATTAAATTATATTTACATGTTTCTACATCAAGGAGCCATTGAGATTTTTAATCTATAAATGAGATTGTGTATATGAGTATGTATTAAATTTATGGTAATTGCTTCCGCTTTGTTTCTCATTATTGTTTGTAAACTCTTAAGAAAATTTAAATATTCTCTAAATTTAGTTACATGTTTTAGGTTAATTTCTCCCAGTTTCCCTAGCAAGGCATTACACTCCACCTCTATGATTGTTACATTGAGGGAACCCTTGATTCATTCCCAAAATTAAAAAATCTCAAGTTCATAAAGTTGAACTCTTCTCAAGTACTAGTGTTAGGTAGATTATCCAATTTGAGGGAAATAGAGATTGAGAAATGCCTTCTGCCCAAGGAGTTGGGAGAAGAGTTCATGAGGAAAGGTTGCACAAGCTCAAAATGTGGATGTTTTCTTAGCTGACAAGTCTCTCTGAATCTGTCAAAGAAGGGGCTCTCACCATGTTGCATACTTTGACTATATTCTGTTATGTGAACGTAAAAAATTGCCATTGGGTATTGATAAACTCAAGTCTCTGGGATAGATTAGAGGAGATACAAAAAATTGGATTGAAATTGGTTGGGAACATGAAGAGATGAAGAACCCTCTTCATGATAAGTATGTGGAAATCTATGAAAATTATCTATTGAACCCACATTTTTTTGGTAAGCAAGAAGCACAAAATTATTTCTTTTTAGAATGATAGGTTGTTGTATTTTGCAAACTATTTCTTTTGTGGAATTGTGTAATAAACTTTATGCTATGGAAACTTGCTCGAGATTGTTATGCTAGCATCGTACCATAGAAGTATGGCTATAAAGTGTTAACCACATAATTTTTTATTTTGCAAATTTGATTTATATTAATTATATGTCTGTGTGCTTGATTTCTGAACATTTTGAATGATATAGAGTGGTTTTACATCAAATTTTATGAAATAATTTATATACTTTAAATTAGAGTTTTTAATATTTAAGGTTGTACTAGAGTACAAGTATTTTAACTGATTTAGTTTTATTGAGGTTTAAAATAATTCATTAAAAAGCAAAGACTATGGGGCTAGTGCAAAGAGATGTCAAGACAAACAAATAAGAGAGATCATAGAAGTAGAAACAAAGGCCTTCATATTCATTATCAGACTCTTCCTCCTATTTTATAATTATAATAGTAATGTAAATGTTGAAGTCAGTAATGTTGTGTTGATGTTGAGAATGTTTTTTATTTGAAGGGGAAAGGGCAAAAAAGAGAAGAAGAATAGAATAGGATTTGAGAGAACAAAACACTACTATACGCATATATTTATATTTAAATCATAATTATTACATAAATTTCACCCTTTACTATACAAACATCAACAAAACAAAGTGATGTTCCCTTTTCCAAAGCCACTTTATTAAGATATTCATAGGAGCTTTGTATTTTTCTTCTTACAAAATAGAGAGTCCTAATGGAAATTATCCACTCCAAAAACTACAAAACAGTTATATGAATTCTATACCAAGGCAGCCCAAAATCCTAAAGTTGTATATGAATCAAAGATTATAAATCTTGGGGTAGCAGAATGCAGAGAGATTACTTGCTGCTAAGAAAATGAAGGAATGAGTGTTGGGATTAAATAATCAAACGTGAACAAGGAGCAGCTATCTTGAGCTAACGAACAGAGATTGCAGCAAGTCTCCTCAAGCTCACAAGCATGAGTCAAGTATTTCCACTTGATTGTCCATGATTTGATTTCTTCTACCATCTACATTACAAACACAGAGGAACATTAATTTTTGGATAGATGAGGCAACTGTAGAATATAACCACATCCAATTTGTTTTGAAGGATAATAGAGTATTATATATTATCCATACATAAATTTTAAACATGTACAATTTTTTTTAAGAAACAACATCATGTGTGCATAACATATGGTCACTTTTCAACCAACATGATGATCATTACACAATCATTCATGAGAAGAAGTCCACTAGCCACTTCCAAGGGTTCCATGATCAACACTATCATGCTCAAGGTAAGATTAACCCATGAACATAAAATTGTGACTACATAAAAAATGAAAAGGAATAAAGGGTATCAAGCCATGATCATTGCTATTAACACAAACTTTCATTAACACCCCTCTATTATGAATGTGCACAAATAGATGTAGCTAAGAGAATGAATGTGCAAGAACATTTAATGTATACATAAGAACTATTAATGAATGCTTAGGGGCAACAAGTAAATCGTGTAGTAATAAAGCACATATGCACAGGAGAAAGGGTCAAAGACATAGGGAGAATTTATATATGCATGGAAACAACTTCAAATCTAAT